>JAUPMG010000006.1:6136428-6159586 GCA_031762675.1 Pachysandra terminalis | reverse complement strand
TAGAAGGCTTGCCATGTAATTTCCAACACTTGTCACGTGTGTGACCAGCTCCACCACAGTGAAAACAAATAATCCTCACATTAAATCCATGACCTCCACGTCCTCCACCTCGACCTCCATGTCCTCCTGACAGGATCTGACCGGCCAAAGCGACACGATCACTCATCTCTATAGTATTGGGGTTAGACCGGACGGACCGAAGAACTCAGGATTAAACCTCAATCAGTGAAGACTCACGACTGGCAAGAATCTGGGATCTAGCCGGATCAAACTCAGATCTCAACCCACTAAAGAAGGCCATGACAGTCAGCTGCTCACGCTGCTATCTCATCTGACTTACATCGGAAGTCAACGGCATCAGTACATTCAGTTCTTTATAGACCTTAAAAGCAGCGAAATACTCACTAACTCGGATATCACCTTGATCTAATCGAAAGAAGGCAACAGACATATCATAAAGACGATTCAGATAGTCTTTACCAGAATATAATACCATAAGGTATTCCCATAGCTCCTTCACGATATCGCAATGGGTTACCAAACAGAAACTTTGGAATCCATAAGAGTTTATCAACTGATTATACAATCAAGCATCATCCCGGAACCATACTTTTGCACCTGTCGGATCTCTTAGAATCGGGAGCCACCCCCCGTGAGATGCTCCTCTTTATCCATGCCACAAATGACAAATAAAATAATCTTGCGCCAGTGCTGAAAATTGTTTCCATCTAAGCGTTGATCTCTGAGACGCATAGATGAAGAAACAATTTTAGAAATAACCGGTTTAGGTTCCGCGGGATTCTGATCAGATGTTCTCATGATGGTCTCACAAATCAAAGAAAAATAACAGCAAAAAATCTCACCAAACAAAGTAAACTAGAGGGAATTCGCACCCCTCCAAATCACAATCGCGATCAAAAGTTACCCTTCCGGCAGGCAGAAAAAAAAATCTTCACAAACAAAAGCGCATCAAATCTTCAAAAGGAGAGTACCATGAAGAAAACCAAATCCAATCAAACTCCAAATAGCCCTAATCGAGCACCATAAACAATCGAAAAGCCCCACATTGAGAAATCCCAAACTGCTAACAGCAAACAACCGAGAGGTAGCGAGATCGCTACCTCACGGTTGGAAGAAATCTGCGATCAGCATAAAACTGCGATCAGCAGAAGAAGAAAGGGGAAGAAGAAGGAAGAAAGGAAGAAGAAAGAAGAACAGTAACGTGAACAGTAAAAAAATTAGGATTTCCCCCTGTTATTTTTTATTTTTCTTTAATTTGCTCTGATACCATGTTGTGGCAGCAAAACTTACTTTCCTCAATTAAAGAGAGTTTATAAATTAACTAGAACTAGGGCTAAAACAGTATATATACAAATAAAGAAAGATAGGAAAAAGATGAAAAGAAAAAAAGGGGTTGTGTGGGCCTTGCGGCCCATCGCCCACACTAACACAAATAAACAGTACAACATGCTGAAAATAAGAGATATGCACATCAAATGGCTTGAGCATTTCCAATCTGTTGTACCATAATCCAAATGCACAAAGAAAAGGTACAAAGCAGTCACATTTTATACCAAAAGAGAATTATATTAAGACCACCCCAGAAAAGGACCAGCTTGCAATTCAATGGCAGCCAAGGTTCTAACAAGCATATCTTCCATACATTTGATAAGTTATAGTCTCTCACCTCTAAACAATCAATTACAGCTAACTGGTGTTCTTCAGCGATTTCTGGGCTAATCTTTATTAGTCTACCAAGGGCATCAATGCCCATGTACTTTAGATTATGGCTTTCACTCTGCTCATGGGAGAAGAATATATTAAAGCAAAAAAATGTTAGAACCATCCATAAACTTTGATACCTCAGAAAGCAAAGAGCAAGGAGTAGGAAACAAACCTTCAGAAATCGAGAGGTAGCATCAGCAGCAGCTTCCAACAATTTAGGACTAGGATGTATAGATGAAACACAGCATATGCACTCATACAAAACAGCGTTCCCTATGTTGCTAGACGAATCACATTTCTTGAATATATAACCCAGCACAGTGTACATGTTTTCACTCGCTTTCTTGTCACCGCTACCCAGCAATGCCAGAATTTTCAGCAATTTGATCTGCATGATACCATGTAGAACCATCAAATGAACAAGATTATAAAGCAGTTATGTTTTGCTATTGGTTGGAAAGTTTAGCCTCCCAAACAAATTTCTTCATCCCCTAAGTGCAAAAGAAAGAAAATGCAGATGAGGAGGTAAGAGATAAGAAGTGCTGGTGACCTTCAATCAAGACTATAAAATATCAATATGTAACAATTTCAGCACATATATTGGTCGCTAAAGGTAGGAACACATACAACTAAGAAGTACAAAAGCTCCTTAAGTACGGTTTCTTAATACATCTATATCCATAAATAAGCCACTGTGATGTCAGGAATAACCTCTTTTTTTTTATTGATCAAAAATATAAAAAAGAAATAAATAAATAAAAATAAGCTCTTTCTTTATGGCATTCCTTTGCTTTCAAAACCTCCAATTGTCAACACCCAACCCAACGAACACCACCTACTGATTTCTAGCCAGAAAAATAACCACCATTGACAGGAACTGTTTCAAGAACAAAAGGATCAAAGGAAAATAGTGAGAATAGTCTGGTTTTTTCCTTCTTCATGCTTTAATTTTTGGAAATAACTTAAAAATGCAGGATCATAGATCAATGAGTTGCTTGTTTGTCAAAAAATTTAAGTAACACGCTCGTTGTACTTGAAAGGCATGCATATCGGCCAGCCATTAGACTAGCCAGGGTATACAAATACTGAGTTTTTAAAGAAACACAAAGATTCAGATTTCAGAAGTCTCTAAGAGAATAATTCCCGATTCCTTAATAGGAAATCATGAGGTAATTGATAATCAATAATAGAGTAATCTAAGCCGTCCTTCCTATCAAGGATTCTGCAGTTCCTCCTTCCAAAATATGATTTACAATTTCCCAAAATTGCATGAGATTTCCCTTTCCAAAAAGCCCCAAAATTTTCCATATATATCGATGTCAGTTATTTGAGATTTTTCTATATTATTTCTTACAAGAAATATATATATCAAGAGACGAAGCAAAGGAAAAAAGAAGATATCCTAAAATATTTTCCATTTTCCTATATTATTTCCCTCATAATTGAAATTTCAAACCCTGCTCCCAATTACTCCACCAAATCACAAATTAGGCAGATAACCTAAAATATTTTCCATTTTCCTGCCAACTCCAATTTGCAATTTCCCACACCTCAATACCCTCTCGAATGCTCATAAGAAATCCCAAGGGGCAACAAACTTCCTTAGGAAATTCCACCCCCCACATCCAGAAAGTATATATATATATATATATATATCAAGAGACGAAGCAAAGGAAAAAGAAGAAAATAATTCATTCATGCCAACTAATTCTTACTCACCATAAGACGATTGGGGATGATTAATCTCCTGCTAATAAGATGATCTATGGTGAGGATATTATTATTCAGATTTGTAGTCCAAACAAATACCAAAAAGGGAAATGCCACAAGGTGCCCAAGAAGAATGTCAATTTTAGGGTGAGGGTGGGCGAGGATGTTGTGAAGTGGTTTCAGGTTTGAAATTCAACTTTGAGAGAAGTAGGGTGTGCAGTATTCATGTGGAGGAGGTTATTCAGTCTTTGGCCTCGTTACTAGGGTGTCTAGTGGAGCAATTGCTAATTAAGTATCTTGGTTTTCCTCTGGGTGATGTCAACAATAGGGTTAGTTTTTGGGATCTCGTGGTTGTGAAGGTGGAGAGGAAGCTAGAGGTGTGGAAAAAGATGTTTTTGTCCTTGGGTGGGAGAATCACTCTTATCCAGTCTTGACTGGCCAACATGGTTTTAAATTTCGAAATTTCGCAAAAATGCCCCCCTACGAAACGAATTATAGGGAGTTCACTGAATTCCCCCATTTTTTGAAATTTCGGCAAAATATAGCAAAATATGGGGAAATATTCTTTCAAACCTGACGAAATTTTCGGCGAAATGTCTAACGATATCGAAATTTAAAACCTTGCTGGCTAATCTGCTTATTTACTGAATTCCCCCATTTTTCGAAATTTCGGCAAAATATAGCGAAATATGGGGAAATATTCTTTCAAACCTGACCGCTAGGTCGGCGAAATGTCTAGCAATATCAAAATTTAAAACCTTGCTGGCTAATATGCCTGTTTACTTTCTATCTCTTTTTAAAATGTCAGTGCAAGTTGCCAATAAGATTGAGAAACTTGAGAGAGATTTCCTGTGGAAAGGGGCTAGCTTTAAGAATGATCATTTGATCCGATGAGAGGTTGTATGTAGGGACAAAAGTAGAGGTGGCGCTAACTTGGGAACATTAACCCTAGAGCTAAAGTGTATAGCTCTAGCCTTTGGAAGGCAATACTCTATTGGTCCCATCTTTTATTCTTTTGTTAGGTTTCGTGTTGGGTTAGGAAATCATGTTAGGTTTTGGTTAGATCTCTGGTGGGGGGATTCCCTCCTTTCTGCTTCTTTTCCCCGGATTTTTGTTGTGGTTTCTAGTAGAGAGGCTTTAGTCTCAAAAGCCTATCTTGGTACCCTCATGGCTTTAAATGGAATCTCTCCTTTAATCGTACCTTTAGATCAGCCGAGGTCAAAGATCTTTCTGATCTCTCTTTGGCCCTTCATGATGTTTTTTTTATCCCAACCATCCTGATACCCGTATTTGATCCCTAGACCCTAAGGGGGAGTTTTCTGCTAGTTCTTTTTTCAGTCAGATTAGACTTGAGCACCCCCTCTGGGTGGCTCTAATTTCCTTTTGTGCTTGGTGGAAGCAAGTTGTGCCTCTTAGAATCAAACCATTTGTTTGGACTGTCTTGTTGTATAAAATCAATACTTGTCACTTGCTTTAGAGGAAGAGGAAATACTTGGCTCTGTCTCTTCATATATGTCTTATGTATTTTGAACAGGGAGAGTCCAATGACCATCTTTTTCGCACTGCAGATTTTCGTATCAGATTTGGATGTCTTTCCTACAGTTGGTTGGTGTGGATTGGGTATTTCCTAGTTCCATCCTGGAGCTTTTTTCTCAGTGGAGTTTCCCCTTATTGTCTTCTAAGGGGAGAACTATGTATCTGGAGCTCTTTTTTGCGATTCGTTGGTTTGTTCAGAGAGAAAGGAACATGAGAGTCGTTGACCCTAATAAGGGCAGATTTCAGTCCTTAAGAGGAAGTTAGCTTCATTGTGGCTTCTTGGGTAAGCATTCTACCGGATTTCAAGACATATTCTGCTAGGGATATTTACCGAGATTGGTCAACTATTATCTTCTTGGAGGAGGGCAGGAGGCCAAGAAGGTGGTGGTAGCTCCATGGGTCATGTCGCCGCCTATTGGTGTCATGAAGGTGAATGCTGATGGCTTTTCCCTTGGGAACTAGGGCTTATCATGGAATGGTGGTCTTTAGGGACCATGATGCTTTTGGAGCTAAGACCTTGGTGATTGTGACGGCCTTAAGACATGCTTCTACTTTGGGTATCAGAGACTTGATAATGGAGGGAGACTCGGATACCGTGATCTCTTGGTTTGGTAGGAACAGGGATTGCTCATGGAGGTTTTTCCATCTTGTTACTATGGACCTCTCCTTCACTGATGGGTTGAATATCTCTGTTAACCACGTGAAGCGGGAAGCCAATGCGGTGGCAGATAGACTTGCCAGACTTGGTTCTTCTAAAGATGATCTTGACCCAGTCACTTCAAAGATGAGAATTGATGATCTTCTATTTTAGTTTGTAGCACTTTTTTTCTTTCCCCCTTCGGACTTTTGTTTGTTTTCTTTTTCTTTTTCTTTGAGGGCTCTTTGCCCTCATTCTGCTGTATTTTTCTCTCGTCACTTTGTAATATACTTCTTTGTTGACTATCAAAAAAAGAAGAATGTCGATTTGTTTCACTCGGCCTCAATATGATCAAACGAAGGATCCATCACCAGTTCAGGCCTAGTATTTAAACTCTTTATCATGAGGGAGGGCAGAGATTGAAGAAAAATGATATAGTATGCCTAGAGATTCAACTTCACTATCAAAGAAGTTGTGTCGAGAATCAAGTTTCATGAGATAGATGAATCTGTTCTCACCATTTAGTCCTTGACCAGTGCATTGTTATCAATGTCCATGACTAAACATATGGAAAAGACAATCCAAAAGGAAGATGACCACCCAAAAAAAATAGTCCTAGAACTAACTCATGCTCCCATTGCCCACCTAATTTGCACTCCTTTTTAACAGAGTCAACTTTTCAGGAAAACCTTATACCGTCCCATATCATGACTAATTTGGCAGTTATCCTGTCCCAACATAGTAGTGCCATACTTCACTGAAATATGTGTAACACAAACAGGCTAGCTCTGTTTTCCCCAAGTTTCCAAAGTTGTATCAAGAAGTCTTTGATCATCAACAGAAGTGCATAAACTCTTATTCCTTCTTGTGCTTTTAAGTTTTAAGGTGCACATACATCCCTTTTGACTAAGGCTTTGTTTGTTTCCATATCTAATAGGTCACATGACATTAATGTAAAATGTGTTCTACAGTTTTTATTTTATCTAAAATTCATTTCCAAAAGGTAATATTTTGGATAATGATGTAGGCTTAAAATTTAATATACCAATTCTACGACATGATTAAGTACCTCAACAATATGAAGCTATTAACGAATCGAGGCCGCCAACATCATGTGCAACCATCAACATCACCACTATCACCATTGGCAGCACCACTACCACCTAACCAATGGAACCACCACTATTACTGCTTATGACATGCCCACCACCTTCGATAGTGGCACAACCTCTACCTCCACCATGCCACTACCACTACCACTTCAATGATGTCACTAACACCTCCTTTGACTACAATGTGACCACCACTTAAACCATCACTGTCTGCGATACACAAACCATTCATCTTACCAATTGTACCATGTCTAATATAACATAGCATGGATCCATTTAAGTGGCTATTTAAAATGGATAAAATTAGTATTCTCTTGCATAACTTTAGTACATCATTATTCATAAACTGCTATATTGTTATATTTTCGATTTGAGAATATGTGGTTGATGCACTCCTTTAAAGATGTTATGGAGTTGTGGGATCAAAAACTGGTGAATGGGAATAATTGGGCTGGTTTCAGATTTATGCAATCTTTGAAATTTCTCAGAAGCGGGATTATTCCATGGAACAAAAACACATTTGGGGATATTATGATGCTCAAAAATCTTTGCATTGAGGTCATTGAAAGGGTAAATAGGCTAGAACAGTCTAGAATCTTAACCATAGAGGAAGATGAGAAGAGAGGAGATGAAGATAATTCTTAAACAAGAAGAAATCAGCTTGAGATAAAAATCTAGGGCTACAAAGCCCAAAGAGGGTGAATGCAATACAAAATTTTATAAAGTAACCAAGGGTAGAGCTAGTATCAATGCGTTAACCAACAATCACGTAGAAGGGGAAGTTAATGAAGAGAGCGAGGGTATAGTTGAGGCTTTAACTACATTTTATTCAAAGCTTTATGGGTCAAAACAGGAGCTGAGATTTGATGTTAGTAATTTAAGTGGTTGTCATCTCTCACGAGCTCAAAAAAGATTGGGTGAAAAGGCCCTTTGAAGAGGAGGATATCAGAACAGCTATTGGACAACTTGATAAAGACTAAGCTCCTAGACCAGATGGATTCACTATGATATTCTTTCAGGATTCTTGGAAGGTGATCAAAAGTGAGCTTCCTGAGGTATTTAATAATTTTTTTGAGAATGGGATTATCAATAAAATCACCAATGCCACCTTCTTGGTCCTCATCCTTAAGAAGAAGGGACTAGAGAGATCAAAGACTTTCAGCCCATTAGCCTAATTACCGGTCTCTATAAGATCATATCCAATGTGCTGGCTATGAGACTTAAAGAGGTCATTTCTAGTCTAGTGTCAATTAACCAAAGTGCTTCCATCAGATTGGGGTCAGGCGGGGATAGTGTGTAAATTAGATTTGGAGAATGTTTATGATAGGATGAAATGGCAGTTCCCTGATGCAGTGCTTGAATGAAAGGCTTTGGTTCTAGATGGAGGAAGTGGATCGGTGGATGTGTATAGAATGTCTCCTTCTCCTTCATCATAAATGGCACTATTCATGGTCATTTTGCTTCCTCTAAGGAATTACGACAGGGAATCCTCTCTCCCCCTTTCGCTTTACTTTGGTGGGGGATGTCTTCAGCCGGTTTATTGAGAAAGCATAAGAGTAGGGAGGCATCTTTAGAGATCCTGACGAACATGTTCTACATGCATTTTCAGGTTCAGTTGGAGAAGGAGATTCCACAGAGACAATAGTGGACTCGTCTTTCAGGTTTTAAGGAGGTAAGATCTCTTCCTATTGTTTTATAATAAAGAGAGGGGGACTCCTACGCAGTAATCTCTTGGATAAGGACTAACCAGGAGATTCCTAGGAGATATACTCACTTAGTCTTGCTAGATCTTTAGCAGATGGTTTGAATACCTTGTTCAAACATGTGCCAAACTCTAAAAACAATCTTGCAGATAGGTTGGCCAAAGTTGGGGTGGGATGGTTGGAAGCATTCTTTGGGACTCCTTCAGAGGAGATGCATGACTTGAAGTGTGAGATTTAATAGTGAAAGAGTAGTCTTAGTAAGGAGTAGAGTTGCGCACTTGTGTATTATATGTTTTGCACTTTTAGTTTTTGATACCTTGTCAGTTTCCTTGCCGACCACTTGCACTCATCACTCTTCCATTTATATCATACATATCTCATCAGTATATTCATCAGAAAAAGGATAACATAAAATAAAAAGAAAAGCTTGAATGACTTTAAGCCTACACTCAACTCCATGTGGTGCTGATGTTTATGTGATGGAATGTGCATCATAATGTAGTTATATTAGGTTGTAAAAATATTTTTCTTTGTTGTAAGCCCTTTTTAAGAGATTAAGTGATTTTCTTATTGTTTAAAACCATCGCCGTATGTCTTAAACATTATCATTTCTTGTTCCTTAGAGATAGTTAATGTATTCCTTGATATATGAATGATTCACATTTACCGCTTGTGTATATATAGAATCAAGTTCTGAATCTTCTGATTCAAATTTTTATTCGTCTGCAACTGCAAGCATACTAGTTGTTTCCACATTACTGTATACTATGTGAGCTGGTTTATGATTTGTAATGCAAGTTTTTTTTTTGCCTCATTATATTACGTATTGTCAGCATATTCAGCATTTGCATCATGTGTCATTGGTAAATTATCAAGAGAGATCCTACACGGAACTCTATGTGGTATTGATGCTCTTGAGCTGGTGATCTTCTAACGGTTGGATGATTATGTTTACATTAGGTAATGGATTTTTAGTTCATTTTTTGATGTTTGAACTTGCTTATATGTCACAAAATTTACAACTGATTACCTATTGTTACTTATGATATATTACATTACATATGTATGATTTTCTTTATGTTTTATTAGCTTTTGTGATATATTATGACTTTCCTTTACACTTATTGAAGTTTTTCTTAAGTTTCCATGTGCCAGCGCACTGGATGGTTTTCACGTTAATATACATAGCATTTGTCGGTATATCATATCAAAAACATGTTAATTTATCAAATTTTTACCTTATCTTTGCATGAAAGCCGGTCTTGTTTTATGTATCCACCATTTTCCTTGTATATCCACCGTATCCATATTTTTACAGAGTATCCATGCGTATCCGATACAATACTTGATACGTATCCGTTTTCGGGCCAACCGAGACGATACTTTGAACCCTGTTTATGAGTTCCAAGACCTTAGGGTAACACATTTTCTTAGGAGTTGGGGTATTGGAATTGTCTTCACCTTGGAGGGATTGATGACATCAGATGTTGTGGTCTCTCTCAAGGCCTAGCATTGTTAAGACAAACTTTGACGGTTCTTCATTTGGGAATCCAAGACCATCTCGCATGGGAGGGATCTTTAGAGATCGTGAGGAACACATTCTACATGCATTATTGCATTTTCAGGTTCAACTGGAGAAGGAGATTCCACACAAACAGTTGTGGTCTAGTCTGACAGGTTCTAAGGAGGCGAGATCTCTTCTTATCATTTTATTGTAAAGAGAGGAGGACTCCTGCGTAGTAATCTCTTAGATGAGGACTAACCAGAAGATTCCTAGGAGATATACTCACTTAATCTTGCTATATCTTTGGCAGATGGTTTTAATATCTCGTTCAAACATGTGCCAAGATCTGAAAACAATCTTGCAGATATGTTGGTCAAAGTTGGGATGGGATTGTTGGAAGCATTCTTTGGGATTCCTTCAGAGGAGATGCAGGACTTGAGGTGTGAGATTTAATAGTGAGAGAGTAGTCTTGGTTAGTAGAGTTGTACATTTGTGTATTTATTGTTTTGCATTTTTACTTTTTGATACCTTGTCAGTTTCTTGGCCGATCACTTATACTCATCACTCTTTCATTTATATCATATATATCTCATCAGTCATTATTCATCAGAAAAAGGAAAAAATTAAAAAAAAAAAAACAAACTAGAATGACTTTAAGCCTACACTCAACTCCATGTGGTGTTGATGGCTATGTGGCGAGATGTGTGTCATAATGTCGTTATATTAGGTTGCAAACATATTTTTGTCTGTTATAAGCCATTTTTAAGAGATTAAATGATTTTCTTAATGTTTAAAACCATATATGTCTTAAACATTATCGTTTCTTGATCCTTGGAGATAGTTAATGTACTCCATGATATATAAATGCTTTTCTCATATTTTGTCTATAACTCACATTTACCGCTTGTGTTTACATACAACCAAGTTCTGATTGAAGTTTTTATTCGTCTACAAGCATACCGGTTCCACATTATTGTATATTATGCGACTCGGTTTATAATTTCTAATGCATGTTAGCTCATCATTTTTTGCACTTTCTTCCCATCTAAATGATTCTTGTTTATTTCCCATCATTTCCATGAATTCCATCGTTTTCATGATGATTTAAATCATTTTTTGCACTTTCTTTCCATCGATATGTTGCCCCCAAGCCGTTCTATTTTTCAAAGGACCGAAATTAAGCCTCAACAGAATATTTTGAACCATGATGTTGACACACCAACTGCTAAGAGTACCAAGAAGATATTGGGGATAACCGAAGCCACATTGAATCTACCCCAAGAATTGCCAAGAGCCACCAAACTTTTAAGGCAACAGGAAAATGCAACAAAATGTGGTTAACGATGGTTCCTTTTTCTGAGATAAGGTGCTACCCCATTATATTATCCAAAGAGAAAGTCCACATAAAGCAAGCCATCATGGAAGGAATCATGGGGACTACCACAATAAATTTGCAGAGCTCAACTCCAGCTTTGATTCTATCAGTGCCTGAAAGACCATAGAGAAGCTTGTTTACTAATCTGAACCCTCCTATCCACACCAGACTCAAACTTCAAAAACACAACGTTCCTAGCAAAGCTTTTTCTTTCTTTTTTTTGATGAATAACCAACATATTATATAAATAAGAGAAGAAAACAAGAAACACGGGTCAAACAAAAGATAAAAAACCTGGCGCACAAGATGAGCACTAGAAGAACAAAGCAAGAGAAAGGAAAATACAGCTGCCCCCAATAGCAGACCAACACAAACAAAAACCAGGGCCTAAGCCCGTAACTCAACCCTCATCCTCCATTCCCAATCATCTCCGTTGTCGGAATACCCACAAACATGTCCTCTCTGTCTACCCCATCCCTGGCCAACCGATCAGCCAAAACATTCCCTGATCTAAGAATATGCCTGAAAGAGGCCTGGACCAGACAACCCTAGTACCAAGCCAATCGGACAAGATGGAAATACCGCCAGGGATAGGTAACTGGTCCAGACATCCAAGAGATCGTAGAAGCTGAATCCCCCTCGACGACCACCTGTCTGCAACCTACACGGACTGCCTCCCTAACTCCGGTAAGAAGAGCCAGAAGCTCGGCCCTCGTAGGGTCACCTAACCATGCCGGGCTAGAGAAAGCATGGATGATCTGGCTGTCATGATCCGTACTGAGAATCTATCACCCAAATGAAAAATCCCTACTGATAAAGATCCTTTGATACATAATTCTTAGAGATTATTTTTTTATTGATAACAAAATATGGTATATATAACAGAGAAGATGAATGTACATGAGAGCACCCCAAGGCAGTGTTCAATAAAAAGAAAGAAAAACAATGAAAATAAAGTATACTTCAAACGAAAAAACTAGAGGACCATCAGGTCAACTCTAAGAAGGTGATGTCACGTGGCATAACCCACCGAACCTCTATCAGTATAAGAAAGAAATTCCGTATCTCCATAGCATACTCACACAAGAGAAATAAATGATCAACCCACTCTCCCTGTCTCATACATGAGGAGAGATAACTAGGAATCTCCTTCTCCTTTGCAACAAATCCACGGTATTGATCCTTTTGAGAAGAGCTGTCCATACAAAAAGCCTTTACTTTTGCGGGGTGGGGTGGGAGTGGAAGGGATGGGACCTTGGAACCCCAAAAGAAGGAAACTCGGAAAGAAGGTCCCCACCTTCTTTGGGGACCTTACACCGAAGGAAGTTAGAAAAGAACCGTGCCAAAAATCTCCCTCTAGGATTCAAAGTCCAGACCAGAAATTGCAAGAGGACTGAACAATGGAAATATCCTTAAGCAGTTTGAAGTTTGAACAGGTTGGTTAATTCTTGTAAATCAGCTGGTCTAGGGTCATGCCTGAAAGGAAGATTCCACACCAAACCCAAGGTTGACCAAGACAAGGCCTCTAAAACTAATAACTAATAAGTCCTTTGCTACAGACAGGCAAAAAATCCTTGGGAACCTGACATAAAAAATTGAGTCCCCTACCCCCATAGATCGTACCAAAACCATAAGGAGGTACCTGATCTTAAGATAATCTCACCAATGGAGAGAACAAGGGAAAGAGGGCTGAAATGACTTTCCAAGGGCTTACCTCATAAATCCATGCCCTTGTGTTGATGTCCCATCCGTTCTTATGCATACCTTAATTGCTTGCAACTTTTACCATTCAACATTGATCCCACATACAAATCAGTCCCGTATCACCATCTTAACTCAATTCAGGTGCCTTAATCAGCACAATATGCAAATTAGTCCATATCCTGGCCTTTATGTGAATGTCAGCATATCCATGATTTGTCTCTTAGATATATATTATCAATATGCACCATGAAACCAATTATTTATCCTTTATTCAATATCATGGGAAAAATGACGCTGCATGGGTGCATCAAGCTCTGCATAAATTGCAGATGAAATAAGATTGCCCTTGTTATAAAACCATTGCATTTATCATGAAATTTAAAGGACGAATTCATCTACATCTTACGCCAAATTATCGTGGACACAAGAGAAGATAAAGAATATTATAGTGAGAAAAAATCATTTTCACTGCAAGCCCAGCGGGATCAGAAATTTCAATAGAGCCAATTGTTTAACCATTTCGAAGGGTTGCTCTTTTCCCTAAACCTAAATCGCTCAATTAGGTTGAAGAAAATTCCAGGAGGCTCATAAATAGATGATCATGGACTGAAGTCAGTACTGCAAGTTTTTCCACATAATCCAACATATGAATGAGTTAGTTAATATTATCGGGTCGGCATAATCTGACTTTATACCTGAATTCTGAGTGCCTTGTTAGAAGTAAATCAACTATAGATATGAAATGACATATCCAGGAAATAGTTTCACATGTCATATGGGACGGAAGGGTTGCTCTTTTCCCTAAACCTAAATCGCTCAATTAGGTTGAAGTAATTCCAGGAGGCTCATAAATAGATGATCATGGACTGAAGTCAGTACTGCAAGTTTTTCCACATAATCCAACATATGAATGAGTTAGTTAATATTATCGGGTCGGCATAATCTGACTTTATACCTGAATTCTGAGTGCCTTGTTAGAAGTAAATCAACTATAGATATGAAATGACATATCCAGGAAATAGTTTCACATGCCATATGGGACCTCAACGGCAGAAAGGAATTTTTTTAGAAATCACTAAATAGTTGCAATAAAGCTAACATGATTGTCACTGATGATGGAAGACTTTGAGTAGCAATAACCCAATAGTTGCACTATAGCTCACATGACGATGAACAATGATGAATACTTTAATTTTCTTTTTTTGATGAGTACTGTTCACTATATCCTATAAAAAAAAAGTTACTGTAATCCTTTGAAAAGCCATCCCTTGTATTGTCTGTTTTTCTGTTCGTTAAAGTAGATAAAGAAGCATATTAAGATCTTCATATGTAATCAGAATGCCCTAAAATTGTAGCTGTGGCAACAGGTTAAGAAAACATTTCACCCTAGCATACATTAATTTGTAAAGAATTGAGGGAACCCTATTACTATTATTAACATCAAAAGCATACTAATAGTAGCTGAAAATAAAGTTTGAACGGATATACCCGACTTTAATAAGCATTGTATCTACCTGAATAAATGGAGCTGGCATCTGATGATAATCATAATTCTTTGGCAATTTATGTTCAGCAACTTGTTTAAGAATGCTTACAAAACTGACTACTAAATCCTTGTATGAATTTACATCTACTGTAATAAGATCAAAAAGAGGGCAAAGCGTTGCACCCATGACTCCAGGATCATTATCACATAGCTTCTGCACATTAATAAAGAGAACAAAATATTAATAGGTGAAAATGTAGAAGCATTTGAATCTCTTCTCTTGTGGAAAACAAAGAAAAACTATAAAACTTCTACACATTGATCATACAGCATATCTTTATAACTTAGGGTACAAAGTTCAATATCTATCATCACAAAATACAGATAAAATGATAATGCAAAGATAAAAGTGGAATCATGGCTCTAAAAGTCAACTTAGTTCAGCCAGTTTCAGACAGATTAAATCGACTTTGAGGCCCACTGAAGCCTATACTGTATGATACAATTAAAGGAAA
The DNA here is from genome assembly GCA_031762675.1 of Pachysandra terminalis. Taxonomy (NCBI): domain Eukaryota; kingdom Viridiplantae; phylum Streptophyta; class Magnoliopsida; order Buxales; family Buxaceae; genus Pachysandra; species Pachysandra terminalis. The sequence continues at coordinate 6,144,579 of JAUPMG010000006.1, read as the reverse complement.
CCCGCCTAACAACAACCGACCTTAGCCCAAATTTGACCATAACAAGGGAGAACCCTATATAAAGTTCAGACATGGGTTGAAGTCAAAAATAATTCAAGCAGAGACTGTTGAGTTGACACTACGCGTCCAAACTGTCTTTTATCCCTTTTGTCCAGACCTCCAAGCTGTTTTTCACAGATGAACAACGATACATCTGAAGATTGATAACAAACTTTTTTTCCTGATCAACAAATTGAAGGCAGCTGGCAGAGTTACTAGTGAGATTCAGTAAGTTCGAAAATCCCATTTTGTACTTTTTTACCCTTAATTGATGCTTTGATCACAAAGTCAGTGTAAATGAATCAACTCCTCATCCAATTACTACATTTACAAATCATTTATGCAGCTAAGTTCGCATTTAAGCAGGAAACGTACCTCCCCCACAAAATAACACTAATGAGTTGCCTTCTACCCTGCATGGGTTGCTTGATAGCATGTAAAATGTTTTTTTTAACAAACCAGATCAAAAACTGATTTAAACCAAATATCTGGAAATGTTGGCGCACAAAAGATAGGTGGAAACACAAACGGAGACATGTCTCAAACTGAAAAGTGGTTTAGAAAGCTACTGAAGTGACAACTACAACAACTTTGACTGCCTATAACTAAGCCTTCAGAGGTAGCTAGGATTAAGTGTCTGCTATATGTCTTTAAAATTTTTAAGTACGGCTTTGAATAGGATCTCTGTTGCTAGATTTTTAGGACGGTTGATGAATCAGTCTTTGGTCAATGGTTAATAGTTTGACCATTTGACCTCGGATTTCACCCGGTGGTTCTCTAAGAGAATATTCCTAATGGTTAAAATTTGTTTCAAGTTGGAAAGGTCTAAATTGGTTTCCATAGGTGTTCGTATTTTTTGAAAGTAATTTTCTATTTTGCAATCAAGTCATTTTGAGTCTAACACTGAAAACAGAAAGAATATTTTGGCGTATTTTGAGTAGGAATTTATGTTTTCTTTTAGAAAATCATGTTTAGAAAAGGCAGATTATGTAATACTAGTGAATTCAAATATTGAAATTATTACAGAACTACTGTGCAAAAAGCTTATTTTTTAAGGCCTTTATCAATGTTCCCTCACTTTTCTTCCCTCTTCACTTCTCCTTTTGGTTTGTGCTGATTTTGCTCACTGGTTTGCATCAAGTGTTACTAGAGCTAAACTTAGTCTATGATTTACATACACCGGAAGGGACACCGAAGTTCTGCAATCAGAATATTCTTCTAAATGAACTTTCGTAAGTCAAGAAGAGTTTATTCGGGATTGAGCAATCAATTGACAAACTTTGCCAATGGTTGGACCAGTCACGGTATCTCCGGAAATGACGGTGAAGATGCCAAAAGCCAAAAGAACCCCAAATCAAAACCAAAACTAGTAACAAGGGATCCAGAGTTTAGAGGCATCTCGATTGCAGACATCATCAAGGAGTGATCTTCCATTATCCTCTCGCCCTCGTGGAAACCCCTGACCAAAGTCACTTGACGACCTCCAAGAAAGGGTTTCATCAAGTTGAATTTTGATGGATCGTCTCTTGGGAACCCTAGACCATCCAGGATAGAAGAGGTGTTCAAAGATCAGTACGGTCATGTTATTCATATTTTCTCAGGACCTATTGGTGAGGGAGACTTGACATGCGCGGAAATACACGCATTAGTGGCTGCTTTGAAGGAAGCTAGAGGTCAGGGTTTTAGGTCTATAGAAGTGGAGGCTTCATCAGTTATTACTTGGATGGAATTGGTCAAGAGATGGTTTATTCATTTTTTTTTTTTTGATTGGTAAATGAGAGTATATTAAGTAAAAGTAAAACTGTACATGTAAGGACTGTTTAGATAAACTGTACATCAAGAGATGGTTTGCCTAACCAGATTTTTGGGAGATGGTATGCAGTTGAACTTCTAACACATTCCCAGATCGGCGAATGAGTTGGCAAACATATTGGCTAGAGATAGGGTGATGAAGGAAGTATTTTACTCGGTTCCTCCAACCGATGAGATGAGTACAAAGAAGTGAGACTGTTTCTATTAGCATGATGTATGCTTCGTTAGCCGTAGTTAATTTTCTGACAGCCTCGTATTTCAATCACACTCTGTGATGCCTTGTACATATTTCTTGCTCTTTGATAATTAATGAAATGTCTGCTAATTATCAAAAAAAAATGTATATCCTCGAATAAAGGTCGAGATCCCATCTTTTTTAATAATCAAGAAAGCCTATAAGAAGTCGAAGACTCGTTGAATGAAGATAAAACTCTTCCAGTATTCGGAGATTCCCGATAAAAATAAGGTGAAGATTGCAGCTGTCCGATTCAAGGCCTAAGCATCATCATGAGGGAAACAAGTGTGAATCAACGCTTACAATGGGGAAAAGAGAAGATCAACTCTTGGGGATAAGATGCAGAAAATAAACACTGGTAATTTTCTTCCAATAAACTACAAATGATTAATTTATTAGCAACTTCAAACCTAGAAGAAAAGGTGATCAGATGGAAGTAGGCAAATTGGTTCTACCGGATCTTTCTATAAATGCACTGGTTGTGAAATCCCCAGTTGCTATTCAGAAAACTTTGACTTATGTTGATGGTAGAATGGATGTTAATGTTTCATTTCTTTCTTCACTCTTTATGTATTATTCATGACTACTTAATTTCTTTCTTCATTTAAATCAAAGGGCAACTTACAAGTTAATACTGGCAATCTTTAATCTTTTGAATGTGACCTCTAGATTTTTTTACAATCATCAATGTGATTGCAAGGGTATGGCAACAGAAATCTAGCATCTAAATAGTGAATACCTATACATCAGATAGTACTCAAAGAATATAACAACAAAATAATAAAGTGAAAGATGAATCACTGCTCCATTAATCATAAGAAACTCTCCTAATTATTTCCCATTTCAAATTATAACATATTTAGAAAAGTTTCTTATGGGTACACTCTACCCTATCAAAGTAGTCTCAGAGTTGAACTCACTCACTCCAATCAAGCTGAATGAATTTCTATTTTGGTTCCTTTTCAGGCATGCGTATCAATTGTAAGCATGTCATATAAACAAACCAACAAATAACAATGATCTCACAGATTATCATCAACCGACAACCATATACAAAGTCCACAACCCAATGCATTAACCAGTAGTCACAAATTACTAAAAAACAACAAACAAGGATAGCAATAAGAGTCTCAAACATACACACACCTTCCTGAAATTGGAAATGAGATGTGAAACAGATGAAGGTGCCCGCTGATAAAACCTATGCAGAGCCATCATAGCCTTCTTCCTCACTGCCTCCTTTTGGTGTCCAAGAAGCTCAACGACCTGTGGAAGCACCGCAGGAATCGTCTCCTCGTTGATCAGCTTACAAACAGCCGTCAATGCCGCGGACACGACAAGATAATTATCAGACTTCAAATCCTTCTGAATCGTGTTAACAATGAGTATGATCAAATCATGATCCTCATTGAGGAACAACGTGACCGCCAAGTACCCAGTCCTCTTGAGAAGGAGAGAATCATCGTGGGTCATCTTCACAGCATGGATATATCCAAACGACGCATCATGCCCTAACATTTCAACGTAAACGAGGCGGATTATATACTCCTTCATCTTCCGCTTTGGGATGTCAGGTTCTGTGATTCTCCGCTTCAACGTCTCGATCTCGTGCAGGACAATTCGATCTTCTTCGACTTTGGATCGAGCCTCACCGATTGATTTGACGAGATCCAAGAACTCCTTGGATTGACCCCAGCCACCTTGGGAGCCCATGGCGAGCTCCCTTCCGATTGTTTTCAACTGCTCCAGTTTGAAGAATTAGGTTTCCAGAGCAGGAAACAATGGCATCACAGCTCCAATTTTATCTACTGGCTTGAATTACAGAGCTCGATCTGCAATTTGAATGTAAAAAAAAAAAACTCCAGATAACGAATCTATAATAGAGGAGGAGATCTGAAGATCAAGTAATTGATACAAGGAAACGGAGTTTGAAATTAAGATCTAGAGAGAGGGTCTGATTTGGGTGGGTATGTTGTGGCAGAGAAGAACCCAAGGGGGTGAAATGCGCACCCGGCGATTGATTGGCAACTCCGGGTGTCGGGATATCGAGATTCACAGTCAAGAGTTCTGGTCTGAGGTTATCATACACGTGGTGCGCTTCTTTCTATTCGCAGAGAGAGACACTACCAGCATTAGCCTATGTGAATAAGATGCCGTGAGATCCATCATCATTCATTCTTGGAATAGTCAAGCAGAGGTGGAGAAAAAGATCGAACCCAACTTATTCGACCGGTTTTAACTTAAATCGAACCAACTGAAAATTTTAATCCCATACAGCCGCCGACACAACATGTACAAACCGGGTATTTGTGATGCATAATTTGTAACACATAATAATTTGAAAACCTTTAATTTATCAATACATAAACAGATATATATAGTCTATAAAGTTTGTCTCAAAATAGTCTAAACTGCAGCACAGTCGTTCTATCTAGAGCATTTTTTTCTCAAATATAATATGTGAATAATACAAATAAAATATAAAAAAGAGAGAAGATCGAGATGTCCAGTCTGTCAATGAATGCACACCACAAAGTAAGGAACTTCAATATTCGAAGGACATAGGTCTATCTTATAAGTTCTTCAGATAAGTTATCACTATTTGTCTCTCTCATGTATCTGCGAGTTATACATGAAGGTGATTGATTCTTCTCATTGTTCCACCAATTATTCAGATCTTAAATAATCCTGATTCGATGACATGCTCTGCTATTTATAAAGAAAAACATCCAAATTATCCTTTCTTGATCAATACATGTGTCCAGAGAGAATGTTGAAAATATCTTCATGCAGCAATGTGTTGGTCAAACTACCTTTAGATAATAATTCTGTAGAAAATTAAAAACATAATTAAAACAAACAAAACAGATCTCACTGAATTTGAAGGGATGAGGCACAACTCGGTTGCACTCTTTAAGACGATTTGCACCATTGCGGTTATTAAACCTGTGTAACAGGAACTAAAACATCGTTCCCAGGATACAACAACCCAGCAAATCTGTATCGTCTTTGCTAATATGCACAATTAGGAAGACAGAAGCTCAACCCATAAAAACACCCTTCCTTGCCGAGGAAAATACAAACCGATTAATCAATAGCAGAGAAAGTCTTTTTCGAATTTTCAGAGAAGAACATATAAGAGTTGTTTATTAAAACGTCTCTGGAAAAGCCTTTTTATAGAGAAAGAAAAGAGAAAGTGTAACGTTGGGGCCTGAAATTCTGTGCAAGGCACACAACGTTTCATTTCCAACGCTCACACGATTAGGTAAGCAACAGATAAAATTTTCTAATTAATAGTTAATTTAAATCAAAATAATTTTGACCAAAAAGTAACTTAGAATCCTCGCGCGCGCATGTGTGTGCATGTGCATGTACGATGCGGACACGTGCGCAAATTAAGGTTTTCCGAAGCTAGCCATCCAATTCCTTCTTGGACTGGCCTTGGCTTCCCAACGAGCCTCATGTGTGCGAGGGCTCCACGCCTCTCTTCCACGTGCTAGTAAACCCATAAGAAAGGCAAACTTATATAAGGCACTCATCTTTCTTATACTTAAGCAATGTGAGACAAGTCTCAACAACACACAGGTTTTATGTAAATACTCCAACAATCCCCCACTTATTTAATAAAACCAATAAATCGATAAAAAATAACAATCTGGGCAAAAGATAGAATATTGTGCATAATAAAGGTGTCAAATAGCTTGAACCTTTATTTAGTGTTTCAGTAATCACTGTGTTACAGCCAAAGTGACAAAGTCTTGAACTATGACTTCTTGTGGACACAACAATTACATCACACACACAACATTCATAGGTGTAAAAAAATGAGCTTATAAACCAACACATTACGGCCTTGTGCCTGATCCCAATTCTCATAGGAAGTGGCCTCCACTTCCACACTTATATAGGTAAGTCTATTAAGGATGATTTGGTAACTTATACATCTCACTCATTTGAGCTATAGTACTCATTAAGAGTTGAAAAAATCAACCTTAAAACGTTACAAAATAATATGCACCAAGTACATTATAGGGAGGGGACAAAAGAATAATGCATTTACATCAAATTACTCTATGATTTGTTCTTCCCTTTGAACCTAGTTCTTGGGATCTCCAGTCCCTAGGTTGGGTATCATCATAGGCAATTTATTTTTCTATGGGCTTAAGTCTCATCCCCTCGATGCATTCCAAACCTTCTCTCTAGCTAGAGCTTCAGTAAGAGGATCAGCTCTATTATTATATGATCTTACGAAATCAATATTTATGATACCATTAGTCATGTAAGATATCACAGTACTATGTTTTCACCTTATAGGTCTACATTTACCAATATAATATCTGTTATGCACTCTGTCTATACCATCTATGCTATCACAATGTATCAATGCAACTGGTATTGATTTATCCTACATGGGCATTTCAGACATTAAGTCTTTTAACCATCCAACTTCTTCGCTAGCAGAGGCTAAGGCAATCATCTCAGCCTCCATAGTGGATTGCGTAATAATTTGTTGTTTATTAGATTTCCAATATACAACACCACCACCCAAGGCGAATACATATCTAGTAGTGGACATTGAATCACCATCACCGTAAAGGCTGTTTCAGTTTGCATCATTGTATCCTTCAAGGACAGCAGGAAAATTCTTATAGTATAAACCATAGTTCACTGTTTTCTCCAAGTATCGCATAATACAATTTATAGCATTCAAATGAACGTAGTTTGGTTTACTAGTATATCTACCAAGCATTCCTGCAACATATGCAATATCAAGTTTAGTACAATCTGTGGCATATCTTAAACTACCAGCTACACAATCATATTCCTTCTGATTTATAATATTATCATCATTATTAATAGGATATAATTTAATGCTATGATCAAAAGGAGTTTGTACAAGAGTGCATTTATAGTATTCAGAATTTTCTATACATAGTGAGATTGATCATTGATCTAAAGATATCCCGTTAGCACTTCTAAAGATTTTAACTCCTAATATCACATTAGCTTCTCCTCGATCTTTCATATTAAAATTGTTACTTAATAATTGTTTGGTCTCTATAATTAAATGCAAGTTAGAGCCAAAAATTAATAGATCATCAAGATATAAGCATATTATGACACGAATCCCATTTATAGACTTGTGATAAATATATTTATCATTTTCATTAATTCTAAAATCACTATACACAATAAATATATTTATCAGACAATGAGTCATGTTAATTCATGCAATTCATCACTCATCTTAACATCATGTTATTGTTTTCACATGTTCATCATCACAATCATAATCTTACTCAGTCATAGTCCAATTCATCATCATGCTCATCTTAAGCAATTACTAATATCATCATGTGCTCCATCATGCCACACACATAAACAAATCTAAATAGATTCCATGTACTCATGCACTCTCTTATGATACACAACCACATCCAAGGCTATCAACTCTCCTGGCACCTTCTCAATATTAATAGTTCTCCCTTTTTTATCATCATACCATCCAACAATACAATTGGTAATGCCCTAGCTCGGTGTATCCACGGTCTGCCTAAGAGTACGTGGAATGCCGCCAGATCATCAATGACGTGGAAGGTTGTGGGGAATCTGAAGGGACCTACACGGAGGTTGAGAGAGATGTAGTGTCACGACCCGAACCCGATAGACTAATGTAGTCAAAAGGGAACCAGGGAAGTGACCTTTACTTCCTCGAGAGGAGAGTGGTGGTCGTTAGAAACATTAGTTACTTCAAGTATGATAACTTATATTGAACTAATTACATAATTACAGAGATTTATAGCGGAAGAAAAATCAAAACAGTCCTAGGTTAAAAATCAGATTTGTTTATATACGTATATATATATATACATGAATCCAAGAAAACTGATTTCATACAAAAATATTGCCTATAATTTGACTGATCTTCAAAATGGGACCAAAACATGCACATCGACACCACCAGGATCACTGGATGGAATAATATGGGTCCTCCTCCTCGTACAGACTCTCCTCCACGGGTTGGAGCTCCTCAGAAGCAGGCTGCACTATATCACCTGAAATTT
>JAUPMG010000006.1:6121541-6136328 GCA_031762675.1 Pachysandra terminalis | reverse complement strand
TTTTTGGTAGAAAGGGTTCCTCCAACTTGAAGAATCCTCAAACTTGAAGAAACTGAAAGAAAAGAAATATGAGCATTTTCACTTTGTTTCTCTTCTTGATCTGATTTTCTATTTTTTTCTGAATTTTTTGAGTTTTTTTTAAATACGAGTAATGTTTTGGATCAGCCGATCCAACTCAGTATCGGATCAAGACGATACCCAATCCGATACCGACTTTTAACACTATGTGATAGATATCTATGCAACAACTTGAGGGGGAGTGTTGTCGAGGACAGATTTGTACTTTTATGTTATGTGTGTCATTGCTTTTACTCAACAGTGGTGTAATTGTAATTTTTTCAATATATAATATAATAGAGGGAGTGAGACGTCCAGCATATCGAGTGCATTGAACCACAAGTTTTCTCCCATTTTGTCTTCTCCTCTTCTATCTTCTTCTTACCTAGAAAATCTTCAACAACAGTTTGCAATTTCTGACCTCTTACATGCTCGTCATTGAAAACTCATTCATAACACTGCCAGCTTAAGTTAAAAATTATAGTTATCTTGTTCATGTTCTTAATGATATCAATGAATTTTTTGACTCCTTTCTTCCCCAATATCAATATAATTAGTTGTATAGGCACCTAAATTCATGTCCTATTATGAGTTTATGATATTTCCTCTATTCTAAAGATTCTAAACCTAAAACTTGAATGTTTCCGGGAAACACTCGTAACAAACAAATACTTTGTGATTCCTTTGAAAATCAAATAAATGAAAAAATATAAAGTAGTCCCAGTAAATGTTACTTTGCTTCAGAAACATCTGCAATTGAGTTAATTTGGATTAAATTGCCGAATTAAGTTGAATTTGAAAATTAGAGTATAAAAAAAAAAAAAAAAAAAAAAAAAATTAGTAATCACGTAATAATAATGTGTTAGATGTGGTGATAAGTTCTATATCTGGATAATGAGAAACTTCAATAGTGAGCTATATCATAAGTTATAGAGACTCAATGGTGCTTTATATCATAAAATGTAGAGGAAGGAACTTGCATGGATCTTCAAACCCTATCTAGCATGCCTACCCTCAAATAGTTCTAGATCACGAAGATGAGACAAAAGAAATGAAGACTTACCAAATCCTTAGTTCCTCACGAATTAGATTGGTCATTTTCTCCTTACTGATTTCAGAGGAATCTGCATCTAAAATACACAAGTGTTTTGCTACTGCCAAAACCTCCTCTTTGTTTGGAACAATTAATGCGCCAAGACGTCGTTGATCCTGTAAGTCAATAAATGTTACCTCCATAACAAGAAGATTTTATGCATACCATTTCGGTAAACTAAAATACCTGAGCACAAAATTCAGAAAAGAGTCTAGAAATCAGAAAGCTACTTAAGACTGAAGTTCTAAAAATTTACCTGGCCAATAACAACAATTTGTTGAATTATTCTACTCCTCAAGGCAGCGTTTTCAATCTCTGATGGTTCAACATTTTCACCTATATATATACATATTAAAGAATTAATTTTTTGTTGATGCAACATATTTTTAAACAGCTCAAGGACATTAAGAGTACAAAACAATTATACGTTACAAAAAACCAAGAAAAAAATTTCAGTAAGGTTGTTAGCATATTTCAATAAAAGAACCAGAACAAATACAAAAAATAACCTGGCATGCATAGAATAAACTTCTAACAGCACAAGATGCAAAAAATTTGTAGTTTTTTATATAAAGAAAGTAATTTCCTAAATCTGTTGTAGTAGTGGACCATACAAAGCATTTAAAAATATACCTGTGGTAAGAACTATTGTATCCTTAGCACGTCCTTCAAGAACAACCACACCCCCGCAATGACGGCTTCGCCCTATTGGATGTTTGGGTGCAATCCAACCTATATCACCCGTGCTTAGCCATCTATCCTCATCCAGGACTCCTTTTGTAGCCGACGGGTTCTAATCCAAAATTTAGTAGAAATTTTTTACTGAAGTACATATTAAATTAAAAATATTTTAACATTCACTATGCGATATGAAATAAATGGATCACAGAGGTAAAATGAAGTTGAAACATAAAACAAGTTTGGTTTGCACCGATTCAAGTTACATTTCATACAGTTGTTGGGCCATAAGAAGACAACTGATCTGGTCAAATATATAAAATGTTTCATATTAATGATGATGGAGGACTCAGTTGATCATACAGCTGGAGTCCTACGAAGAGAAGGTTTTTAAAGCATATATTTCTATCAATTATCATAGATTTTGTAATCATTTAAACAATTAACTTAACTGGCTAATCAGTACAACATGAAGGGTATGAAAAGTGTTAGGACTCGGTAAGCTCTAAACGCTTAGCAGTTCATATGCTTTCATTTCTTTCAAAAGTATACAAATCTTCCTTTCTGTTTCTCGTCAAGTATTACATGATAACATGAACACACATTTCACATGCAGAACATCATTGAGAGAACATATAATAACATAAAAAAACTATAATCTCCATTTACTCATGGGAATTGTAATTGAATAGAAATTTCGACGTAACCCGCGACTTCTGAGCAGTATCTTCTCTGATGAGATCTGTTCCATTTCAGAGAAATTCTAAGGCTAATGCAACCGCCATGTAGCAGATAATTCAAGTTGTATCATCACTAGAAAGACATAAAAATTCATAGTTCTAAGCCAAATCAAAGGGAAATAGAGTACCTTGTAGTATCCCATCATCACTTGTGGCCCTTTAACTTTAACAATTCCCTTGCAACCATCTGGGAGAACTTCATCAGTTTCTGAATCTACAACTATGATTTCTGTATGTCGAAGTGGATGCCCAACTGAGCCAAGAACCTTCAAAGGTTAAATCTCTGACACTGAGTCAAAATGATAGACCTTTTCTTTGGGTAAAAATAAAAATGGTGTACCACTTTATATTTACATAAACTAATCTCAAAGAAATAAATAAATATAAAATAACAAAAAAAAGAGAAGTGAAGTAGGTAAAATTACAAATGGCTGATAGGTCAAACAAATTTCAAAGCAAACAATGTAAAGAGATACATAGCAATCATAGACGAAGGATTCAGAGGTTAGGGAGTACTGGAATCTATGTTACATGTGATTTCATCTTTGTAGATACGACTTGATGTGGATACAGATATGGGATCCTTGTTAGACCCTTTAGCAAGTAGGGGCTGGAAACTAAAGAGGTACCTGTTCTACAGGGTGGAGTCGTCTTCCTTTGATAGCTGGGTTCAAGTTGTAGATGGCTTTTCATTCGGTTACAAATCTCCACCTTTGACTAGGTCAAATTGAACATGTAATTATTGGAATAATTGTCTACAGTAGGTCCTAGTTAGTAGTAGCAGAAGTAGCAAAGAGACACTGGGAAAGCCTAGCTGAGCCATCTCTGCTGTATTATCCTTCCATGAAAATTGGGGATAATCCTAGGGTACCCTGATTGAATCACATTCACTGCTGAGGACGTCCATGTGCTTCATAACTTTCCTAAAAGAGTCAAGTCTGGCTACAGTCCTGTGAAAGAATTGAACAAGAACTACTCTCGTGTGTCTTTTCCTTTTGGAAAGATGGGCTGCCAATTTGCGGAGGATATCTACAAAGATAAAAAAATATTTTACCGTCAAAAGGAAACAAAATTCCAATGAAAGGACTGTATGACCGAGTCCTATACGGTAGCTTAAAGTCATTTATTATCTCATGGATGTGACCTAGACGAGGCAGAAGGGCCTCTGGATGCAGAATAACTCAAAAGAACGCCAAGTGTATGCAAATATCTTCTCAAAAGTAATTTAAGGGATCAAAAAGTGGTTTCATCCCCGATGTAGCGAGGGAGTAAGGTAATAAGTAGAAACATAAATAAAAAGAGACTAATGTGGTGAGAAAGTTTCCCTTCTGGTGCAGATAAGAGGTGTATGAAAAAAAAAAAGATAGATCAACACTTAGTCCTAGGGTTTCTAGAGGAAAACTAACCAAAAACTCTTGTAGTGTGTTAATTCGACAGGCCCACAAGTCCTCAAAGGAACTTCAAAATCCTTAAGGCTTATATTCATTCAACAATTCAAAGGACTTGCTTGCGATTTTGTCATAACATCTACTTATGATAAAAGAAGCCCAAAACCTAACAAACTAATCCCATCCATCCATCCATCCATCCATCCATCCATCCATCTATAACAACTTATCAAAATTCAAAAAATGACTAAAATAACTTAACAGCACACCACTATTTTTCATTATTATTTTGACAGATTTTCAGGCCCAAAATGGTAAAATATCAACAAAAGTACTAGTATAAATAGATTTTCAAAAGATCATTTCAACAAGCCAAAATTTACTCAAACCAATGCTACATTGCAGGTTTTGTGTTCTAAAATCTGAGTGCATTAGATTCCCACATTCGAGAAAACTTGAATTTTTGTGTGAGCAGTGATTCCTCCAAATATACTTTCTTCATATTCTGAACTTAATTAAGAGTTATTTACATCCACAAACAGGTTGCTAAAACGCCTAGGTGAAGCTAGGTGATAGACCAACCGATAACCTAAATTAAGCAGTCGCCTAAACGACAAGTTCTGAAGCAATTCATTTTACATGATTCCTAAGTGCACCATAGCAAGTTGGACAACATATCAACATTTCCTTAAAAAATTGATCAATGTAACTTGTTTCCTCCCAACATAGCCTAATGCAATGATCAACAATGTATAAAATGTGAGGAACTTAAAATAAGAGAATTCCAATCCAATTAGAAATCAGGTTAAGGAATTATAAATATAAAGATCTGATTTGATGAATAAATCAAGCAGCAGGCACAAAGTTTTTTGCATGCCTTCTTGGGAATGCATGCGATTTTAGTGTTTACAAATCAAGAGAACATATTAATTCATCAAATTACAAGATGCATCGTATTAAAAAGAAGTATGAATAGAACTAATTAAACAACAAAATTAAAAATGCAAAATCCATTATATTAGCAAAAATAATGAGATTGAAATTAGGGAAAGAAAAATAGGGGTTTAAGTACATATAAAAAAAAAAAGTCAACAGTAAACTATAAAGCATGGACAAAAATGAGAGAGAAGGTTAGGACGCACTTTAGAAAAAGGAAAAATTCAATTGGTATGGTTGATTATAGAAATTTAAGGGGGGGAAGATGGGAGGAGGCTTCCTTTAAAAATAAAAAAAAATATATAAAAAATTGGTAAGAACTCCTGGCAATAATGATTGATGTTTGAGCCTTACCTAGTTGGCTGGGCACCTATGCCTTCCTTTTCTAACCCACTATGGATTTTTATACGTACAAAAAATGGTTAACTTAATTGTCATTAGATTGAAATATGTCATAATTATGTAATTAAGTAATAACTTCTTATTAATAATTTAATATTTTATTACTCTATACCATAAGCTATAAGTTATAATAACTAAGATAAAAAATTTAAAATTATTTAATTTAATTAGATAGTCGCCTGGCCCAAAAACATGCCTAGAAAATCGCCTAGGTCATCAAAAAAGCCGAGTTTCCTAGGTGCCTAGGCGATCGCCTTTAACAACAGATAATAAAAATTTATGCCTTGATGGAAATATTAAATCTTCAATAAGTTAGTTTATCACCACATTTTCCAAAAGCATCACACCTTTTTTTGTTTTTCCCGATAAACTCCTCCACTTTAGAGGGGGGTCATGGTAGACCCCTACTCGCTTATTGATATAAAACCAAAAGTTACACCTAGCCAGAGGGAAGGTAACCCACCTTACCTCTCAAAAAGAAATCTGTACATAGAACAAAAAGACCTTTCTAACGCTGGGAAGCCCTGTTTTCTCCAAAAATATGACCGATTAGCATCAACTGAAGAGTAGTATAGGTGTTGTTAGCTATATCATCACAATTAGATTAGCTAAAACATCATCATCATCATCATCATATGCCTTGTCCCAACTAGTTGAGGTTGGCAACAAGAATCTTATTCCTCCATCCCAATCTATCACAGCCATGGCGTAAAGGATCGGCCGATCCCGGTCCGGATCTACCGATCCAACTAGGGATCGGCTCTAGACGAGTCGCAATCCCAAACCAATCCCTATTTTATTAAAATTCCCTGACTCGGTTTCGGACAAGTTAGATCAAACGATCCAAGGCACTCCTCAAAAAGTTTCTTTTATAAAAATAAAAATAAAAATTTGCACCTTGTTTTGGATCGGCCGATCCACCTCGGTATCGGACCGGGACGATCCCCGATCCAATACCAAGTTTAAACACTATGACCACAACTAAGTTAGAGAAAACATATGCGACTTTATTAGCTTCACAAATACATTAGAGACCAGAGTGTCTCCAATAAGAGCTCGAATGCGCTTAATGCAATATAGAACTGCCCAATGTATTGAGATCTTGTCGTAAACAACGTACTGGAGAAGTTGAGTCACATTCTACCTCGAGTTGGTCGATATTAAATACTCCCCCATTGAAGATACCATTACGAAACGCCTAAGCCTTTGCAACCAAGTTGGACGTAGAGCTATAGAAGTGTGAAAAACTAAAGCATATATTACCATTATGATCACATATGACTCCACCACAACCATTCAAGCCAGGTTTCCTCCCAATGCACCATCGGTATTAAGCTTCAGAGTACCAGCTGGAAGGAATCCACTTGGCAAAAACGGGTCTTTTGGTGTTCACTACCATAATAAGGATGTGAAGCACATCGAACACAAGGCCTTCATTGACATTACACTGGTTTTAGCTGGGCACAATAAAGACAGATCAGGAACCCAATAAAATAGTGTTATATACAATGGCCTAAGGAGTGAAGTATTTGCCATCGAAAGTTCATTGATTTACTTCAGGCCACAATTCCCAAGTATCACAAGGCTGTGTTTGACACAGAATTGGGTTGAGAATTGGAATTGGGATAAAGAATTTCAATTTTTAAGTTTGATGCATACTAAAGAATTAGACTTAGAATTCTTCAACAATTCTCTGAGAATTGTGTTTATGCTAAAAATTAAGATTTGCAATTATCTACTCTTCCCTTATTTTTTGTAATTCTCTAATTGAGAATTGAAGCCTTCCCCATAAGCAGTGCTCTCTCCCTCTTCTCACTTTCTCTCTCTTCTCACTTTCTCTCTCATCCGTGGCCTTTTCTTCTTCCTCTCCCTTTCACCCTTGTTTCCCTAATCTCCCATCACCCACCTCCTCCGGCAGCAGCAACTCTAGTTCAACCACGACGACGGCACCCCAAGCACCATCCCAAAGAAGACCGTGCTCTCTCATTTTTTTTTTGGTAAAGCCGTGCTCTCTCTCTCTCTCTCTCTCTCTCTCTCTCTCTCTCTCTCAACTTCCCTAAGATTTAAAAAGTCTGTTACTTATAAATAATGAGACAATAACAAGGTAAAATAAAAAGGGGAAAGCTTCATGAGCACTACCTGTATACAAAGAAGCTCCATGGCAAAAAAATAAAATAAAATAAAATAGCATGGTTAAGACAGATTCCAACCTCCTTCACTCAAACCCAATTCAATTCCTTTAATGTTTGGGACTAATGCTTCCCAATAAAATGTTATATGCCACCTGCATTCAAATTATATCAGGTATTTTTCTTTAAAGAAATTGCATCTCTCTCTCTCATCGTTCTGGAGAAAACTTGAGAACGACAGAAGGAAATTGATTGATTCATTTATTGGTTTTGGCAGTAATGATTGGGGTTTTTTCTGGGTTTAGCAAGGCAGAGAAAACAGCTTCTTATGGAAGAGTTATGGGGATGCCTTTGAAAAAAAAAGTTAGTTGTAAATCCCAATAGCTTGTCATAACTCTTGGGCTTCGACATTACATTGGAGAAGAAGGTATCTTTATCTGTTTGAAAAAACTCCCTAGAGACACTTTATTTCTAATTCTCATGTGACTAGTGACACAATCAAACAACATAATTTAAATTCTATAGAATTTCAATTTATATGATTTGTAATTCTTAAAATTGTAAATCTGTTGACTGATTTCAATTCCTTGTTTCAAATAGACCCTAAAAGTAAATTCGTTTCTCATTGTAGTGGGAGAACCAAAATCTTATAGGATCAATGATATTCCGTCCAGGGATAATGATGATATCAAACAACTTGGAAAAGTCAGGCTAGATCCGTGTCGCCATTTCTCTATGCACAGGTAGATGGTCCATATCCACTTGATTACTATGGGATAGCACCTACATTTAGAGCCGAACAGCATACCTTCCAATTTAATGTTGTTATCCATAGGCAAACCTTTGGAAAACACCTTCCACATTCTAAATGAAACAGGGGATTTTAAGGGAAATAACATTATTGCAGATGCATTAGTGTGAAGCAAACTGGTAGTCTGAAGGATGAAGCAATGCCCAAACTATTTGCTGGACAGTAGGCCACTGCTATTAGCAAACCAGAATAGCATATATTCTTCATTGCCAATATTTACTGAACAGTAATCCGAGGGATGACCAAGCTGAGTTACTGCAGATTCTACATACCATCAACATTGATTACATCTTTTAGAAGGAAAGACCATTTGGGGATGTCTTGATTCAACACATATTGACACTAAAGGAAAATCTCCCAGCCAATGATCAAATCAAAAATTAATTTCGCCCTTGCCCACTAGCCATACAGAATTGGTGATGACTGAACTTTTAACCTAATGAATACTCTTCCATAAGGTGGAGCCCAAATAAGAAGTCCAAGTTTGAAAAAATGCTGCCTTCTTAGATAATTACTTCGCATAAACTTAGCCTAAAGGTAATTTACCAACAAGAAACAACAATGCAAGTTCAACTCTAAGACAAGTCATAATGTCGATGACTGACCGAATTCCTATGCCTCCATCGTCTTTTGGCTTGCACACTTTAGACCAACAAACTCAATGATGCTTTGGAGTATGGTTAGAATTCCCCCATAAGAAATTAGCAAATAATCATTCGAAGATGAAGATTATTTTCCCAAGGAACGGGGGAGCTGCCATGGTATGCACAGGAATAGAGTACAAACTACTGCAAACTAAAGTGAATTTTCCCCATTGAGAGAAGCGTAGACCTTCATCCTTCAGTCTTCCCCGATTTTATCAACAACTTGTGAAAAAGATGACCACAGGATATACCTTTGAAGACTGGGGCTCCCAAGTACTACAAAAAGAAGATTCCTACTCACTCTTCAGCTATGATTGAAAAGACCAAGAGAGAGGGGATTCTATTGGCTTAAACCATGAGAAGAGTGAAAGAAGCCATGGTGATCCCTGGGTAACCAAAGAAAAGCATAATTGGATAAACATTTGAAAATAAGTTTCCAGATGTCCAAAGAAAAGCCAAATTTCAAAAGAATCTCCTTAATAAAGCCCCATTCAACACGAGCATAAGCCTTAGGCATGTCAACTTTCATGATAATATTACCTCCACATGCTTTCCTATCAATGTCCATAGCAAGCTCATGTACAAGAGCTATGTTTTTAGTGATAATCCTTCCCTTAGCAAAAGCCACGAGCTCCTCAGAAATAATCAAAGGTAGAATAGGTGCATGCATGGAAGTGAGAACTATGGAGATGATCTTGTAGGATAAGCTACAGAGGCTTATAGGCCAAAAATCTAAAACTCAACTGGATTGTAAACCTTTGGAACAAGAACCATTAAATTTGAAGGAAATCCAAAGGAATATCCCCCACCCTCCATAGAAAAAAATCCTTGAACAGCCAAGATAACATCCTTTTTCATTATGTCCATGAAAGCAACAAAGAAATGCCCAGCAAAAAATCAGTGCAAGAAGAGCTCTCAAGATCCATAGATAAAGCAGCTTCTTTTATTTATTCTTTAGTAGGAATAGTAAGTAGTAGGGTATCATTGGAAACTAAATGAGGAATGCAATTAAAAATATTTGAATAGGAGGAAAAGTTAATAAAGATGATAAACATTCTTCAGCATCTCTCTTGATCAGTTCATGATTGTCCGACATCACACCATTAAGTAGTTTTATATTAAACATGAAATTGTATCTCCTTTATAGTTGCATGAAAGAAACTTGACTTTATCTCCATTATTCAACCATCATATTCCAGATTTCTCCTTAAGAAAAGTTTCTTTTAGAGTTTGAGTTCATTTAAAATCTGCATATCACTTTGGAGTTGGTTCTAGATATCCTCATACCACTTAGACTCAAGGTAGAATTCAAGACTTAGAATATTATCTTCAAAGTTCGGAGCTCTTAATGTGCTGAAAAAATTACCAAAAAATTCCCAATTCCAAGATTTCAAAGCTACCATCAAGTTTTATAACTTAAGGTAGAGTTTAGTGAGAGAATAACCGAGATAGGCTTATTCCACCCATATTTAATAAAATCAAAAAACATGTCACACTCACTTCACATCTTCATAAACTAAAATGGTTTAAGGCCAGAAGGTCTGTTTTTATGAGCAAAGACAAGAATAGAGTGGACCCTCTAATAACTAATAATTTATAATATAATAACCCGTAGTAATTAATAATTTTTTGAGTAACCAACTTAGTTCCATATCTAATACCTACTAACTAATAATTTTTTAGAACTTTTATAGCAGATTATTAGTTATTAGAATATAATTTTCACAAACACACACACACACACACACACACATATATATATATATATATATTTTAGTGTTTAATATTTTTGATATTATATCAAATTACAACATGTTAATACAATTAAATTAAGATAATATAATAGTAAATTACTTAGACTGTGTTTGGAACCTTGGATTTTAAAAGAAAAGTAAAAAAGAAATGGAAAAGAAAAGAAAATAAATGACAAGTGTTTCTTTTCAAGTGCTTGGTTAAGATGAGACAAAGAAAAGAAAATCAAATTCCGAAAAATTTTCGGTGAGTTCTCATATAATCCGGCAAGGTTGATTAGCCGTCAAGGAAAGATAAGATATGTTGTAAGTTAGGTTGGAGTTTTGGAGAGTGCTCTCCACCTGTCTTTTCTTTTCTTTCAAAATCTCAACCTTTTTGGGGAGAAAGGTTTTGATCCCAAAAGAGAACAAATTTCAAAGTATTTCCTTTCCAAATCTCCATTCCCAAATCTTTCCTTGTTCAACCAAACAGGAGAATGTTCTTTCTCTAGCATTTTCTTTTCTTTTCTCTCAAAATTCAAGGTTCCAAATACAGCCTTAAAGTTTTCTTACATTTAATAATATTAGCTTAATTTTAATGTCTTAGAGTACCATATTTATAAATTTTCGTGAAAATATTTGGTACATATGCTTGGAAGGATGTATATGAGAAGTTATTTTGCAAAACATTATATTGAGGAAGTCTCTTTCAGTAAAAAGATTTAAATTTGTAGGCTTGGATAGATGCATATGAGAAATTATTTTTGTGAATCTAATTATAGTGAAGTTTAACTGAAAAATGTAATAATAATTCAATATTTAATAGCTTTAATAACTAATAAATTTTGTATCTCCAATGATTATTGGTTATAAGAGAATCAACTGTAGATTCCAAGTAGTAAAGAAATTTCGGCGGCATACAAAGAAATTTAAAAACACAGCCATCAATTTTCACATTGCTTTGTTCGACATATGTAGTTTCTATGGTAGTCGATGTACTCATTTTATTATTTTCAGCTTATTTTTGCTTCTAAATGACGTTTTCTTTAAGTTTCAAAGTGATTCAGTGCTTTTAAAGTTTAATTCTTGTTTCTTTTATTCATTTTGAAACATATCCACAATACATTTCTTAAATTTGAAGCACCAAAACTCAACTTGATACCAAAACTTTGAATCATGATTAGAACAGGTTTTTCAAGGTAAAGCACACATAATTACTTTTGGCTTGGCCTCCAATTCTAGAGGCTTCATTTTTACTTTCTTAGTGAGTGTTAATTGCTCCTTGTCCTGTGCCAACTATAGAGACATACCACAATGAGATCATAAACATTTTTCACATATATGTGATTGACAATTGATTATTATAGTCAATTTCTTATTCAAGATTCTTTGTGTAATTGCTAACAACATTCATGAAAACAACATCAAGAAAATATTGGAGGAAAAATAAAAAACGGAAAAGAACAAACAACAATGTTATTATTCCCCCCAACATCAAATTTATTTTAGAAATGATAAGGACTATACATATGAATAGAGTCAATAGACAATTATGGACCACCTTATATAAGTCACTGGAACATCTAATTGAGACATGCATGGGAAAATGGGAATTTTGACTTTCATAAACACAAAGATGAATACTGGAAAAAATCATATCGACAACCTGTATTTTGAGGAACTCACGTTAATACGTATTCACAGGCAGTATGTCAATTCCGAGTGGTAAAACTAATATGTCATATTTCTTAAAACAATACTAGATGAGTTGCTTACGTTACAGTCGGGTCGCCGACAAGCAACAACAGGAGAAGACTCTGTTAGACCATATCCATTCTGCAGTTTCACGCCAATTGCCTGCAAGTTGTGTTTATTTATGAGACAACCATATATAATTGCACATTATACCCAACTAAAAAGGTTAAACATCTAACCTCGAAAAACCTGTCAACATGCAATGGCAAACTACCACCACCACTTATACCAGCCTGCAGTGTCAGAGAAAACTTTGCTCTGTAACAGAATACTAGTTTAAGGAGTTTCCTCGTCACAGGAGATATTATGATAGAGGGTAGGAGTTCCATATGTAAGTACTCTCTATATAAAAAAATCAAACCTTAGAAATTCCAATTGCAGCATGAATTTTACTGTAGACAAGCTTCTTTCCCAGCATATGTAATGGCCACAAAATTGCAGCAATAATTCGTGCCCACAAACAGTCCAAAACTGAAACAAGGAATTGATGTTGCCTCCGATTTTTTGTTAGAAATTTCCCCTACAAACCAAGCTGAATTAAATTTATGCCATACATTTATACAGTTAAGCAGAGAAGGTAGCAAGCATAATTTATCTATAAATAAAAAAAGATACAAATTGTAATCAGTAAATCCAAAAATTAGATTGTTTTGTATTAAAAGATGAATGCAGCGCTGAAACTTTGAACAAAATCCAACCATGCAAACCAAAGGACTTTAACATGTCACCTCGATGACTTAACACTTGTAGCAATGGAAACCAAAAATTATGTTCAAAAGTGGAACCTCGTAAACCCTCTTCAAGTCCATGTATACCAAACTGATCCTGAGTAGTGTTAGGGCAACAAGCTTCCGAGTAATAGAGCTAGTTGAAATCTGCTTCTGGATCCCACTGCGACAGAGAATTCAAAGTAAAAGGGGCAAGCAACAGCAGGTATATCTTGACCAAATTAAAAACTTCTACATGTTAGTAATACAAAGTGCAAAAGCCTATATGATGTTACTGGTTGATCAAGATATCCATGGCTACTATAAATATCACGAAATATGAGATATATTGCAACTAAATTATTTATACGAGCAAAAGAAACATAGAAAAAGTTCTGTTTAGTTTGTATTTGACTATCTAGTCAGTATTATTTGAATCAAGGTTTTAAATTTCGATTTCGCCAGAGGCTGGCGACATTTCTCCCAAATTTCGCCAAATGTCTTCGAAATGGGGAAATATCGCCGTGTCACCAGAATAGAAAATGGCGATTGATTTGAATGTGAGTTTATATTTCTAAATTTTAAGTTCAGGTGCAAGCTAGGTACTTCCCTATGGTAAACTTAAATGGTTAGAAAATCTAAATTTTAGAAGGATGTGAGTATAGTGTTTCAGGTCTTTCTGTCTACAGAAGCTTAGAGATTTTTATTAATCTCTAGAATGCAGAAATGAGCCGATGGCCCTGAATGTAAGGGAGTGGAAAAATATGCAGACTTAAAATCTTCTCCAGATACTTTGTATCTGGACAAAATTAAATGGATGGGTGATTCCCTTTTTTCTTCAGCAATGTTACTTCTTCAAAGTTTTGTACATCTAGTTACCGATAAAAAAAAAAATGTTTTGTAAATCTAGTTATATACATGTACAAATCATGGTATTGGCTTCACAAACCCGACTAGTGCTGATTCTGTTCAATTTGTATTTCCTTCATTTCTTTTCACTGTTCATCCTGCATCAGACATATGAATGAAGACATTCATACATGTTACAAATGCATATATACATGTGTGTGTGCATGTGTAAATATCTGGCTTACAAAGTTCAGTTGGAGGAAGTCTAGGACCTCCATCTTTCCCAACCCCTTTCCTCTAGAGTTCATGACCACCACAAAATTTGGTGCTAGAGGAAAGACAGATGAAATGGGAATTTTTGCTCCCTCAAAGAGCTTCCGTTGGTATCATGAAGATGTAAGGCTAGCATCAGAATGTCAGTCGATGTCTACAAGGTGGTAAGACTATTTGACCACACTCCATCCGGTGATATGTGGACCTTCAGTCTTTTCAAAGTGTCGTTATCATATATGTGCAGTATGTTTTTGCCAGAAATATGTTGTAATTGCCACTGTGGACCTTTATGGAGCATGTCTGAATTCAATCACCTACAAAGTTAATAGCATTTCACATGTTATAATATTCGCTGTACTCTTTTCACTTTCAAGAAAACTCAGTTTGTTCTGGTTGCTGTGAGGTTCACAAATATTCATAAAGATTTGGATAATTATGCTTAATCATTTTCATTTGTTTATATGTCACATGATCATTACAGGTGACCATGCGCTCAAAATCAAACCTATCAAGCATTCTAGATAGATAGATAGATAGATAGAGAGAGAGAGAGAGAGAGAGAGAGAGAGAGAGAGAGAGAGAGAGAGAGAGAGAG
>JAUPMG010000006.1:6111108-6121441 GCA_031762675.1 Pachysandra terminalis | reverse complement strand
ATTGCCTTGCTGTATTTTATGTTTAAATATAGGCCTAGTCAACTCTGTAAATAAGGAAAATTAGTTGTATAGTTATTATGTGCCTTTTTTAGTGCCTTGTATAGCCTATAAGTAGTATACATGTATATTGTTCTGAGTATTAATGAAATACGAATCTTCTCCTAATTCCTTCTTGTTTAGAATTTCCATTCCAATTACTAAATAAAAGGGAGGTATGACTACAAGATATGATCAGCAATTCTATTCACGTTCCTTTACTTTTTCTCTCATCTCCTCTTTACAAACCCTAATTGCATTAAAGATTTAAATATTTAATGATGGGGACATCACCACTTCAACTGATTTTAGGGTCTACCAAAAGCGAGGGAAGAAAGACTTTCAGCCCTTCTTTATGGCTGAGCTAGGTGGCACATCGAGGTGAAGATCCCATTAGCACACACATCTAAAAGACTCCACCTTAGAGAGGTGCTATGGGTTGCTTTGGAGCAGACTGTTTTGTTGTTTTAGTTTTCTTTTAATTAATAGTCCTTTTTAATTTATTTATTTATTTATTTATTGTTTAGTATAGTGACCTAAATCTAGATTAGTACTAAATATGCTTAATTAGGAAATAAGTATATAACTAATGAAGTAAGGTTCTATTTGTAAATATGTAAGTGTATCGATAAGCATATTGAAGGTTTGTTTATTCTTTGATTTTAAGTACATAATTAATTAAGCAATTAATTAGGATTAATTAGTGAGAGTGTGTGTATAAGATGAATAAATAAATTATGATGTGTTTAATTGTGATTAATCTTGATTAATTAGTACTTGATATTAATTAATTAGTAAGCTACCTAGTTATCCTCACCTCATTGGTTAATAACCATAGGAAGTCTAGAGGTGAGTTACATTGAATCATGGGGATATGGATGTAATTAAAAAAATGACAAACTTATAAATAAGTTATAAAGAAAAGTTAATAATTAAACACAATATTTACAAGAATGTCATTAAAGCATATTCAAAAGGTAGCTAAGGTCTACACATGACACGTGGCAGGACCTAAGTTAGATTGGGGATAAATGTCCCTAGAGATAAGCTTAGGTCTAATTCTAATTAAATTAAGGTTAATCCTTGTTAATTAACACTAATCTAAAAATTTGCAGAGAAGAAGAAGAAAATGAGAAAAGGGAAAATCAATCTCTAGGCACTAGTTAAGTGATAATTATTTATGGGTCAGGTTAGGCTGTTCTTAATCTGTAGAAATGAATAAAAAAATCTGTTTTCATTTATAATCAATAGGACAACGAATTATAGGTTGTTATTCCATGAGAAAGTTACTACTTAATATTGAATTATCATAGTTTATAGGTTTGTATGTGTTATTTCAGATTTAACAGTAAATATGATCATGTATTAGGTAAACTAGGACTGTTTTTAAATGTGTTAAATGATTTCAGACCTGTTTATCATATTAATTTAACAGAGTAACGACTTTATGAGCATAAATCCATATTATATATTGGCTGAAAAATGGATTAATTTGATATACAAGTTTTCATAATTGTTAATGGAGCCTTAACAGAAAGTTTTTAAAGTTCATTTGATGCATTAGAAATATTATAATGATGTTTCTAATATGTTTTATAAGTATGTTAGTCGATTGAGTTATAAAAGTTCTAGAAATGAATTTGAGAATGATACTGCAAGTGATTAGACATGTTCTCAAATCTGTAAGTATATTTTAGACATGTTTTCATTTATAATTTAGAAGAACAGTATCTTAGTAAGCTTAAATTCATGATTTACATGCTGTTAAGGTTGACTTATTTTAGTTTACAGGCTTTGCATTTGTTATTCGAGTTTAATCATAAAGTTTTTAAAGTCCAAATGATGCTTTAGAATTACTAAAACAACGTTTTCAACATGTTCAATAAGTATGTTAAATGATTAGGTATGAAGAAATTTAGAAATTAATCTGAAAAGGCGTTTGCAGGTGTCTTTCGCTAACCGAAGTGCAAAAGTAAGACAGAATTAAGGAGAGCTAAGGGAAAACAAGGAGAGGTGTAATGGGGGAGTTCATATGACCTATGAATGTTTTGAAGCTAGAGAGTAAGGTTCAGCCTAAGGGAAGGTTGTGTGAGTGCTGAATTGGTGAGTCAGGTAAGCAATAACTACCAACTAAGTTTTTCTAGATAAAAATTACCTGTTTATATAATTTGTGAATAAACTGGTGCATGTGTTTTATGTAGAAATGATATAGATGTTTATCAAGCCCTTTTAAGTTGAGACGAGTTCTTAAAGTTATGCTTTCAACATGTTTTGAATAACAATTAAATACAAAGTAGCCAAAGTTGGGTTTTAATGTGTTTTATCAACTTATGTTTTTATGTTATAAGTTTAAATGAATCTGGTTAGTGTGAGAGTGAGTTTTAAAGGTCTTAGAAAGGTTTTAAGTAAGTTTAAATGAAAGGGATTTGAAAAGGGTGATTCTGAAAAAGTGCAAGATTCTGGCTATCTGTTTTGGTTCATTTTGAAAGGTATGAAAAGTGATTTTATGATTAATTAGCTTAATATTAAATAAACTATGAATTCTAAAGAATGATATGTGTGTGAATACATGTTTAATCGTAATGTGCATGGATATTTGGATGTCATGAAATTATCTGCAAGTGCATGTGATGTTTGATGATTCTGGAGCAAGTGTGCCCGGAATAGTGACCCGATAGGTGGGTGTATGCCGAAGTATGGCTACGTTCCACGGTAGAACTGTATGTATGCTGAGTTTATATGTTTTGGAGACCGACTGGCGAGCTACGTTATGGAGTCCTTTCAAGTGACCGTTTCTACCCCATCTGATCAATGAGGGTTCTGTTCTGTTTAGTCTCTGCTGATGGTCATGAGCTCAGACATCCAATAATGACCTCGGATTGACTTCTGTATATGTGATTAAACTCCTATGATAAGTTAATCTTTACCGTAAGCCTTGTGCTAGTAAGCTGAGCTCTTGTGCCAGCTATCATAGGAAGGCATCTATGGGTGTCTGTGCCAACCCGAGTACCTATATGTGTGCTCCGATATTTTTATATTTAAGTTAAAAATGCATGATATTGGAAATGTTGCATATTGAATACAATGTTTATCTGGATTTTATCCCAGTGCAAATTTATATTTCGAAGAGCATGATATCTTGCACTGTTTTATATTCTATGTTTATTGCTTACTAGGAATTATTCACATTAAAATGTTTTCTGAAAATTTTCAGAGCTTAGTGATGAGGGATTGGTTAGTTGATGAGCAATGGGGGACAGTTAAAGGTTAAGATTTTAGAATATGATGATTCATGTCTATATCTCTCTTGTGTTAGATCTTGAAGTGAGAGAGAGAATAGCCGTTGTATGTTTCTTTTGTTAAGTTAGAATATTTGTATATTGATGCTATGATTTGTATATAGACTTAGGTTATCTATAGTTTATTTTAACAGCACCCTCTATAGATTACTCTGAAAAACTATGACAGGCATGATTGGTTTTTAATTAACCATGAACTATGTGGTTGCACACGAATCTTGTGAAACAATTAGTTTTGGGTCGTGACATTTAGTAGAGCTGTTTTAAGGGTACTTTAGTTATTTTATGATGTTTGTAGAGGTTAGAATAAGAAATTACAATGAGTCAGTTAAGTGGGAGACATTTGTATATTTTTACATTATTAATTTTACTAGGGTTGTGCGTCAATTCCATATAGGAAGGAGCTGTCGTTTTTTCTTTTTTTTTTTTGGGAAAAAAAAAACAAAAACAAAGATTGAATGAAAAGAAGCTCTTTTCTGGTCGCCTAAGCTTGGAAACCTTGGTTCCTGTGATTGGAGGGTGTGAAGCCTCTAGGAGTGATTCCTAGACCACTTTTATTTTCTCCTCTTGAAGTGCAGATCAGATCTCAGGTTAGCTACTGATCTTTTCTCAAAACCCATCATCTTATTTTCTTATTTTAGTCCTTTCCCACCTGTTATGATCATTTTATTGCAGTAGTTCTTTATTTAGAATTTCTGTTTACTTCTAGACTGTTTTTCTGTTGCTGAAATTTTCAGCAACATTAAAACCTTTATAAACCCCATAAATTACTGATTTGATAGTATTTTAGAACCTGAATTTTATCTGCAGTTCTAGGTTAGGTATTTAACCTTCTAATTGAGTCTTGGACAAACCTTATACTAGTTAGGAAGTCCTTACTTCCTTTAGATCCACTGTGCAAGAAATTGAATGACTTTTGCATTACTTGATTGTGGTTTATTTTAGGAATCAGTTTTTTTTAATGCTTGATTAGAAGATTTTGGCAACTTATTGTGTGAATAGCTTGCCGTCTTTATTTGAATTGTTTAATATTATTCTGAAATCTTCTCTCTAAGTACCACATTACATGGTTTTCATGCATGCTGCATCATTTAATCTTTGTAATACAGCAGGGAATTAGAATTTTTTATTTTTTTTACTTTATCTATTTTTGTTTGCATCAATTAAGAAAATGAAGGGAGAGAAGATAGCAAGGAGACTACTAAGCTGTATTGCTGGCATCAGTAGCTCTAAGAATGAAGTGCCTTCACTGGATCACGCTAGGTGGCTTCTAAAGGGAATTGATCGTTTGACTTTCCAATTCTCTCTCAGTTAGCCTAATTCCTTGTGTTTTTTATGCTGTTGATATGAATAGTATCAATCCAGTCAGATCTTAATACAATAACTCAAATTTGCACTTGCCGGATAATATAGCAAATTAAGGAGTACTTTTTTTGATAGGTCATTTCTAGTTTTAAATTTCCAAATGTGGCAGGAAGTATTTTATTTTGATGAGTAGTGTTTAGAGAGATCAATTTGACATGTTCAATAAACATAATGATTTAAGGAGTACGTTGTTTGATAGGTGATTTCTATTTGGAGTTTTTTGAATCTCCAAATGTGAATGCAAGTGTTTTAGTTTTATGGGCCATGTTTGGAGAGATCAGCTTGACACGTTATTGTTTTTATTTCTTCTTTTCTTTCTCTTCTTTTTCCCCTAAACCTGCCAAGTGTGCTCATTGTAGATAAATATTCAAATAATATGGACCGGATCCCATCAGAATTCTGAAATTAAGCGTACTGATAAAAATAAAATAAAATTGAAACTTCGAGACCTCATTTTTCTAAGCCACTCAAAATTTACAATAATTCAAAATTTCAATCAACTCCAACTTAATTCTCATACCAGATCACCAATAAATTGGTAAAACTTTCATGTTGGTGTTTCAATTTTTACAAAATTAAGTTTTAAAACTACGGTGCCAAGCCTTTATGCTTATGGTAGGTGATATGTACATGAACATCATGTTGTTAAGAGATTAAATTTTATTTGAGTATTTAATAACTGCTTTTACATTGAACCCATTAAAGTTCTTATATTCATCAATTTCATGGAATGAACTGTATTTGCAGTTATCTCATCACCATCATATATCTTATCCCAACTAGTTGGGGTCGGCAGTATTTGCATTTATCTGAAGTTAATAAATGCAAGAGTGTATTAATGATTGCAATCTTCTTTGCTGCAGTTAAAAAAGGCAAAATTTACCAAAATAGTGGTTGCATCAAAAAAACTTTAGATTCAGAGAAAAGAACATACTTGTAAAGTGTCTCATATACCAAAGGAACAGAAATCATGTAATGCGGCTGATAACGTCGCAGATCTTCCTACAGAAAAAGTAATCACGTATAATTGAAAATGAAATTGAAGCAGCTATAAAATGAACATCTTTTAGTACTAGTATAAGTCCAGTCCATCTTACTCAAACATCGAATATTAGCAAATTAATAACATTAAACTAAAGTAAGGGAATACATCTTAGAAATAAGATCAGCTTGAAGTTCATTTCACAAGATTGTGATGAAACCACCTCTGGAGTACAAAAAGCATTTCAATGTCTAGTATATAGCAAATCAATGAACAGAAAATAATACCTTCAAGTTTTGCACGGTTGTGTATACTTGCTCAACCCCATATGTTAATGTGAAATACTCGCACGCTCTTTCATATGCATGCCAGGGTGGAAGCATGCTTAAAAATCTGTCGCCCACTTCTGCAGGTACAATGTCCCACAAGTTCTTTATCTAAACAACCAAGAAAGAATTAAATTCACCATAAGAATACATGACAGTTCCGTACTTGGAAAGAAAATCAACAAGTTAAAATCATAAAAGGAACTCCATATAAGCATATTTCTTATTTAGTACTCACCTCTTATAATTGGACAAGAAAATGCAATAAGAATCAAACCAACATTTGAAAAATTATGCTTGGCTGTTCTTCAACCATTCATGTCTGATATCGACTTGAAATTGTCCACAAAGAATATATTTGCAAGCTTGCATATTTAGCCAGTTTCATGAAGTTAGCTCATATTAATCACTTGGCTTAGTAAAACATTTGGAAAGAAACTTTTCTGAAGTAAAAATGTAAATTCTAAAATATTTTTTATTGTCAACTGTTTTACTTCTCTAGCAAAAAGCGTATTTGGTAAAACAGAATCAAAAAACCATTCTTTTAATAAAAAGTAGAAAACCATATTTAGTAACCAGGATGTTGATAATGATGATAATGGTGATGGTAATGGGTGTTAGTGCTGGTCGGTTATGGATGGTAGGCAATGGTTGTTGTGGGTAGTAGATGACGGCAATTGCCTTGATAGGCAGCAACAAGGGTGGTAGGGATAATCGGAGAAAGTGGCTGTGGCGGTGGTAGGTGATTGGAAATGGTGGTGGTGGTAATGGTTTACCAATGGTAATGGTCATAGTGGGTGGTGTTGGGCGATCATGATGAAGGAGATGGTGGTGGTGGCAGTGGGGGGTGGTGGCAACAATGATGGTGGGAGGTGGTGGATGGGTGATGGGCAGCGACTATGACAATGAATGTAGGCGGGTGTGGGTGGTGGCGATGGTGGTGGTTCAAGGGCGATAATGCGTAGTGTGGTGATGGGGAGTTGAGAGGGAACCTAGGGCATTCCATACAAAGGGAAAGGGTCAAGAGTTCATGAAATAAAAACAAAAGTTATTTTGTAACGTTTGAAAAGTTATTTTACAACTTTAAACACACACACACATGTATTGAAATATGAGATTTACATTTTTGGAATGTCACTCCATGTTACATGTCACAAAACATGCATTCCATCCTATAATGTTTCTACTTTGAAAAGTGAAAAAATTAGCTTTGAAAAGCTATAGGAAACGAGGTTCATATCTGTATGATCCAACACAAATCCTTGACCTCAAATGGCGATAGATTTGCAATTTTTCTATTCTGAACCTCACGGTTTGTCTAAAAGCTGACCAACTCAGTTCCGTTTTCTGAAAATGGACAAAACAAGAGCTAAAAAGTACCAGTTCCATGTTTACTTATCGATAGAAAAATGTGTCAGTGTTATTCATGGATGAGAGAGCTTGAACACAAGGATCCTTAAGCTTTAGTGTGTTAAAATCCATATAGTTTACTGATGTGTATTACCATGAGTATTTTAAGAAAAACAGAAACCAAAGGAATGTATTCACTGCAATGCGAATTCACAAAGGAACATGGTAAAAAAGAAGAAAGATGGCACCTAATCTCACAACTCCACATAAAAAAGAATACCCCAAAAAACTTCATCTATAAAAAACCTTGCCAGTCAGAGGCTAACTGATGAAAAGAAATACCCACGAACTCCTAAAACAGTCGATGCCCACTCAAAAATAAGGTTGCCAAATGACAACACAGAGCAGGTAAGGGACTACTTCTATTATCGCAAAGAAATTTTGCGCCTACCTGGGGTAGCCAGCACGAATTCTACGCCACCATTACATCCTATTAAATGTGATTTCTTGTAAATGATTTAAAATATTTCCTCAGCAAACCTGTTTGTGTACTCCTATCACCTATGCTAGCCCCTCATCCGTTTAGCTCATTCCTCTTGCATAAACTTACATTTCTCACAGGCGCACCATTACTTTTCTTTTAGTAAGTCCATATAATTTCTGTTAAATTCCACCTGTGTTTAGCAGCCAGTACCAAATATCCAGTGTAAATCCTCATTAGATTCTCTTGTCAGGGATCCTGATCCATCGTTTTTAGTGAGTATGAATAATTCTGCAAACAGAATATAGTAGCTGAGCGAGAATGATAAGATTTATCTGAAATATTCTATCAAAGTTTATCCTATACATATATTTAACAAAAATCTCAACATGCAATCATTATTATTATTATTATTATTATTTTATTTTTGTCTAACAAATTTGAGTATCGATGTTACAAAGTACCAAGTTAATGGAAGTTTTTAAGAGAGAGATTTCTGCCTAACAAATTTGAGTATCAATGTTACAATGTGCCAAGTTAATGCAAATTTTTAAGAAAGGAGAAAAAAGAAAGTAGAAAAGGGAAAAAGAGGAAAAAAAAAAAGATATAAGAAGAGGTAAATTCGGTTACTTTGGTGTCCGACTCCATCTGTTATATGTTCGTAACTTTGCGAAGAAAGGAATTTGTTCATCTTTGACAGGGCAGAAAATGGAATCACAGCCATACGTAAAAGGGCTTTTTCATTATTATTCCAGCGGACAACTTTAATACCGGAGGTATGTACGTACCCCACTTAGATTTGGGGAACAACTGGGAAGGTATTTGATCCGAATCATTTTGTTTTGTTAGACAAGTTCTGTTTGTAATGCCTTGCCTGCTGTACACCCTTTGTGTATGCAGGCCAGCCACTTTCCTCTTCCTCCTCTATATGTATTGAATCTCCCCATTACTGATCAAAATAAATAAATAATAAATGCAGAGGAATTTGCAAAGAGACTCTGGAACTTGAAAAGAAATTTAAATACCGTGCATCTAAATAGGTCCTACACATCCCAAGAACTTTATTTTCAACAATTGACCTATCAGAAAACAGTGCAGGAATAGGTAAAACCAACCTGGTGCAATAAATTTTGATGCGTAATCATAACACCTTTCGGGTTGCCTGTAGTACCACTTGTATAAATAAGTGTCGCAATATCATCAGAGTTGATGGGTTCATAGATATAGTGTTGCCCTGGAAACAGAGTAGTTTGTCAATGAAGTTGTATACCACCAATTAGCAGGTATGACATTCACAAACAAAAAACCCAAAATATTTTATAACAGGAAACACAAATTTGTTTGAAATACAAACAAATATGAAACAACCATGTCATAGATCCTATGCGAAAGAAGAACCAAGTTAATATGCAAACCAACTTTTTATATGTAACTGACATTTGGATGAATAACAACTAAGTTTTATCCATCATCCAAGTGACATTGGACAGTTATTTAAGTAACTGAAATAAGGTAAACAGACATCAGATCCCATCTTCCAAGATTACAATGCCAATCTTTGTTTCTGCATATGTAGGTGTCAAGAATTCTCAACAGAAGTCAAGTTCGTTTGATAATTGTTGCTAACTTGACGAAGCCCACCATTGGTTGTTTCACCAATCTTAGAAGTCAAGATGTAAAAGTTGAGGTATGAAATCTGTCTATTTATCCATGTCCTGGCATTTTACAATATAATATACTTGGGTTGAGAGCTGAGATTTAGAGGTGTACACATTTACCATGCATCACAACATCACCAGTCTCCAAGTCAAAAGAAGGAAGCTTAGAAGAGAAGCAAGAGGATGAAGAAGAAGAGGAAACATGATATTGGAAAGATTTAGGATTCTCAATGGCCCTATATGAAATCTACAATACTAGATTATTAATAAATATATTTTTGTAGTAGTTGCTTAGTTTAGAATAGCCTTGTTTGGTTATTTTTGAGCTTTCTCGTGTTTTAAAAGTGATTTTCACCCCCATTAATGTTACCTCATAGGATAGACTTATTTTAGAAGGTTTTCTTACCTAGGAAGTTTTTTCTTGAACCAATAAGAAAGGCCGACCAACCACAGGAATTGAGATAATATTTTGTTAAGGATTGCGAATTCATGAGAAGACTTTTTCTCTCCTTTGTTCTTCTATTTCTTGATTGTAAGAATCATTATTGTTTATAGGTTTAGATTGAGGATCTAGATTTGACTATCCATCAATCAACCAACAATTCTCATAAAGCTATCGCATTCTAGAAGCAATTTTCTTGAGAATTGTCCAATTTCTGGTGGCCATCTCTCTAATATGAAATAGGGTTCCAACTATATACACTGAATCTTCAACTTTGAGTTACATCATTGTTTTCAAGAATTCAAGCACATTGTTCAAAATATCGTATCGTATCGCCCGTATCGGGCGATACGTATCGTGTATCGACCAGGTCGATACGATAACTTCCTGTAAA
>JAUPMG010000006.1:6083301-6094641 GCA_031762675.1 Pachysandra terminalis | reverse complement strand
CATAGGTCAAGCAAGTCAAGCAGGTTAAGCAGGTGACACGTGGTCAAGCAGGTGACACGTGGCTGCTTAATTAGGTCGCTGGATCAACAATATAAAAAAAATGTTAAATGACGAACTAAAAGTATATATAATTTTGAGATATACTCGCAATTATACTTACTCATCATTTTGTTGGCTTTAAAAAAAAATTATTTTTTATACCTTAGATTAGAATGAGCTTGCTCGTGTTCATTAGTGTCACATTCGTGTGTAAATTGCCTTTTTCTTTGATCAATTGCGTTCTACATTATCAAATACTTTTAGTAATATGAAACCAATGGAATTTATTAAATAAGTTACTAACAACAAATAAACATTTTGAAAAGGGCTATAAACTACTGTAAGGTTTGGAGATGAGCATTGTTCATTTTCAATAAAAGATCTATATAGGAATATCGAAAAACACTTCATGATTTACAACATTTCTTGTATAATCAGTTGGTTGCCCTTCTTTGTTGATTATCAATATCTTTAGTCCATCTGGAGAAGTGACGCGAGATATTGCCACATATAATTGTCTATGCGTAAAAACTGGATTCGGGAGATAAGCACCAACATGATTCATTGTTTGTCCCTGGCTTTTATTGATCATCATTGCAAAAGCTAATTTAATTGGAAACTGTCTTCTTCTTAATACGAATGGCCACTCTGTATCCGATGGTGACAATATAACTCGTGGAATAAGTACAGTTTCTCCTGCATTGTTCCCCGTGATGTCCTTAGCCTCTATAACTCTTCTTCCAAGCTTTTGAATTATTAAGCGCGTACCATTGCATAAACCTAGAGATTAATTTAAGTTTCTTGGAAGCATTATTGGTGCCCCTCAATTTTGAGTTCCAGTTCATGATTTGGGAGGCTCGAAAATCGCAAAGAATGTAATAATTCAGGAGGATTCATGTCTTGTTCGTTGGTACGATTCTCAATAGGACTTAATGTATCTGCACTTAAATATGTATAGGTCTCTCCCGGTAATATTGATAACATCATGGAGTTGACTTCATCGACATCGCTATTTGTAGGTGCCAAAATACCACGCTCTTGTAGATATGACCAGCTTGATACATGTTACGAAGATCAGGATAAATAGCATCAATAAGTTTGTTAAGGCCTTGAGTACCATTTTCGATTAAGATTTTTTTTGGAATTTTTATCAAATTAGGTTATCCTTCTCCGAAAGAGCAACCATTTATTTTCCCATCCCCAACATCAAGCACCAAATTAGCAAAATTTTGAAGTTGTTGACTTGCATCATGGTGAATGTTAGGTGATAAGACACATCTGTTAGTCCTGAGACAAAACTTCACATTTATTTCAAAGTTTTGATCTCTGTTATGATGATGCCACTATGATTTCATGACCGCCCTTTTTAACCACTGGTAATATTTGTCAAAAATCTCTTTCCAAAAGAAATATTTTTCCTCCAAAAACCTTTTCCTCAGAACTACAATCGGAAGTCTTGAGTAGATCTCTAAAAGTTCGGTCAACAACCTCAAAAGCATTACGATGAGTCATTGGTGCTTCATCCCAAATAGCCAAAGATGTTTCTTTGATTAGTTTGGCTAGGTCAGTACGTTGAGAAATTAAGCAACACGATGACTCGTCTAATTGCAAGGGAATCTTGAATCGTGAATGTGCTGTGCGGCCTCCTGGAAGGAGTAATGATGCTATCCCTGAAGATATGCCAACAAGATCAGTACTTGGCTAAAAAAATTTCCGTTCTGTTATTCAAATTAACAGGATGTGCCGGTGAGATATGCCGACAAGATCAGGACAGAAACAAGAAAACCCCATTCTTTGCGGAAGAGAAAGAATGATCGAGTAAAGGAACAATGATATTTACAAGTTTGCCATCAATAATTTTATTTACAAGTTTGCCACCGCAAAAATGCAAAACCCATTCTCAAATCTCAAAAACGGAGTTAGAGGTAAGTCTAGGTTTATGTGTATTTTCTCATTCTCATTTTGAGAAAAGTCATTCTATCTCGGCTAACCAAATGCTCGATTTTTTGTCAAAACTCATTCATAGAATGAGTTCCAAAAATGAGAGCCAAACGAGGCCTTAACACAAGGAAGGTGAGTGTGCCCTCCTTTCAAATCTCAAGAGAACAAAATGTTCCTTTTCATAAATAAAGGGAGGTAAGTACAATTTGGACATACCTCAAGGGGTGTAACTTTAATTTTCCCTAATAAATAAAGTGACAGCACATCAATTGCACATTGTGCTATCAACCACTAATGGGATTGGAACCTATTTGACCCATCCTTAAAGAAGACCAAAACGTTATTAACTATTTCTGCTTTTGCAGTTGAATTCTTCTTTTCCTCTGTTAAAGGATTCGGCTGTCCAATACCCTCATGAAACCATCCAATTGCAAGATATATTATCGTCTACGACAAGATATTAGAGCACTAACTCCCATTTACTTAACATTAGGGTAGACAAAGCAAGAAGTGCCTTTCACGTTATGGTTTAATAACTACTAAAGTGAGCCGGCCAACGAGCTGCCTTGTAGATGGTTGGTTTGACTAAGCTATAGGCTTATCTCATCACACAATACATTTATTAACCAAAACCTAGTTAACATTTCAAACACCTTCATCATCAAGATTCCTAACTATCTTTTCATCTAATAATATACCCACCAGAAAGATTATTAATAGACCCTACACCCAAAAGAGAACCCAACCACCATATGTGCAGAATCCATGCCTTGTACTCAAGAAAATGATCTTTTTGCCTAACCCCACCTTTAAATGTCCCTATCCCATGTGAAAAACTAATCTCAATCTACATGTCCACCATTCTTCTTAGATGGACAAACCAAGTTTGCTGTAAGCCAGCTAGTATCCAAACCATTAAACTTGCTGGCAAGAAAAGATTCTTGTTTATATTTCTGCACAACTTGCAAAATCATTCAAATGGATGAGAGTTGTTGTTATAATAATATAACTGTAAATATAAATGGGTATTCACCTACCAGATAAAAGTCAAAGATATGAATAAATCTTATGAAAAACAATTACATATATGATCACAATGCTCCCAACTGTATTATACAAATCTTTCTTCTTTCTCTTTTTTGATTCAACCTCCACAACATTCATCACCCCATGTTCTTCCCCATTTCCATCACCAAAACAATTTGTTAGATTTACAAAGAATTCAAAGCAATTGATAGCTCAGGATTTAACATAGATCATCACAAGAAAATAGAAGAATGCCATAAATTCCTATTGAAAGAACAAAACTAAAATTAAAGAAGACGATGGTGCGATGACCGGTCCCTCTTTTTGTTTTTTCCATTTAGAATTTTTCATCATCGGCAATCTGTCGAACCGAATGTATCAGCAAATCCTGAAGGCTTTGTGGGTATGCTCGACTGGGTATGACTGTAGTAGTCATCGAACAGTGTCGAAGTACCTTCATCAGCCTGCCATCTTTCTAGTGCTTGAGGGAGGCTCAGATGGAGGTCAATACCAAAGCTATCTTCTTCATCATGGCTAGAGGGTTTCCACTGTTGTACAAGAGGGGCCAAAATATTTACCACATGGCCCATATCTGGTCTCTGTGATGGCTCGCGAGCTGTGCAGTGACCTGCGAGCTCTGCTACCTTGCAAATGACGCTGAAGGTCTCATCATCAGGATCAAGAGTTGGGTCAATAGCTTTTCTAATTTGCTCCTTGTTGATGAGAACTCTACGAAACCATGTAACCAAATGAGATCTCTCCTCTGGCACAGTCTCATCCAGTGCTTTTCTACCCGTAATTATCTCCATCAAGACCACACCAAATGCAAAGACATCAACCTTTGTGGTCACCCTTCCTGTAGCTGTTAGGAAACATTATGTGGTCAACATGTATCACATGAAAGAAAAACAAACAAGACACAATTACATAGCATCAAATAGCATGAAAGAAAGGTTAAAAGACGAAAATGGAAGAGCAGCCTAATATATTATTCTGTGAAAAATGAAAGCGTTTGCAAACTATCCTGTTTGGAGAAGGAAAACCTTGGTTACTTTGTAAAATATCATGTTTGAACGATGGAAACCTTGATAATGGTAACTTAAAGATGACCAAATATATAGAGCAAAAATTTCTATAGAACTGGTTAAACATAAATCAAACTTTTGACTCATTGTACAACTATAAAAAGCTTAACTGTGCTAGTAATATCCAGAGAATAATTCAAGGTTGTGGTCTCTAAACTATGTTGTGCAGGGAGATGATCGACATCAAATTCCAAGAACAGAAATGCATAGGAAAAAAAAGGTAGATAACAAATTTACATTTCTCACCTAGATATTAGAGATGGTTAAAGAACAACTTTACTTCAGTCAATTTAATGGTGTGACAGACCATGTACACAAATGCAAACTTAGATCCTCTTCTGAATACAAAACATACAGATATACAGTTACAAGTTTAACATGGAGAAAGAAAACCAAGAGAGGAAAATGCTATCACTAGTATTCGGCATTTGAGGTGGGAGCATTAACAAGAAAATAAGCTATGTGCAAAGTTTAATGTCATCATATCTACTATTTTTTCTAGGGTTTGTTTTCAAGCATCAAACAATTCGCAGGAATAGTTGAAATACCACATCTCAAAATTTTACAAGGATAATTGTAGAAATTTACTCAAAAGAAGAAACCTACCAGCATACTCGGGCGCAAGATATCCAAATGTTCCTGCTAACCGTGTCTCTAAAGAGTACTTCCCATCAGGTGCATTCTTTACAAGACCAAAATCTGCAACTTTAGCTCTCATATCATCCCCAAGAAGAATGTTTGATGGCTTCAAATCTCTGTGGATGAAACTCTGCTGTGCTAAGCTGTGCAGATACTCGACCCCTCTGGCAACATCCAATGCTATTGTAACCCTCTGCTTCCAAGTTAGAGGAGAGTATCCAAACTCACTCCGGTCAAACAAATGTTGCCCCAAAGTCCCTTGTGGCATATACTCATAGACCAACAATCTTTCATTGCCATTGACACAGAAGCCCAGAAGAGCGACCAAATGCCTGTGTCTAACCTTCGTCAGAACCGCAATCTCTGCCTGAAACTCGTTCAATCCTTTTGTACCCATTGTTGTAGATTGCATCCTCTTCACACCTATCTTTGTCCCATCGTGGAGTTCCCCTTTGTAAACAACTCCAAATCCTCCCCTGCCAATAATGTTATCTTCACTGAAGTTGTTTGTGACCTGTCGAAGAACCTGGATCGAAATAACAACATTCCCACCTTCAAAAACATTGATATCACTGTTTTCCCCACTGCTCTGACTTTGCAAATCAATTGCCACACCCCCATAACCATTCATGGTACCCACTACATCATTCTTCACCACTTCCGTTCCATTTTGTGGATTGTATACTCGCCCATGGCGTTTCTTGATATAGCATTTATAGAATATGAAAAAGACAACACCAATAAAAATAATAATAGCAATTACAGTACCAGCTATCATACCAGCCGAGACAGAAGTATTCGATTTTGCCACCGGACTTTCAGCTGGTGAAGTCGAATTTGAACCAGAATCTGGACTTTTTCCTCCCCCGACTGCTCCACCACGTCCTCCTCCTTCAGATGTTGAATTACTTCCAAGAAGCCGATTACCAGTTGTTGTCACAGTCACCCCTGATCGAAAATCAGGAACTTTCCCAATAAGATTGTTATTAGAAACATCAATAACCTGGAGATCAATAAGAGTAGTCAAGCTATCCGGTATAGGCCCCGTGAGATTATTGTCATTCAAAAGCAAACTCCTCAATGAGGTAAGATTTGCAATGGCCGGCGATATCGTCCCCGTGAAATGCTGCTTTGACAAATTGATCACAGTAACATCCTTCCCTTGTGCATCACATGTTATAAAACTCCATCCCTGGCAAGGATCATTGCCTACCCAAGATTCAGCCAAGGTCATCGGATAACCAAAAGCTCCTGCAATTTCAAGTAATGTAGTTACCAGAGGAGCACAAGGTCCCGGTTTGGCATTACAGAAACTGTTAGTTGTTCCCAGATCAGCCTGAATCCCATGAAATTCCGGAAATGGACCCTGCAACTTATTATTCTGCAACGACACATTTAGCAACCGAGGAAGCGAGGTTAAAGTAGATGGTACCAACCCAGTAAGTTGATTTCCGCGAAGCTGAAGATCGAACAGAGATGTACACTTGGATAGATCCGGAATCGGACCTGTAAAGGCATTCTGATGAAGCCAAACCTGCGAAAGCTGCGTCATTGTTCCGATAAGCTCGATCGACCCAGAAAGCCCTAGTAACTGATTGTTAAGCCAAAGGTTCTGAATCCCAGATTCGTTTAACGAAGATGGTAAAGAACCAGTGAGATTGTTGTAAGAAAGCCTTAAAGATTGCAAATTTGGCAAATTCGCGAACAAATCAGGTATAGTTCCGATCACATTAGATTTGCTGGCGTAGAATAAGACCAAGGTGGTGGACTGAGCTAGATCTTTTGGGATCGACCATGGAGCCAAGTTCGAATTCTCGCTGATAGACAATGTCTGTAAGCTTGTGAGTCCGAAGAAGATCGAAGGAGGAATGGAGGTGAAGTTGTTACCATCTAAAAAGATTTCTTGAAGATTTGTGAGATTCGCGAGGGTGGGAAAAGGTCCTGAGAGATGGTTGTTTTGAAGAGCTAGGGTTCGGAGTTGTGTGAGCTGATTGAGATCTGAAGGGAGAGAACCAGAGAGAGATTTAGAAGCGAGGCTAATGGAGGTGATTCGGTCGGATGTATCGCAGTTAACGCCGGACCATTTGCATGGGTTGGTGCCTGACCAGCCGGAAGGGGTCGGAGAGAGACCGGCGGCGAGCTTGGTCATGACGGAGGCATCGTCGGCGGTGGTGAAATAGAAGAGAAAGGAAATGGAAAAGAGGAGATGAAGCGAGATAGAGAAGAGTTTTTTCCGTCCTCCCATTAGAATCTGTAAATGAGAGAAGTTGAGGAGAAGAGAAAACGAGAGAGAGAGAGAGAGAGAGAGAGAGAGTAGTTATTAGGTGGATTTGAGAGGCTGGGAATTTGTAAAGAGGACGAAGCAGACAGAGAGGTTGGGACTTGGGAGGTTTCACTACCGTTACGTGGTGGCGATGCGCGTGGTTTTGATTCTCTTCAATTACTAAAATAGCCCTTTTATTGTCGCTAATGACCTTGTAAAACTGTCTTAATTGAATTGCAATAGAAATATTTTTGTTGCTAACCTTTTGTTTATCGTTTTTATTGCGTTAAAGGCGGCAAAGTTGATGTTATTGAAGCAAATTGTTGGGCTTAAGGCTTAGGGCTCAGGGAGACCTTTTTTTTATTTTCTTTTTTTGAGAAATATTAGGGCTGCGTTTGGTCCGGCTAGTGCTTTTGGATAAGTACTTATTAGATAAGTGATTCAATGGAAGTATTTATCTGCTGCAATAATTAATACGCTGCTTACTTGAAGAAAATAGCCTTTGATAAATATATTTATTTAAGTGCTTATAAAAGTTTAGGGATAAAATAGATATTATGAAAATATTATTAAAGTTTAGAAATAACATTTATTTAAGTATTTATATTTAAGTACTTATGAAAGCTTAGAGGTAAAATAGGTATATGGAAATATTACTAAAGTTTAGAAATAGCTTCGGCATAAGTAATAAGAGAAGCTGCTCTCTTTATGGATGGTCTTTCTCTACTGCTTATGGGTAAGAACTTACCCATTAGATTTTTTCAAACACACTTTTAATTTAAAAAAAATGCTTTAATAAGCTATAAGCTAAAATAAGCACTTATATAAGCTGGGCCAAGCCCAGCATAAGAGACAATCAAGTGAACTGGAGCACTGGACCTCCCTTCAATTTGGTTCACTTGAATATTTGCCATGTTGTAACAATTTTTTTGTTTTGGGTATATCTTTACTCTAAACGGGGCCTATGGGCAATAAATCTACCCTTCAGTTTGGTAAGAGAGTTAAAAGTAGTGGTGGGATTTGATCTCAGGTTTTGGGTATTACCAATTAGGGGTGCAACTCAGTTCAGTTTGGTTCGGGATTGGCATCAACCCAAGACCAAACCGAGGTTAGTGAAAGTTGACCTAAAATCGAGCTGAACTGAATTGAAAATCGAATTCCTCAATCTGAAAACTGAATCAAAGTGAAATGGAAACCCTAAACCCAAACCAATCTAACCTAAATTGCAAATTCGGTTCAATTTCGGTTATTAAGACAATTTGTTTTTTAAGAATTACATTTTATATATAAAATTTTATGTTTTACGTCATATACTTACACATATAGAATATAATATGGTTTAAATCAGTTTAATTGGTTAGGTTTAGAGGTATTTATAATAAAGTTTAGGGTTCCATTCGGTTCGTTTAACCGAGACATCAACTCAAAACCAAACCAATCTAATTCGATTTTATAATTTCAAAATCAAAACCAGACCAAATGTCTAGAAACACAATTCAAACTCATCCAAAGTCGATTTGGGTCGGTCAATTTTCAAGTTGAACTGACCCAAGTTGTACCCCTATTACCAATAATACTTTATTGTTGTAGGTGCTTTTTAAGGCTCACCATCTACATGTCTGAGAATACCGACGTCTCCATTGATCTGTAGTACAAGTAGGAAAGAGGTAGACCTAACAAGGACCTAAAGTATTATAATACAACCGTTTCCATGTTGTTACTTAAAAACGAGATGGATGGCTCGGTGTCAATGGGTCGAAAAGGATCGGATCCACCTTGATCAAGATTCAAATTCGACCGATCCATATTCAATTGAAATCTAATATTTATCTAAATATTTTATTTTATCACTTTTTATGATTAAATAAATCAAATTCAAAATTTTAAGTCTAATCAGATATGAAAAAATTTATATGTACTAAAATTTTAAAATTCCTTTATTTTTTTTTTTAGTTTTTAGTTTCCGTTTTGTTAGAGGTAGTTGGTGGTTCATACTCACTTATTCTTTAAATCCAAGGGGGAGTGATCCTATGGGACGGAGCATTATGGGAGAAATCTCTCCGTGGATTATGGATAATTCGTTGTATGGGTCAGTACCATGGAGTTAGAGGGTGCAGTATGATAAGGGTATATTGGGGATTTATCCTTTATATTGGGTAGGAGTATAAGTTGTAACCCTAACTCATTTTTGACATAGTCGAAACTTCTTCTCTTCTGTGAGTATAAGCTTTGTCAAATCACGTATATCTGTGTGCATTGTTTGATCTTCGTTCTTATTTTGTTTATTATTATTGTTTGATCCCGATCAACACATTCAATAACTGTTGGAATAATTAATGACATTTATGAAAACAAGAAACTCGAGTCTAAGCCATTTTATTCATCAATTAAATTGGCACTTGATTTCACTTGTGCTTTTGGACTAGCACTCAACTGGTAAGTGACTCAATGAGAGCACTTAACCACAACATCAATAAGTTGATTGATTTGAAAAAGGCAAAATTAGGGTTTGGAGAGTGCACACTTGGTCAATTATGTTTTGGGCCTTTGACCAAATTGATGTAGGGTATGAGAAGACTCTTTAAAAGTAATTGTTCTTTGGGGAAAAATGCAAGCTGGAAACATCAAATGCCCAAAATACCCTTCACCAACTTTTTTAATTTTGCAATTTAATCCTTCTAAGTTCTCATATTTACATCATTAAATCTTTAGGCCTAAACCTTTCTTCCCTATTGATTTTCGATCAAAAGAAATCCCTAAACCTAAACCTTCTCCTTCTCTAAGATTTTCTCTTATAGTTTTTTTGATTTTCGACCAAAGAATCACTGATTTCTTGTTGAATCGTTCGCAAGCTTCAGTTCGGTCGCAAGT
Organism: Pachysandra terminalis; assembly: GCA_031762675.1. NCBI lineage: Eukaryota > Viridiplantae > Streptophyta > Magnoliopsida > Buxales > Buxaceae > Pachysandra > Pachysandra terminalis. The sequence continues at coordinate 6,084,777 of JAUPMG010000006.1, read as the reverse complement.
TTCAGTTCATCCAGCATTTCCCCATTCGTTTTTCTTCATCAGAAACCAAAACACCTTGTTCGTCTAAGCCGAGTTCTTCAAGTTGAAACCCCTTTTCCCTTGTCGTTTTTCCCCATCCGAAAACCCCAATAATCCTTCAAGTTGAAAAGCCCTCTTCCCTATTCGTTTTTCCCCATCCGAAAACCCCATTAAGACTTGTTTGTCCAAGCCGAGTGCTTCAAGAGGAGTTGAATCTGCTGTTACAGGTCCGAATTTTTTATTTATTTTTTACTTTTTATTTTTGTTTGTTGTTTGTTTGATTGATTCATTTCTGATTGAGAAAATGCTCTATATGGGGAATGGTTCATCATTTCGGGGAATTGTTACATGTATTTTTTTTTTTTTGATTGATTCATTTCTGATTGAGCGAATACTCTATATGGGGAATGATTATTTTTGATAGCTTTGCATATATGATATTTTCTTTTTGTCAACAAACATATGCAACCCTACTAGCAGGTTTCATTCTTTCTGATTTGGCTTTTATATTTTTTTTGTTCTCAGATTCTGTAAATTGTTGTTATTTATTACAAGTTGTTTTACCAGTGTTTCTGATAGTTTTCCATATATGATATTTGAGAAGTTTCATTCTTTTTGTTAACAAATGGTATGTCTTCCGAGCATGTAAACTAGATCAAAGATCCAGTCTATTAGATCATTCCAAGCATTGACAGCTTGTTTTTTCTAACTATTACGAGAGACATTAGTTAGGATTAGGCATTCTGTAGTTGTAATACTAATATAAACCAGAGCAACCAGTTTTATGCGAATTTTAAAATTCTGGACTGGCCATTCCAAGCACTGGCAGAACCAAATGGAAATACTCGATTTTTTTTGCTCCTCAGATTTATAAATTGTTACTCTTTATAACAGGTTGTTTTACCAATTGTAAATTTCTGCAACAATGTTTTTTGTTTCTGAAGTAAATATTTTTAAGAGTTTATCATTTTTTGTATTTATATAGGATGGCTTCTACATCTAATTCAGATATGTCGTTGTTATAACATATCTCTCAACTTATATGGGCTGGACAGGTAAGCATGCTTTGCGGTTTTGTTGATACATATGGTATTATTAATATTTTCTTTACTAATACTCACTTACTTATGGGCCTGTTAGGAGCACCGTATCGTGCATACCAACGATCACACTAGATTATTGAAGGAATGGCATTTGACATCCCAGCAAATACAGCTACTTGAGATTGCTGGATTTGGCTACATTCATAGGATTGGCCACATCCAAGTGGATTGTGGGTTGATCACCGCTGCGATAGAACGGTGGAGACCAAAGACGAACACTTTCCCCCTGTCTATCGGTGAGATGACGATGACGCTAAAGGATGTTGCCTTCCTCTTAAGTCTGCGAGTGATGGGCAGACCGGTCGTTGGTAGGACCGAGCGAGCTGGTGATGTTTGTGAGAGATTGCTCGGCATA
>JAUPMG010000006.1:6072071-6082536 GCA_031762675.1 Pachysandra terminalis | reverse complement strand
ATAGAGATTTGACCACGTGGAACACCCTGATAGATGGATTTCAAAGATCAAGCTCCTGTGAGTCTTTCTCTATATTTATATCAAAATCTCAAAATTTTCAGATAATTTCATTTGATATTTTGCGACAAGAAATTTTCAAAAGTTTGTCTAAATAAATTAATTTCGATCAACTAATAATTTTAAAAAATCCAATATCTCATCAAAATCATTGAAATTTGTCAATGTAATATCGTTATTTATTTCATATAAATAAAACCTTTTTTGGTGGTAGTATTGACACGTGCTAGATACCCAAAGAAACAAACTACGTATAACAACAAACAAACAATTTGATTTATTTGATAGTTGATACAGAACATATCAACTCAACTACAACTTTAAAACAAAACCAACAAAAACAAACCCAATAAAGAATTATCACCAAACAGATATATTACAAACCCAAACAACGACATCAAACAGTTCAAAGTGGCATCCTCCTCATATCCTTTTTAAAAGGAACCTGATTTCAACGTCTACACTCTGCAGGAAAACCTTGAGGGAACCGTTTCAAATCAGTACAATAGTTGTAAATCATGTAATTCTTCTGAACCCATCTCAGCCTCCTCCGGCTAACGGGGTCGAGCTCGCGAGTCTGCCAAGCACTGTCAGAGAACGAATTGGAGGACCTGGAAGCACATGAAGAGGCCCCGGAAGACCAGACACATGCATTGGCATTGAAGTTTCTGTAATAAGCTGTAAAGGGTGCTTTGGTCCAATCAGTTTTAACCAGCCCGCCTCTCGTTGCCCAGTCGTCGGCGTTCCAGAGGCTCGAGTAGATTCTCATCTGCTGGTTCTTAGGGAAAGGAACGCCTTTGGATTCTGCGTTCTTGAATTCTCTTATAGGAAGGTTATCTACCAAGAAGCTGATGAAGAGAAAAAAGAAGAATAAGATATTATATTAGAAAAAGTAAGTGAATAATGTCTTCAAACCACAATTCGACCGGATGGTTGGACCAGAAAAAACTGTGAGTACTATTGCCAGACCTAATTTTACTACTTCCAAACTACAATACCCAAAAGAAAAAAAAAAAAGAAAAAAAGTGATGAGAAACATTAATGATCGTGTGGGTGTGGCAATGCATAGCCCAGTTTTAGGGGTGCAACTCTGTTCGGTTTGGATCGGGTTGACCTCAACCCAACCTCAAACCGATCTCCTTGAAGGTCGACCTAAACCCAACACAACCCGATTTGAAACCCGGAACCCAAACACCAAACCGATTTTATTTTTTAAACCCAACCCAATCGAAACTGCAATTTCGGGTTGGCTTAATTTGGGTTGTTAAACACAATCACAGCAGCTCTAAAAACCGACCTGTTTCTGGTTCAGAAAAGCTACAAGTTCAATTGATTTAGACCGGTTCTTAAACCGGGTCCAACCCGATCAGACCATCGATCAAGTTCATATTTTAAGTTATTTAATACTTGCAGATTCACATGATTACTGTTTAAAAGAGAAGATTGGAGCTTACATGATCTGTTGGGAGTTCCAAATGACAGAGTAGGTGTGGAAATTCCGAGTTGGGTCGAACCAGAGATAGAACTGCTGCTCTCTGTTCCCTTTCCCTTGTGTAAACACATTGGTATGGAGTATATAAGGCTGTCCAGTAAGGTTTCCCAAGAACTCAAAATCAATCTCATCATGGGTTGGTCCTTCAGATGATAACTGCAATCAAAACACAAACAGCAACGGAAGAATTATACACAAATCATAAAAAAAGGCAAATATATATATATATATATATATATATATATATATATAGAACATAACTTGAAGATTTTGAGCTTGAGACATACATAGTAAGCAGTTACAGTCCCAGCAGAGTTGCCAGCAACAAGCTTGAGCTGCATGTCAATCCTTCCAAAGAGATACTCTCTCTTGGATTTGAAACCAGAGCCTGAGACCCTGTCAAGAGATAGTGAGAGAAGCTGTCCTCCATTGAATATCTTAGCTCGGTGATCACCCCATGTGAGGTCGAAGTCTTGGAAGAAATTACCAGCAGAAGCAGCCATTCGTAAAGAGCTGATGATCACCATTAGAGCTACTACCAACCTCACAACTGAAGAGAAAGCCATTTTAAAGAAAGAATGAATGTGAGAAAGAAAGAGAGAGAGAGAGAGCAATGGAATGGGTGTTGATGGATTGGAAATTGATATTTATAGATAGGAAAGGGAAGGGAGAAGAGAGAGTGTTGGGAGTTGTGAAAAGGGGAGGAAATGTCCGTGAAAAAAGAAGAGGAAAGAGAGAGAGACGCGTGAGCGTGCAAAGCTGGCACAAGCTTAGCTCTTTGAATAGAATAGCTGGAGCTTTTAATATTCTTCGCATATTTGGTGGTTTTGGGGTTTTGTTGTGTTGTATTGCAGTAAGCGGTGGTGGTGGCCCACCGGCCCATCTATCTCTTCTTTACTTCTTCTTTCTCTTTTGTTTGTTTTTTTTATTTCACCAACCAGCTGTCTTTGTAAGGATCTACGTGGCTTTATATATATATCCCTTGTCATCATTCGTAATTACATGGCTTATTTTTATGTTTAAAATACATTAATAAAAAGTTTGAAAACAAATAATAACAAATGTATTATATATACCTAAATAATTTTTTGTTCGAATTAGATATTTGTTGTGTACTTTGACACCATTCAAAACAGGATATGCGTGTTTTTATAGGTGTGAATCTCTCTAGCATACATATCGTTAATATGTCTATCGCATTAAAAAAAATTAATAACTATCTATAGGTGCTTGGAAAATAATTTTATACTCGGACTAGAAGAAACATTTAAACCTAGTAATAGAAAGATTTAGATAATGACTTATTGGTTCGAAGCTATATTTGGCGATGATTAATCAACAATTCAAAGTGCTTTTCTTGCCCTCTAGTTATATATACATGTCATTGATGTATCAGGTAATGAATGGTATAAATATACATAATAAATATCTCTTCTGGGCATAAAAAATATTTTCAACAACTATTTGTAAGTGCTTGAAAAATAATTTTTAAGTCCAGACAAGAAGTAACAATTTTTATACTCGAGCAAACAGGGTATTTGTTATGTATTCGAATACGTGTATGCATGACTGGAGCAATCTACACCTATAAAACAAATGTCTTGATTTGAATGGTGTCGGTGGTGTATGTAACAAATATCCCATCCAATATAAAATTAATTTCTATGAATTTTTTTATTACTTTCATATATTTACCACGTGGCAAATTCAAAGGGAGCAGCCTCTTGAGTTTTATATATCAGCATTACCAACTAGTGATATGTATCGGCCCTATTGAATGATTATTATGATTCTCTCAAACCAATGTTCCTATTTTATTAAACAGTACTTAATAATGCATTGACCCACCTAAGAAAAAGAAACAAGGAAAGGAATCACCCATCATAAGCTCTCTTTAGTACTAGTAGAAAGAGGCTGCAGCTTTAGTATGGTATGCCGTCATGACTGATATGTCATGGGCATGACCACACATAATAAAAACAAGGAACGGATAAGAATTAACAATCCTTGAGCACAAACAACCAAACGATATCACAGATCCATGACCACGGTTGGTGGGTTTTTTGAGAGGTTCAATGGTTCTCAGTTACTTATGGAGCAGGGAATGGACGATGATGATGACGACATAAGCCAGTTCAGCACCAGCTGGAGTATAAGGATATGGTGATGATGATGAGTTAATGTTAATAATGATGATGATGTCATATAACTTTTCCATCATAGATACACATAGTGGGCTTTTACTTTTACTGCTGTGAAGCGTCTTTTCACCGATTTATGTTTTCAAAGAGGAACGACGTAAAGGAAAGGGAAAAAGGAAGAGAATGAGAAAAGAGAGATGGATGAGTGAGGTTCAACCGTTGATTTAAGCAGAGAAATCCACAGGAATGACAGTATTGGTCACGAGATTCATTCCTGTTATTTACATCGCATCACCCACTTTTTGCTTTAAGCTCTTCCCTCTTTGCTCCTATTTTCACGATACGAAATCATCGTTCTTTACTTTTGTGAAGCAACTCATTCCAATTAGGGCTGTCAATGAGCGAGTTAGCTCGGCTCAACGAGCCGAGCTTGATGTCTAAAATTAGGCTCGCAAGTTGAGTTTGAACACAAAAAAAAAAGGTTTATTATTTTAACAAGATTGAGCCGAGTTTGGACAGGTTCAGTTCGGAGTTCAGTTCGATTTGTATATTGATTATACGTTTATATTCTTATATCTTATATTATATATTAATATTAAACACACATATTAATATATTATATTATATAGAATTACAGTTATTAATTATAATGTTAATACATTTGTATTAATCTAAATTTTTTTACGACGTCGATTTTTTAGAAGTCGAACTTTCTACGAACCGAGCTATTATGAGCCTGAGTCAAGCTAAACAAAGCTCCGCTCAACTCGGAGCCTAAAAACTTTTAACGAACTTGAACTTTGCTAGAAATTTACGAGCGAGCCTGAGGCTAAGCTCGTTTACGGCCCTAATTCCAATGGCCAAGGATTAATCGAAAGGTATCATCATTTGATTGAATTCTTTTGTTTACCAAAACATAAAGATTTACTTTACTTTGACCATTCAAAGCTGAAAGAAAAGTATTTTAATCAAGAGATTTACCTTGACAATTTAAACTTGTCCTTTTAAAACTTGATTAAAATATTATACAAGTTGTTAATTAAGAGGTTATAGGTCAAATACATGGTTTGGATTAGCCAAATCATTCTTCCACTTCCACTTGATAAAAATGGTCCCCCACACACAACCAACCAATGATATAACATTATACCCTTCACCTATCTATAATATAAATATAAATTATTCTGGCCACCCAATCTGATACCAACGACAAGCCAGAAGCGGCCAGCGGGTTTGGTAGAAGTCCAGAATCCTACGTGGTTCGGTCAAGTTTGTCAAAATACACCTCATTATCCAAAACCAAAGGTTTAAATTCTAGGGATGGGGAACCGGTTTTGGTCGATCCCGGTCCAGACCGACAATACTCCAGTCCGGATCCAGTACAAAAATAGAAAATAGATCGCCCAATTTTTTTATAATTTTTTTATCAATTGAACCAGTCACTGAACCGATAGTATCAGACCGGTCTAAATCGATATCGGTTTGTTCAATTTATACATTAAAAAAAAAAACAGAAAGTTATTGGATCAATATGACCAATTGTACTAGTCACTGGACAGGTTCGTATGATATCAGTTTGACCGGTCCGATCCAAAGCCTCGTGATACCATAATTGTATCATGGATTCCGACCGGATCGGTCCAATCCTTGAAACCTTGCCCAACACTCGGTCCACTGCAATACCTTTTATCATGCTATTTGTTGTTTTCTCTACAACTGAGATTTTTTCCTTCCTTTTCTTATGGAGAATTCTATTATTTGGACCTTAAGGCTGCGTTTGGATACCAAGAAAATGCGAAAAAGTCAGTGGAGAAAGAAAAGAATGTAAAACGAATATAAAGAGAATGTGAAAATAACTTTTTTGAAGCTGTTTGAATGTTGCAAGAAATTTGCATGATTATTAATGGAAATCAAGTAATTGTGCATTTGGTTAACAAGAAAATCATAAGAATCCTAGCATACTATCCAATTCTGCCCTTATACCATAAGCCATATTTATGTTATGCCATACTAATTTCGGTTTGATTTTTAGACTTTGGGTTCGGTTTTGGTTTTAAAATTATAAAATGAAATAAAACTGACTTAATTTTGGGTTGAGATCGATTTAAATTGACCTGGTTCAAATTGGTTTAAATTTTAGAGGACGTTAAGCCATCCATCAATTCTCGTGATTTCTATTTTTTGTAAGTTTCAAAAAATACATCTAATCTTGGTTTTAATGTAGAACAACTCTTTTTTTAATTTTTTTGTCCTTTCATTTATATATTCTTTCTTTTTTTTTTCAATTAATATCTTTATATATATATATATATATATATATATACAATCCATGTAAATGTGGTCGTTTGGGAAGGGCAATGTTGGAAGCAAGATTTACGATGTCAATGTCACCTGGCATGTCGTCGACAATGTGTAAGAAAGGAAAAATGTGGGGAAACCAGGGTTGTTTTATGGAGTTTTGGTCCTAAACTTTAAACATGTCTAATTAAGACATAAATGCATCCAAATATATAAAAAATAAAAATAAACAAATAAACAAACAAACAGACAAAAAAATGCCTACACATTAAAAGTCATTATATGAGGGGGTTAGCTTACACGTTGTCGGGTCTGTAAGCTGTAAAAAATATGCTATATGTAATTTAATCAAACTGAAAGTTAATGTAATTCAAACTAACAGATAAATAACAGTAGGAATCAAATATCATGTAATTCAAACTAAAAGAATGTAAGTCAAACTAAAAGATAAGTCAATAATAAGTTAGAGATATCACAAATGATCAAATATAACGTGAATGTACAAGTCAAACAAAAAAAAAACATTAAAATAGAAATCAAGGAATATGTCTGCTCCACTCATATCCAAAGTGAATGGCAAGAAGACTCATCATCATTATCTCCGTCTCTTCATTGTCCCCTACCATAATATGTCTGCTCCACGTAGTTGCAATACTGAGCCCAGGACATCATCTGATGATATCACTTCGTGTACTAGGAGACATATATCTAGTAATCCTCAAGAATCATATGCACCAATACTCCCGTAGAGGGGTATTTGGGGTAATGGTTCGTCACAGTGATGATTGAAACAGCACCTGGAATAATAGGAGGTCATCCATACGAATCATCCTCATATCCAGTAGCAACAGAGTATGGGGTATCTAAAAATATACCATACCCCCTCCTCCTCCAACATAAGGCACAATGTCATAGCCTCCATATCCGTAAGATCCAAACTCCCCTGACTCTTGGCTCTGATAAATTGGTCCTGGATAGTTCCCTCCATATCCGTCATAGCCTCCATATTCGTCGTATGATGCTGACGAGGAAAGTCCCTGCTGCCCACACCCCACATCCAAGCTCCCAAAGCTAGGAGAGATAGATGCCTCATCCTGTGCTCCCAAATGTTTCTTCCTCTTGCTCCCCTTACTCCCTTTACCCTAGCGCTGAGATTGAGAAGACTGGCTGGCTCCATCACGTGGAGATGATGCACCATGATCTGTATCTTGTGTGGCGTAATCATAGCTCTCATCTCCTGTGAAAGGAGATATCTCTATCTGAATACCACTACCACCTCCTCCCCCGCTCGTGCCACCGTCGTCACCACCATCATCATCAGCATCCTCTTCACCATCATCACCAGCAATACCCTGACCCCAACCATCACCAGTACCCTGATTCCCACCTCCACTACCACCTCCACCTCCACTACCACTCTCACTTCCAGAACATGTGGATGATGGGGTGATGCGCACGGCCCTATCTGATGAGCCTCCCCCAATCTCTCCCACCTCCGTCTCCATAACCCGATCCACATCAATCCTCAATTCTACAGCAGCTCTAGCTATCTCTTCATTAGGGCGTCCATCGGCCTGGTCCAACTCAGAAGTCCTAATCCAGTCATAAAGTGGGTCATTATCATCAGTCGTCTCTACTAGCAAGTCAACCGGGTCAATCGGTAAAGCGCCCGCACTCTCATCCTCTAATGATTTCATCTTCAAACGCATGTTGTAGTGGCAGAAAACCAACTTCTGTAACTTCTTATATGCCAATCTGTTGTTTTGTTTCGTATGAATGAGGGCAAAAGTGTTCAAATTTCTCTCACAAACCGAGAATGATGCAGTCTGGGCCAAGATCCGAACAGCTAAAGATCGAAGTGTAGGGGCATTGATCACGTATATAAGCCACCACTCACATGTTCATTAAATTAAAATCTAGAAATTAAAAATCCATCTAATAAAAAAAATTGCTTATAATTTAACCAGAAACTTAACTAAAACTTACATGGCATCATCTTCTTCCTATCAGCAATGACAGCCTCTGATCCAAATGACCCAATATAGTCTCCAAACATAAGCAACTAAAACATATAATACAATACTAATTAGATTTAGAACCGCAGTTAAGCTGATAACTAAAATAACAAAGTTCAAGTGTCTAGGAAAAAACCTCATTGCCAAATGATCATTCTTCTTAGACTCAGGGTCCAACTTTGCATACACATCATGTACGGCTTGCAATAATTTCAGATTCGTTCCAAGTTTATGGCTGTATTGATATTTGGGGTTCAACCAGTATGTTGTTGAATAAGAGAGCTATAGTCAATTATCCACGATTTATCTATTAAAAAAGCATCAAACACAAGAAACAAAGCAATTACCAGCCTTATGAAGAGTGTGCTCAAGTGTCTTGTACCAGCGATTATCGATGATATTGTGGACCCATTTGTGGTTCCTCGAGCAAGTGTGTTTGATTTGCTTCTTCATAAGCCGCATCAACTCATATACGGATCCTATAGTATGATAGGCATCCGTATCCACACTCTATAAAACTCGATACATTAGCTCCAAGAGACTGACCAAGTCATGGACCTTGTCTCAAAAATTTAATTGAATAAGGATATTCTCAACTTTTATGCCCACAACGGTTTTGCTCTCACAACAAGCACCCCAATCGGAACTGATAAAAAGGGTCATCAATCCCACCTTGTGATAAAGGATGCTCTCCAAGGCTATGTAGTTGGTTGCAAATTAAGTAATACCCGGTTTTACTATGTCCCTGTGATATGCTTCTCTCATCTTTGCCAATACAAACGCGTGATTGTATATAAAGTTGGTGATAATACGTGCATCCTCGAGAACATTAAGAACAGTCAATCTAACAACAGATTCTAGCATCTAGTTTATGTAATGTGCTGAACATGATATCCAATATAAGGTGTAGTCCTTGTTCGCCATAAGTGTCATCCATGCCTTTACAAAGGCATTGTCGTTATCTATCACAATTTGTACTACATTTTTTGGCCAAACCCTATTAATGTCTTCAATCAACAATCTCATTATATAATCTGCATCATTTATCGTGTCAGATGCATCTACACACTTCAAGAATACGGCTCGTCCTCGACAATAGACCATGAAATTTATAATAAACAGCTTTGTAGGGCATGTCCACCCATCACATATAACAGTGACGTCATACTCCTCCCAATGAGGCCTCAATGTATCAATGTACTCTTGGATCTTTATCTCCTCCTAGTCTAAGTACTTTCTCAAAATCTCTCGTGGGGTGGGGGGTAACACTCCTCTCCCAGACTCATGTATGACGTCAACCATATTCTTGAAGTGTGTTGAGTCAGCTGCATTTACAAGAATGTTATTGAAGATAAAGAATTTTGAAATAAAATTACCCATATTTTTTCTTAAATTCCATCCACTCCAAATATCCTTAAGGCGCTTCTGCCTTGAATCAAATGACTTCCGTAGAGATGGGTCTATAAGTGGAACAGGCATCTTACTCTTAACACTTTTACTTCGCTTGAATGACGGTGCTCATGTGATCTAGATGCAGTACCCTCCTAGCTCTGACGGCTCAGACCCCAATGCCCCAGCCCCTGATGACCTAGTCCCTAATGGCCTAGCCCCTAATGACACAGCCCCTGACGATCCAGCCTCATAAACCCACTGTCTCTGCTCCTCTTCCCTCCCATACTCAAGTTGCATGGATGCCCGATATGCAGCGCGAAATTGTAATCGCTCACGCTCACTAGTGAGATCGGGTGAATAGAGAGTGTCGTCATCGTCCTAATCATCATCGTCTTCGTCATCGTCATCCACTAGTAGACTGGGTCGTTGCTTCAATTTTTTTATGTTACTCTCATTCTGTTCCTTATGATCTTTCCTTAATGTATCTCCAATCAACAAATGATCTGCCATCAATTTCTTCACGTCAGGAGGCACCTTTGGATAATTAGTTACATTCTTGTAATCGTGTGCCAAGTGTTATTTCAACCTCAAAACCCCACCACTCTTCATTATATGCCAACAATAATTGCATTGGGATTTGTTTTTATCATTCTCATACATGGTCCCATGCTTCCATCTTATCTCTGGCCTCCTCCCAGTCGATGCAATCTCAGATGAACCTATAGCAAATAACAACATAAGAAAGTCATAAAAACTCAAGACTTTCAACAATCAAATTCTTTTATGTTCTAATATTTTTTAAACATTTTTATAAATTTTTAATATTAATTATACTAATTAAATAATTTCATAAATTAATCAAAGTAAATTTCAACTTATAAACTATTAAGTTTTAGTAATATGATTTTCTACAATTTTTCTTACATTTTCTGTATTTTTTTAATTTTTTATTTAATTTTATTTATTCCTTTTAAATATTAAAATTATAAATATTTTTTATCAATTAAATAATTATTAAAAATTAAATTAGAATTTATTTTTATAATTTAAATTATAAAAATTTATTACAA
>JAUPMG010000006.1:6059790-6071971 GCA_031762675.1 Pachysandra terminalis | reverse complement strand
GTCAGCACTTTTGTTAATGTTAAAATAAAAAATTAACAGAAGGGGTGTCTTTGCAATACAGTACAAAACCTCAGGGGATGTTACTGCCTTTGTCAGAAACGTGCGGGGGTGTAAGTGAAATTAACCCAAAATCATAAACAATAAAAGAACCATTAAGAACCAATTGCAGCCTCCAATCAGGATTTGGATCTATAGGTACATACACGTCTAGTGTACTTCTTTGAAGGTTCAGGCAACTTAAAATCTAACAATTTGTCAAGAAGTACATAGCCTGGTCTTCTCTGGCTTGATGGCTTGAGGTTCTTCTTGATTGTTTGAGCTTCTTCTTCAGTGGGTCTCTGGCGGCTGGTTGGCTGGCCGTGGGCTTCTTCCTCCTCTGGGTCCCCTTGCTTGGTCTCTTTGCCCCCTTTTTTTGTTTTTTTTCTTCTGTTGGGACCATGCCTTTGATTTGTTTTCCCTTGTTTTATTTTTTTCTGCCCTCCGGAAGTCATCTTTGGGTGGAGTTTTTTCTTCCCCCCACCCTCAGTACCCTTTCTCTCTTTGTTTTTTTTTCCTCTTGGCTCAGCACTGTTTTTGCTGTGCTATCCTCCTCTTGCTCCTTTTCCCTCTTAGGTTTCTTCTGCTTTCTGGGACTCCTGCCCATGGCCTCTCCATCGCCGGCTGAGGCTTCTCTGAGAGCCCATGTTCCTGTTGCCTCTTCATCTCCTCCTGCGCACCTGCCCTTGACCTCTCTATCGTTGGCTGAGCCTTTTCGAGAGCTCCTGGTTCAGCTGCCTTGTCGTCCCCTTCTCTCTCTGTGTACGGGTCCTGTGGTGTTGGGGCTTCTACCCAGCCCGGGTCGCCGTCTGTGTCTGTTATTGATGTTGAGTCCCAATACCTGACTTGCCCCATAACTTATTCCCCTCCTGGCGCCAATGGGTTTTCAAATGTGAGAGACGTATTTAGAAACGGTCGGATTTATTTTGAGTCTCAGAGGGCTGTTGGGGGTTATATTAGGAAATACCGTGGGGTTCCCTCTTCCAGCTAGATCTCCGGTTACCTCGTCGTCTGCTCAATCAGTTTCTCTGCTAGATGGTGGTGGTCAAGCATTGTTGCACCCTGGATTTGGTGTGCGATCAACCATCAGTGCTAACTGTGGACTTAACCCTGAATCTGCTACAGAGTTCCCTTCCCTGAGAAAGCACATCTCTCCTCCACCAATTCGGAGATGAAGTGACCTATTCACTGGTGGAAGTAGCAAGTCTAAAGCTCAATTAAAGTATTATGCCCCTATGGTGGTTGAAGGTAAGCATATCATTAACCCTCCCAAATGAATTGCTATTGAGGGCAAGAGAAAATGGGAGGGGTGCCTGGTAGGGCATTTCTTGGATACACGATTACCATATATGGTTGTCAAAAGAATTGTAGAGAAGATTTGGGCTAAGGGATCGATTGAGGTCAACTCTCTTGAGAATGGCTTTTTTATTTTCAGATTTACAAATAATGAGATTAGGTATGCAATATTAGAGGCAGGCCCTTGGCATCTTGCGGGTCGTCTGTTGGTGTTACAGGAGTTGACACCTAAATGAATTTTGTCTAAATAGGAGATGCATAAAGTTCCTGGTTGGATTAAGATGTCAAATCTCCCATTGGAGTATTGGACTGTAGATGGAATCAGCAGTGTCGCAGGCTAGTGTGGTGGGTGTGCCCATGTTCATGGACAAGGCTACAGAGCAAGGTAGCAGATTAAACTATGCTAATGTCAGTGTTGAGACTAACTATGACAGTCCTCTCCCAAACTCAGTCTCTCTCAATGTTGCTGGCAAAGAAGAACAAGAAGAATTAGTGGATATTAGCATAGAGTATTTATGAAAACCTGTGAAATGTGATACTTGTAGAAGGTTTGGTCATTCTCATAATACTTGTCCGGCTGATCAGTTGCCTAAGGTTTGGGTGCCTACTGGCAGAAGAATTGAGATCCAAGGTTTGGAGAAGGATCCTATTGAGAGGCTCAGTAAGCCCAAAATTTGGTGGGATCTTCTGGATTAGGGGAGGTGAACCCTACCCAAGGAGAGGGGTGCTCAAGTCAGGAGGCAATGTGTGAGGTAGTTGCCTCAGATTTGGTGGTAGCTGACTAGATATGTGAGAATTCTACTCCAGAGTTGGTGAGTTCTGACCAGTTATGTGTTCAAGAATCAAGATCACCGTAATGTGATTGATTCTACATTGATTATAATTCCTCCTGTTGATGCTTCGACTGATCCCCTAGAGCCTGATCAAAATACTCCTAATGATACTGGTGTGCACAAAACTCAGATTTCTGGTGTGCCTCCTGTTTCGGGAGAGTTATTAAGGCGGGACTTTTGACCTTAGATAAGAATGCTGATGGAGTGGAATGCTGTAACAAGTTTGTTGGACTTGAAGATCATGGTCCTACTATTGATTCCTGGGAAGATCCTTCTAGTAGTCAATCTAAGAAACAGAAAAGAAAAAAGAAGAATGTTGGGACTGTAGGTGTAAATGAGGGTACAGGTGTTGCTATTGAAACAAGGGGCTCTTCTCGTAAATTTGTTTAATGATCTCCCAAATCCTAGGGTGCCTTGTAAGTCCTATAATTTTTGGGCTGACCAGCAGAAATTCATAGAAATTGTTAAACTGGTTTGAGATGAACCTGTTACAGCGTACAGGCTCTTATTTGTTTAAATTTATTACCAAGCTCAAAAAGTTAAAGCTGAAATTGAAAACTTGGAGTAGAAAGCTATTTTCTAATTTGGAGAAGTAGGTTGAGGATGCGAGAAGGAAACTTGTAACCATTCAGGAAAAGAACTTAAAAGATAGCTCAATGAGTTCAAACGATGAGGGTGTGGCTTACCGATAAAAAAAAAATGATGAGGGTGTGGCTACTTTTGAGTATAGGGATGTTCTGAGAAAACTGGAAGCCCAAACTAAGCAAAAATTCAGAGTTCAATGGTTAAAATTAGTTGATGATAACACGTCCTTCTTCCACAGAACTCTTCTAGGCCACAGAGCAAGGAACAAGATCATGAGCATTGTTACTCCTGAGGGACATAGAGTTTGATTATCCTCATTTAGGGAACTCTCTTTTTAGGGCCCAAAGGGACATTCTTGATGTAGGCTTTTTCCCTGATGATATTAGAAAGTGTATGTTCAAGTTGAAGGATGATAAAGCTCCTGGGCTTGATGGATTCACCCCATGTTTTTACAAGAAAACTTGGCATGTGGTGGGCAAGGATGTGACGAAGGCCATCTTAGAATTCTTCTCTAGTGGCTTTCTCTTGAAGCAAATTAATCACACAACCATAACTAAGGGACCCAAATCAGGTAATCCTAACACTGTTTTGGATTGTAGACCCATCTCATGCTGTAATACAATAAACAAATGTATTGCCAAACTAATTGCCAATAGATTGAAATCTGTTGTTGACTCACTAATGAGAAATTACCAATCAGCATTTATCCCTAGTCGAAGGATTACAGATAATATTCTGGTGGCTTATGAAATCCTGAATGATTACCATTTGGACAAGGGTATGGCAAGATGTGCCATGTAAGTGGATCTACATAGAGCCTATGACACGGTGAGATGGGATACTATCCACTCTCTCCTCCAGAAGTGGAACTTCCCTCCTAGAATGATAATGCGGATAATGGCCTGTGTATTCACTAGTTCTTTCTCAATTGCTCATAATGGAGGGCTCACTGGTTTTTTCCAAGGAAAGAAAGGGATTAGGCTGTCACCTTACCTGTTTGTTCTTGTGATGGAACTCTTAGTTGGCTTGATGAAAAGGAATGTCCAGGAAGGAGGGTTTATTTGTCATGATAAATGTAGTACACTAGAATCCCCCATGATCTATTTTGCAGATGATCCATTTGTGTTCTCTCATGCTGATATACAGTCTATTGGCATTATTAAGAAGACTCTCAGGCAATTCCATAAAGCATCTGGTTTGAAGGTCAACATCCAAAAAAGCCAAATATTCTTTTCTGCTGCTCCTGTTGAAATGGAACTTACTATATCTGATACTTTGGGTTTTTTGTGCGGAAAGCTTGCTAGTTAGTTATCTTGGTACTCCTCTTATTTTGAACATACTTAGTATCAGGGACTGCAACCCAATGATTGAGAAGCCTCTCTCTAAAATCAATGGGTGGATGAGAAAGTGTTTGTCTTATGTTGGGCAACTACAACTAATCAAATCTGTAATTTTGGGTATCCAAGTACACTGGTTATCCTGGTTTTTTTACTTCCAAAAAGAGTTCGGAAGACCATTGAGAGGATGTGCTCTGACTTACTTTGGGCTGGGAGTGAAATTGAAAAGAAAGATGCGCCCTATTGCTTGGGATAAGGTGACCAAGCCCTATAAAACGAGGGAGGGTTCGGTATTATAAGGTTGGTTGATTGGAATATTGCTGCAACAATGAGGTTTTAATGGCTATTACTGACCAGAAAGGAATTTTTGTGGGTGGCCTAGTGAAGAAATCATCTCATTAACGATAGGAACTTCTGGGCCATTAGGGTTCCTAACTGGTTCTGGAAGGGATACTGGTTATCGTGGGATAGGTGGCATCCTGAAATATTTGTTATTCATATAAGAGCATCTACAGAGCAGGTTTTGACGTCTCCCCAAGGGTAGATACCTTAATTGTTGACAATCATTGGAAGGGATATGTCCGGACAGAACTTTGACATGGCAACTGTTTGAGATCAGCTTCACCAGATACCTCTCGTCATATTCTGACAGTGATCAAGTGTTCTGGGTACCTGTAAAGAATGGTTCATTTAATGTTAGAGATACATATAACAGTATAAGACCTACTTCCCCTACAATTTTCTGGGCTGACTTGGTGTGGCTTACAGATGGCATTCCCAGGCATTCCTTTGTAACTTGGGTGGTTGTCCATGGGCAACTGTTGACTCAGGACAGACTTGATGCCTTTGGTATTTTGCAGAGAAATGTGTCTTATGTAGGAGGTGTGAGAAGAGTCATGCTCATTTATTCTTTTGACTGTGTTTTCTCAAGTAGAATAAGGAAACTTCTACTAGAGGACTGTAATTATATCAGAAAACACATTCTAAATCTTGCACTAAATGCTGCTTTCTACTGGGTTTGGAAAGAAAGGAACAACAAGGTGTTCCAGAACCATTACCTTCCTATGGATCAAGTGGTTGAGCTGATAAGAAGAGATGTAAGGGATAAGTTGAGATATGACACCAAAAATGAGGATACTCAGATCAGCAGGGATCTCAGTTTGAAGTGAGGGATCAGATCTGACTTCTATCACAGGACTTCCTCTTTCCACCAATGGATTGGTCCTTGTGATAAGCTCAACGTTGATGGATCTATGACCGACTTGAGAGCTGGCTCGGGTGGACTACTTAGAAACTGCAATGGGGAGTGTTTGGGGCATTCTCCATTGCCAGGAGACCTAAACAAATTATTCAGAATGAATTGGAAGCTATTCTACTTGAAAAAGCATATATATATATATATATAGGAAACAAAGATTATTTGTATTCATCTATTAATATTTAAAACAAGAAAAACAGATAAAAAAAATTTGAAAAATCCTCAAATTCAATTTGAGGTACAGAAAAAAAAAACAGTTCAAACAACAAAACTGTCAACATTAAACCTAATCTAATCGAAGTGTTTCACAACGTTTTTGGCATTCTTCGCCATAGTTCGAATAGGTGAAGTACAGAAAAAAAAAAAAAAAAAAAACAGTTAAAACAACAAAACTGTCAACATTAACCTAATCTAATCGAAGTGTTTCACAACGATTCTGGCATTCTTCGCCGTAGTTCGGATGGGTGAAGCAACTCGCTTTGAAACTCCTCTGACTAGAACTACAGATCCTTTTCATCCGAAAATACTCTTCAAAGTAACAATTGCATCCATTTCTTCTTTCTTATTGATGACCAACTCCTTCATTCAGAACCTTCTATAGAGAAGGACGAAACGAAGCACAAGCGGCATTCTTTTCTTCTTTGGCATTGCTGAATTGTTCCTCAGCTAGGTTGAATTGCTCCTCCACTAGCTTGAATTGTTCATTTGCTTGACGGAATTTGGCAAACTCGTCAATGAATATTCGCAAAGCCTTCGAGGTCTTCCTCTGAAAAGATTGAGTTACTGCGAAAACTAGACATTTTTTTCTTTCTGCAGAGTATGAAACAGTACACATACTATTTATAGGTAGCTAGTATACGCTTGTAGCCGTTGGACAAGCATCTATCCCCGTAAAATTGCATCCACTTATGGCATATTGCCACGTGATGTAAGTTTACTTAAATTGTACTTTTCTCTTAGGCTCCGTTTGGACACCAAGAATATGTTCAAAAATTAGTTAGGAAAGTATTATGCTAGAAAATAATATATAGGAAAGTAAAGTTTGATTTTTCTTAAAGCTGTTTGGTTGCTGCGGAAAATGACAAAAAATATTGATTTTGATGTTTGGTTAGCAGAAATGAATGAGAAATTTTTTTTATCTATCTATTTTACCCTTCTTTGTATAAGTGAATTTTTTTAATAAAATAAAAATAAATTAGATATATATATATATAAAGTTGTTTTTGAAAAAATATAATTTTTTACAACTTTATAAAAAACGAAGAATTAAAAAAGAGTGGACAGACCCATCCCAAACCATTGGCACCCATATATGTATAAGTAATGTTTTTTAAAAATATAGATTTGTACAACCTATAAAAAAACAAATAACAAAAAAAAAGTGGACACTACTACAACTATCTAAAAACGATATGCAGAAAAAAAAAAAAAAAAAAATTGAGAAGGGATTTTTCACCTAAGGTTGCGATTGACACTGCCTAATTAAAATCCGCCTATAAAATTATATGTACAACTCCGACCACAGCTGCAATTCCCTTCCAGCCAAACTTAATCTTCAAAACAACAACTCCGGTCATCTCTTTTTTCTTTCTAATGACCAACTAGTTGTTCTTCAAAACCTTCGCCAGACAATCACCAAAAGAAGCGTCTGCGGAAGATTGAGATGAGGGCAGTAACTTAACATTTTTTTTTTCCCTAAAGAAAAGGAAAGCAGTACATTCTTATTATTTATAAAGAGAGAGTAAAATTATATGTACGTGGATAGATACTTCAAGCCGTTAGATGTGATTACATCCAACTGCTACAAGCATCTATCCCCGTAAAACTGCATCCCCTTATGACGTATTGCCATGTGTTCATATATTATAGGCAATTTTTATTCTTCTCTGTTGATATTCCTGTGCATTCGTTTGATACAGAAATCTTATATTGGTATTTAATCAAAGGCAGAAATACCTATTATTCTTTTAATGAAAAGAACTAAGCAAAAATAGAGTTTCATTTTTCCATTAGTTGGGATTTTTTTTTGTTTCATTTTAGGACATCAAATAAAATCATCATCATAAGTATTGAAATAAAGTAAAAATATCCCAAATAAAAATTGAGTTCCTCACATTCCCATAGATATAGAAAAAAAAAAGACTCTTATCATGGTCTATAGAAGATAAAAGATGAAAATAAAATACTAAATACTACATGATGAAGATGAAGAAGGTATGAAAAAGTAAAAAGATGAGGTACTACAAAAATACCTCTTTATTGCTTGAACTTGTTAGACTCTCTTGAATGCTTCACTTGAATCCTTCTTCTCTTCAAAAATGAATTGGCAAGCTTGGGTTTGGTTATCTCTTTTTAAGAATCTTCTAAACTATTTTAGAAATTTCTAAAGAGAAAGAGGAACAGTTTCTCTAATGCCTAAAGGGAAGGCTTGAAGGTGTGTTGAGATGGGTGAAGAGAGTGTCCATTTATAGGCTAAGGGTGAAGGTCTTGGATTACTTTTAGGATTTTAAAAATTGTAGTTTGGTCATTTGAGTGAGATAAAGTTCCAACAAAAGGTTAAGGATAAAAGTTTAAATATCAATGGGTTAGGTGAGGAGAATTGATATAAATGGATGGCATAAGTGGTAATAAATAATGGGTCAAGGGTCCTTGACTAAAACTTTTCTCATTATGGATGATAGATGCATTTATCTTTGAACCTCAAAAAATGATGCCAAAAGGGTGAAAAACTTTGGATGATTGTGTGATTTGATCGGTCAAAGAACAAAGACCAAAGATGAATGTTAATCCCAATATGGAATGTAAATCACCTCTTTCATAGGTTATAAGATGAATACCAAAAGTGTGAAAAGCTTAAGATCTGTGTGATGAGGTGGATTGGGTTTGTCTTTTTATGTTTTTTTTTTTTGCCAATTTTTTTGGGCTATATGGATTGGGCTTATCTTAATGGACTTGGATCGTGGATTGGGGTAAACAAGAACATGAGCAAAACGCTTCGACTTTATGGACTGAACTAGACCAAAATATGGGTTTTCATTTAATTAAAAAGTCAATTAATAGAAAACTCATTAATGACATATTTGACCAAATGGGCCCTTATTATGGTGGAATTTAAATCTTTTGATCCTATGTGTATCTTAGGGCCTT
This sequence comes from Pachysandra terminalis, assembly GCA_031762675.1. Classification (NCBI taxonomy): domain Eukaryota; kingdom Viridiplantae; phylum Streptophyta; class Magnoliopsida; order Buxales; family Buxaceae; genus Pachysandra; species Pachysandra terminalis. The sequence continues at coordinate 6,063,479 of JAUPMG010000006.1, read as the reverse complement.
CTAAAAGTTGATTGTCTTTCATTTGAAAATGATCCAAGTGACCAAAATTGGGTGTCTACACTGTGAATTCAACAACTTCAAAAATAAACTATAAAGGAATTTTGTGGAATTCATATAGAATTCGAATTCTAATTCCTTAGTGCGCGCCTTCAATTCCACGAACCACTAAGAACTATTTTTTATCATTTGATTAAAATGTCAATCTAAGATTTCTGTTCCTAACAAATTAATTCTTAAAAATAGCATTCTTTTTTTGTATATATGAGGAAAGGTTTTCTACACTGTGGCACGTGAAAGAATGATTCAACCAATCCATACTACCCATTTGAGAGAGGACCCTACATATGTACAATATTTTAAACCATAAAAGACTCAATGGTACGTGTGTATTAAGTTTTGCAACATGTACCCATGACAACCAATTTTTTTTTATTTTTTTTAAGTTTTAACATAATAAAAAAAACATTAGTTTTAAGTGAGTCATTTATGTCACGTGCCAAATGTTTTTAAAACTAAAACTTAGTATGTGACATGGGATTGACCGAATATACATACGGAGTAGTTGGACTTTTCCCAAATAAGCTTCGATATGTGAGGTACCTATTACATATATCTCTCTCTGCAACCTCCCACAAGTAACTCCTACTCATTAAATTTCTCTCTTCAACTATAACTAATTATATTGCAATAAAAACTAAAGCTATATTACAAAAATTCTATTAAATAAGACAATTTTAACCTTGGAAGTATATAAATTAACTTATCAAAGAGGGTGTTTAGTGTGAACTAGCTTTAAAAGTTATTAGATGAATATTATATCCTCCTTCAAGTATATCAACATTAGGATTTCTACCTTTTATCAATATAATTTAGTCTTGGAAATCATAAAATTCAAAACGCCAAATACATGGTAATGGGTCAAAGAGGTTGTCTATAATGGAGCTTATGGTTTAAATTGATCAAAATAACTCTAAATTTTAGAGAAAATTCATTTGCAAAAAAAAAAATTGGAATCTTACAAATTCAAGCACATGATGTGTAAATCCTATCAAGATGTTCAAAATCTATATGGAACTAAGAACCAACCCTATTATCAAACGGATTTATAAACCCGAAACCGAACCTTAATTATAAACAGGTTTGGAACCTTAGGGTTTCTCAGGTAACAGGTACCCATTGACACCCCTAGTTACACTAAATCTGATTTTATATATTTAAAAATATATTATATAAAATTTAATATATTCACTTACAGACCATATTCTTTATATAAAATATTAACATAATTTACTCATTATGTAAATTTATATATCAAAATCTCAAAAAATTTGCACTTAAAAAATTCAGATAATTTCGACAAGAAATTTTCAAAAGATTAAGTGGAAATGAATTAATTTCGATCTAATAATAATTTTTTTAAAAAAGGGAAAATTACAGAAACCTCCCTTGAGGTATTAGTACATTACAGATACCTCCCTTCACCTTTCTTAAATAACACTAACCTCCTTTCAGTAGGGTTGTAGGTAGGGCGGGTTGGGTTGGGTTGGGTTGGGTCGGGTTTCAACCAGTTCGGGCTCGGCCTGAACTGAAATCAGCTAGCCCGAACCCAGCCCGAACTAAACTAAACCCAAACTAAGTCGGCCCGAACCCAGCCCGAACTCAATTTGTTGGGTTCGGGCCGGCCCGAACTGAAATATCTTAGCGTCCAAAGATGATCTCCAAAAAAAAGAAGAAGAAGCAGCAGCTTCCAGATGATCGTGAGAGAGAAAAACCAGGTCTCTAGTGTTTGATGTTCAAATCCGATTGATGTTCAGATCTGGTTGATGCTCTGCTCCACTTCAAATCAGATGAAGAGTTTTGCTTCAAGAGGATGAACACAGCTTGATTTCGTTTTGTTTTTAGATCAGATTGAAGTAGATGAATTCGTAGCTATCAATTTGCAAGTCGGAGGTGAAGCACACTCAGTTTGCATCATAAGATGATTAGAGCTTGCTGCCATGGAATAGTTGAAGTTGAAGCTGCTACACTTTGTTCGGATCAAATTGGAGAAAATGCATGGTTTATAGATTATATATGGATGACCCGAGTTGTAGCAGATCAGATGTTGTGTTTGGAGGTTTGATGAGGAAGGCCGCAAGTGTGAGATCTGAGAAGAACAATGTGTAGCTCGGTGATGGCTTGTTACAGAAATTGAGATTCTAACAAATAGGATTTTTTTTCCATATTAAATTGAACATGAGCCGTTGGATTAAGATTCATTAACGGGTATAAAGAGTTAAAATATATATATATATATATATATATATATATGACTTATATATTTAATATTATTATTCGGTCCGGGCCAAGCTTTTAAGGTTTATAAGCTAAGCCCAAACCCAACCCGAATTGAGACCGAACCTATGACTTATATATTTAATATTATTATTCGGTCCGGGCCAAGCTTTTAAGGTTTATAAAGCTAAGCCCAAACCCAACCCGAACTGAGACCGAACCCGAACCCAAATAAATATGCAAGCTCGGCTGTTATTCGGATTGGATCGGGCGGGCTTACACCCCTACCTTTCAGGTTTGAGGGAAGGTTGCACTCACCACCCCTGCGTTAACTCTTGGGTGAAACTTGAAGATGGAAAAAGCTAATGTCAACACGTTATGAACAAATTCGGACAAAAATACCCTTTTAGATGTATAAAATAAATTAAAACATAAATGTATCCTTATTTTAATCTTCGTGCTATACCCTCCCTTATTTCTTGACTTTACCCATATTTTCGCAACTCTAACACGCTCCCACCTCGTTAACCTTTTTCTTCCAACCTGAAAAGTTTTTGATCATCCTTTGCTGAATAAATGTGTTTGGTCTTTCTTTCTCTCTACTTTTAGCAGTTGATGAAGTGAGAAAAAACTTTCGTTGAAATTGACAAAATATCATTTTCTATATAATGCAAAGGGATGCTCTGTTTTTAATTTCACATAAGGTATTGAAAACAGAGCATCCGTAAGAAATGCGACAACTTGACAGAGTAACCACTAGAGAAAGGCTACAATATTGGTCATCCAATGTGAAATTGATTACAAAGGGCACATGCCTTTTTCTGAGATCCCCCTCCATAGCAGCAACACCTTGCTCATAACTGTTGTGATATGTGACAAAGAATATATTCAGTCTAGTTAAAGATTAGTTACAGGTGGAAAAAAAAAATTTAAATCAAGGATCGTTCAAATGATATGAAAAAAATGTCATAGAAGCAATTGTCGTCTTCTTTTTGCAAACCAGTGGAAGCTTAATGGGTCTTAGTTTTCTATGCATCTCCAAGAGTGGCAAACATTTCTTTTGCCTCTTAGAAGAAGTAATCACAATTGTACATTTCAAACATATAGATTAGTAATTTGATGATGTTGCAAAGTCTTTGGAACCTAATCTCGCTCTTCCTATGCTGCTTTGTTTTGACCATAAGAGACTGCTGGGCTGGCTACGATTCTTCCAAGGATTCCAAATTAATGCAATTGTTTTCATGGACATCTGATCTGATTATAATGAAGAGGATGCACCGATTGAAGAAGACATAGCAGCACCAGAAACTCCTCCTCAATTCCTAGAGGTAACATTGTTATCGTGTTGTTGTTGGAGAGATTTATGTTACTAATGCTCTTGTAATGCTGCTTCAGATTTCAGAAGGGGGGGGGGG
>JAUPMG010000006.1:6031253-6050556 GCA_031762675.1 Pachysandra terminalis | reverse complement strand
TCTCTCTCTCTCTCTCTCTCTCTCTCTCTCTCTCTCTCTCTCTCTCTCTCTCTCTATCTATCTATCTATCTATATATATATAGGTAAGTATGTGTGTTTATGTATTTGGATCTACTTTTGTTTTTCACAATGTGCTTTTGGCGATCCATTTACTATGAAGATTGAACTATTTGATGATGCATGTAATGCCTGTCATGCACTTTTTAAACACTTAGATCCTTATGTTTAGAGTATTGCTTTGAAAAATTTTAAACTCCCTAATTTATTAGATAAATTTTTTATGCCACAAGAATAGTTATGGCAAGAATTTCATGTGTGAGAGATACCATAATGGTAACAACTTTATGTGCTCTTAATTCTTATGTATATGATCCATTTATAGAATTATAATTGTTTCATTTTCATTGAAATCAATACTTTATTGAATCTCATATTCTTCTTCCTTATGGGCTTTAAGAGTTCGGATACATTTAAACGTGTGATCATTTCGTTCTCCTCCAGTATCTACTTGTGTAAGTTATGTTGTCATTCAAGAGCATGACCAAAGTGCAGCCCAGACTGAACACTACATTCAAGGAGCATATTCCCTCTCTTAATCTTTAGTTACCATAGTTTTGTTTCTTTATCTCCATATCTCAGTACTGGTCCATTTTATGCTTCTGGATTGTTCTAGATCCTTTCTTACCAAGAATTACCATAGATTCTTGGTCCTCCTAATTCTAGAATTTTATGCTTATATGTTAACCACTTTTATCTTTCTTGGAACACAGATTTCTGTAATTCTAGAATTTCATGCCTAATCTTATTTAATGATTTCTATCCTCCTTTGAGCACATTGTCCACACAACTTTCTTGGAATAGATTCCCTTTGTTAATTTTGTTGTCATAGTTTTGTTGTTTCATATTCAAAACCCGAGTACTGATTCCTCTTTGAAGCTGACTCGCTCTGGATTTTTGGTCCCTCTAATTCTAGATTTGTATCTGCAGATATTGTCCAACCATCAAATGATCCAATTGAAGATGGCCAAATGCAAAATCCTCAATCCTTAAATTGCATAGCCAATCAGTTGGGGAGTAACCCACAGTGTCAAGGTAAAGCGTCAAGCTCTACCATCAGTTCAGTGGCGGATTCCCAGTTAGATAAGGGAACTGATTCATCAGTTGTTGAGCTGATTGATAACGGCAATGATTCTCCTTGTTTCTTGTCCCCTATGAAAGATGAAGCACAATTATATGCATCTTGTGGGAATGCAAGTGCTCATCCTGTTGAGAATATGGTGGACTGTTCTATGACATTTGATGAGCAGAATGTGGATGCAAAGGGAGATGAACTAAGTAGAGATCTAGAAGGGAACTTAATAGAAATGGCATCTAGTAAACCTGAAAGTGTGGAACTAGAGTTAGATTCCAAGTCAGAGGTGATTGATACCTCTGATTGTTTCTTATCCCCTATGAAAGATGAAGCACCGGAATATATATCTTGTGGGAATACAAGTACTCATCCTGGTGAGAATGTGGCAGAATGTCCTACAACATATGATGGGAAGAATGTGGATGCAAAGGGAAATGAAACAAGTAAAGATTTAGAAGTGAACTTAACAGAAATGGTGCCTAGTAAACCTGAAAGTGAGGAACCTGAGTTAGATTCCAAGTCAGAGGTGATGGAGAGCTCTGCTTGTATCTTATCCCATGTGAAAGATGAAGCACCAGTATATGCATCTTGTGGGGATATGAGTACTCATCCTGATGGAAATGTGGCAGAATGTCCTATGATATCCGATGGGCAGAATGTAGATGCAAAGGGGAAGGAAACAAGTAAAGATCTAGAAGGGAACTTATTAGAAATGGCACCTAATAAACCAGAAGGTGAGGAACCCGAGGTAAAATTCAATCCGCAATTGATAGATAGCAATGCTGCCACTGCTGCAGCTGAAATTTCATTTGATGTGATTAATTCCAGTACAAATATAGCAAGATATCCCATGCCTCTGGAAAATATTGTTGATTCAAACAGAGAACAAATTAATGCTTTGGAACCTCTAACGTCACAAAATGATACGTCCAAATCTTGTTTGCAGTCTACAGAAATTGAAGCCAATGAACATATGGGTGCTTTCTTTGTTGACACCCGAATTGCGGCAGACACTGCTCAAGAAAGAAACATCGAGAGACCTGATAATGCTGTTGAGAGTTGCAGACTGAAAGGAGAAAAAACTGGAAATGATTCGACACTTTCAGTGCCTGTTGACATTTCTGTAGAAGATTGTTCTGAGATGGCAGCTGAAGACTGTAAAATTCATGGACCTATGGAATCTGAACTATCTGAAACCCCTGAGTGTGATAAAGCAGTGAAGGACTCCAAAGATTGTTCTGTAAACCTTGTTTATCAGGAAACTCAATTAGGTGAAATATCGAGTAAATCAGGTGGCATTGCTGAAGTCTCGTTGTCAGCAGTGCAAGTTCCAGAAGATAAATTTCAACAAGATGAGAGCAGCAAGGTTGAAGATATTTTTGTTGACTGTGAGGCTGATATTTTTGAATACAACGCAATACAGAGTCAAGGTTTTAGTTCGGCTAGATCTGAAGCCCTTCCAGATTCCACATTTACTGATGTAACATTTAGTCACACAGAAAATGGTCAAACAGTTTCTCCTCTTGAGGAGCTGGAATCTGATAATTCTGAATATGATCAAATTTTCAAAACCGTGCCAGAAAAATCAGCTGAAGTTCTAGCTGTCAAGGAGGCAATGGTTTCTCCAGTTGATGCAGAAGTCCATGAAACAACCATTTTGGGCAGCAATGGAAACAATGGTGTTTTAGTGGAAACAAACACTTCCCCTAAAACGAAGCCCCTACTGTATTCTGACAATGGCATCAATCAACTTGAAAAGGATTTGCAAGAAGCTGAACGAAAAGTTTTGGACACAATCGTTGATGCAAGAGGAATTGGTAACAATAGAAGCCACTTGGAAAATGAAACAGAAGTTCCTTCTAATCTACATAATTTTCAGGACGAAGATGTTCAAGAAGCTTCAAAAGAACTAGATATCAATAACATTGGTTATCCTAGTCCCGTGGGAAACAAGGAAATTCAGGTAAAATGTTTTATAACATAAAGAGTAGAGTTTCTGGACCTCTTCATGAAAGTAAAAATTATTGACAATAATGATGTTGGATTTTTCCAGAATGGAGCAGAAAATCATGTGCTCAAAGAGCCTACACCTTCAGTTGTGGAAGTTGAATTTTGTGATCCATGTTCTGTCAAAGATGAAGACAGCAGCACTGAAGACTTTGGTAGAGCTGCTTCAAATATTCGTTCTGAGTCGTTGCTTGAGGAAGATATCGGTAATAAACATGTTGGTGCTTCAGCAGCTTTGCCTGCAGATATTTCAGTCGATTCTAGTAGCCAAAATGACAGTGTGGAAGGCTTCTGGGGTTCTGTTTCAGGTAATTTGTACTTCAGATTTTTGGCAGCTCATGTAGCCTTTATCTCCTGTTTCGCCATAGCTAATTGGTAGTTAATACCGGAGAAACAGCTCTCATGCTCTTGTAGATTTATTACGCTGCCTGTTCTTGTTGCAGATGGAACAGTTCCGTCCACAAGATATCTTTCAGATGCACCCCCAATCCTTGACACTGAAGCTCTACCGCTGACCAGTACACAAGCACCAAGCAAGGAAACTGAAGAAGCTAACTCAAATAAGGCAAGAGGTGCTTTGGATGGACAGAATGCGGATATCTTTGAACCACCTTCTTTCATGACCTTGGTTGAACCTGGAAAAGCTCATGACCAGAAAGCTGCTTCTTCCGAAATCCAGGCAGCTCAGAACTCACAACAGCCAAACTCTTCATCTATACAAGCCGGGTGGTTTCCTTCTGTTACTCATGTTGTGAAGGAATCACAAGGGAGAAAGAAGAACAAGGAGATCATTGCAAAAGTTGTGAACTGGAGCCCTGGGAAACCGCACGCCCCTTTGAAAAGCCTCCTCATTGAAGCTAATCTCGAAAGTAAACAGAAGGCCTCGAATACACCAGGAAATCAAACAATCTCAATCCACAAAGATGAAGCTGCTGCCCAAGACAATGGTCCCTTGGCCAAGCCACTGCCTTCAGTGCCAGCTTCTGTTGCAACGACGCCTCATGAATGGAACTCTCCAGCAAGGCTTCCTATTGATAAGAGAGGCAAGAGGAAAGCCAAAGGAAAACTGTATTGGGTACCATTTGTATGTTGCTCATCTGTCAACTAGGACCCATAGCTTCATAGTTGCCTGTTGTAGTTGAAATGCCCTCTGCAATCTAGTTCGGACAGAACGGATGGATGGGATGCGCACCCATTGCCATTTCTTATCAAACTTGTGCAGGTATTAAACTACAGCAAATAGGTTCCTAATTAGCTTTGGCAGTAGCAGTAGATAGCTTTTAGGTATATATCTATGCATAGCAGTTTGTCAGTTATTGTAGCTTTATGAATTTTTTTTTTTGGTGAACTAGTTCATTTGGTTCCCTTCAAGACCTGTTATCTGTAAATTTTATAGTTCCTTTTGTATTGGTTCTCTGAATTAGAGATAAAGGCTTCTGCAATAAAATTACTAGTGATGGGGATTTTGAAGCTCAAATGCAACTCTCCAAAAAATCTTTTAAATATTATATATAAAAAAAAAAAATATTCTGATAGCTATTAATAATACTAAAAAAATTTCTAAAAAACTAGTAGTTAACTTCTGCAATAAAATTTACTAGTGATGGGGATTTTGAAGCCAAATGCAACATATTCCACAAAATCTTTCAAATATTATATATAAAAAAAAAAAAATTACTGATAGCTATTAAGAATACTAAAAATATTTCTAAAAATTATTTGTTAATAGGTATTAGAGATTATTAGTTATCTACTATGGAACCAAATTGGTTCTAAAAAAATTATTAATTTTTAGAAGTTATGTTATAAATATATGAAAGAAAAAAAATCTGCTATAATTATTAATTTTGAGGCAGTAATTTCCTATTTAGTATATACACTAATTCCTACTCCAAATGAACACTGCTCCCTCTCTGGATGTTTGCTTCAAAACCTCGCAGACATGGATTTTCAACAACAGCTTCTGCAAAACCCACAAGATCAGGCCCTTCAAATCACCAACCCATTTCTTTTATTTCTCCTCTTTCTTTCCTCCAACCAGGACTACGACACTTGTTTTGAAATCCCACTATCACCAATTTGCAGGAACCCCACAAACGAGTTCTACTACAAAGCATACAACCCTCCTCGTCGAAGCCTTCCATGAGAATCAGAGACTCGTAGACTTGCTTGAATAGCTCTGGAAGAAGGATTCAAACCCTCTTCAGATACTCAAAGATGAAGGAGATTGGAGCAAAGAGCAGTTCTGGGCTGTTTTTTGAGTTCTCAAAGAGACCCATCGATTCAAAGAGGTCTCCAGGTACTTCTGTTCATTCAGTTACTCCTTTCATTCTTGTTCTTGTCAGTGACATCATGATAAATGAAAGTGCAAAAACACTGTTGGGTTTTACAGAATCCATGAATTCGATATGGGTTTCACTCAATTTCTTTGAACTTTGGGTCCATCAGAATCTGTAGTGTGTGTTTTGATATTGAATTTTCAGGATTCTGTTATAGGTGTTTGATTTATGGAAGAACTTGGATAAGTCGCGAGTCAACGAGGTTAATTATGAGAAGGTTATACAGTTGTTGGGTGAAGTGGATCTAATGGAAGAAGCAGTCTCGGCACTTCGAGAAATGAAGGTTAATGATCTTAGTTCATCTGCGAAATCTACAACTTTGTAATCGTGGCTTTGCCTGAAAAGGGAGATTTGAAGATGCTTTACACTATCTCAAGGAGATGATGGAGACTAATTTGATGCCAAAACCCGAAACCTACAATGGGCTTACTCAAGCTTATGGGAATTACAGGATGTATGATGAGATGGGTAAATGTGTGAAGAAGATGGAGTCAGAAGGTTGTGTTCCTGATCAAGTTACTTACAATATACTGATTTTGGAGTTTGCCAGAGATGGATTGCTCCAAAGAATGGAAAGAGAGTATAGAACTCTCCTTTCAGAGCGAATGGATTTGCAATCTTCTACTCTGGTAACAATGCTGGAGGCTTATGCAAGACTAGGGATTTTGGAAATGGAAAAATTTTATCGCCGGGCTTTGAACTCAAGAACCCCATTAAAGGAGAGTCTAGTTAGGAAATTGGCTGGAGTTTATATTGAGAATTACATGTTCTCTAGGTTAGGAGACTTGGGTCTTGACATTTCTTTGAGGACTAGTAGCCTAGTAGGACTGATCTTGTTTGGTGTCTTCGGCTCCTTTCTCAGGCTTGTCTTTTGAGCCGAAAAGGCATGGATTCCATTGTTTGTGAGATGGAAATAGATAGATTCTCATGGAATATAACTGTTGCAAACATTATCTTGCTAGCTTATTTGAAGATAAAAGATTTTAGGCGGTTAGATATCCTGTTCTCTGAACTTCGAACTCAGTATCTCAAACCCGATATTGTTACTTTCGGGGTCCTTTTTGATGCTAGTGTGGGAGGGTTTGATGGGGCTAGGGATTTAGAAACACTGAGAAAGATCGGGCTACTTCAGGAAGTAGTGGAAATGAACACTGATCCTCTGGTTCTCACTGCTTTTGGAAAGGGGTTTTTCCTTAGTAGATGTGAGGAGATGTACTCCTCCCTAGGACCCAAAGCAAGAGAAGAAAGTCTGGACCTACAATGATCTGATTGATATGGTGCTGAATGAAGTTGAAATTTAGCTAAGTTTATCACACAGAAAGCTTCCAAAGCTGTGGAAGTTTTTGTAAACTGATGAAGATCGCCCGATAAGACTGTAGCATAGAGAAATTCTTCTCTTCTACTGAGTTCCTATTTGCCTGAATGTTGATTCAAATCATACAACTCTGAAACATATCACTAACATTATATGTATCTGTTGTCCAAACACTTGAATGTAAACTTTCTTTGTCATAATTCAATGTTAAATGCTGAAGAAATTTTCTTTCTTGGTCACTGGCATGGTGAGCAGGTCTTGCAAATATAACAGTATTCAACTGCAGAAAAAAGCTTATATATACCTGGTCAAAATAAGCTTTTTTTCCGGTGAAATTGGTTTTTCTTGGGGAGACATGATTTGGGGTATGTTCTAATGCTTGGGAATGCTTCTAAATTCCTAAGAAATCCATTTCCAATATTATAGTCTATTCATGTCTTTTGTTATGGTTTCTCACCCATTTCCCTTGACTTGCCAATCTGTATTCAGATGCTTTCCACTTGCCACATTTGGTACTTTTTTTTTTCTAGCACTTGTTTTCTTTTCTGATAATTATGTCAAAAACTTTATACAAAAAGCACTGATGTCATAATTCCAGTTGTAAATGAATATGAAACTACCTTACTGCAAACTGTTGGATATGAATTAATGATGTCACCCCTCTTTGTGGTTGCATTCATAGTTTTAAATTTCAGAAATTTCAACAATTTCGTAGGCACTAACGAAACCGAAATTTATGAAATTTCGGATATTTCGGTGAAATTCGGACAAAAACCATTTTATGATCAAAATAACTGAACGAAATTAGGTTGTGAAATTTCAGCAAATTTCGAACTGAAATTTTAGATATTTCACCGAAATAATTCCACTTCTTTTTTTTAAGTATTTTAATATAGGCTTAATGTCAAGTTTCTTTCTTCTTTTTATTTGGTTTGTAACTTCTAAAATATAAACAATAAAGTTAATCAATAAAAAAGATTTCTTTATTTAAATATATATATTGCTATTTATGAATATGAAAATTTAATAAAAAAAAAACAATAAATAAGGTTTTTATTAATAATATGAAATGATACAAAATTTTGAAACTAATAAATATAATATTTATATTACAACATCCAAAAAATATATAAATATATTGGATTCAAATTCTAACATCTAAAAACAAAACCCAATGTATATAAGTTTAAGCTAAAAACTTAAACTTTGTTTCTTGGTTTCATTCAATTTAAACGGGTACAAAATCCATTTGTGTACCTGTATAAGCAAGAGAAAATAAAAAAAATTAGAAATATATAAATATATATATATATATATAATTAATAAAATAATATACCCACTTAAATTAGTATTAGTTCCAATTGCGTAGAAAAGAGACCTTAAAGATATGTATAGTGCTTGAAGTTAGTTTTTTTTAAAAACTTTTAACATGTATTTAGAATTTATTTCAGTTGAAATAGCCGAAATTTTCAATGAAAATTTTCCTAAAATAACAAATATTTCAGTTGAAAAAAGATTGGTGAAAGTAGAAAAATTTCAGCGAAATTTTGGACATTTCGCTAAAAATTCCATGAAATAATTCCAACCGAAAAAAACAAGATTTTGGTTTCGGAGAGCCTGTCCGAAAACTATGGTTGCATTACAGCCCATTCATTAGTTTGCTCATGACCCACCAGTTGCCTAGAGACCATGGATCTACTAAGCCTTGTTCGGATGAACGAATATAAAGGTAAGACGATATTCCTGCAAAATATGGTGTGTGGATATTCGAAAGTGTGGCCCCATAGAAAATGTTCCAATCAAAATTCTTTTGACTGTAGAAAAAAGACCCATTTTGTTTTCCCATAAAAAGCCAAGGAATTTGTGGGAAACAAAAAATGAAAAGGTGAGGAGAAGAGCATGTTCCTCATCCAACCCTTCACCACTTCCTTCCTACACTTATACAATGAGGGGTAAAATGGGCAAATGAAAAAAAATTTCTCATTCATTCCTATTAACCAAACATCAAAATCGAGATTTTTTTTGTCTTAGTCATACATTTTTCCTTGTATTATCAAATAACTTCCAGGAAAATTAAATTTCACTTTCCAACATATTACTTTCTGGTAGATTACTTCACACTCTTGGCATCCAAACGAAGCACTAGAGAAAAGTAGTTTTCTTCAAAAAGAAGCTTTATTTTTACAGCTTTAGGAAAGTAAATTAGAATAGGACAACAGTTTTATTTGATGTTTTTTTCTTTTTTTCTAGTGTGATTAGAAGTAAGAAGTTTATCTGTCAATAGGGATGCACTCTTCTCTTTTGGGATAGTCCATTGTGTGTTTGAAGTGAGATTCCTCTTCTTCCCTCTTGGTGGTATCTACTATCAACCCCTCTTGTTCAAGATGGCTAAAACTGCAACAGATTCTCCCTTCCCTTTCTTAACCTTATTTTCTTATTTCTTACTGCTAAGTAACAGACCTTCAAGTAAATGCACAAAGAGAGCCCGTCGTCGCCTTGCATCACATTATTAACGTGCGTCCTAGTTGAGATTAGGTGGTATTAAATTTACTATCCCATTTTATGCTCTTCCATATCACAAAGGAAATGGAAGAAGTTAAAATGACTTTTTTTAAGCCATTTAATGGATTATGTTATTTGGTGTCTTATTAAATGAAATTGTTGAGTGCACCAAGGGGATCTCTCTCTCTCTCTCTCTCTCTCTCTCTCTTTTGTGCAGTTTTATGCACACGGCCTACGGAGAGCAGATGAAGATTTAGCCATTTAGATGTATACAACGGGGAATGACGACATTTTAACTAGTAAAAGCTCAAATATTAGAGTTTCCCTTATGTTCAACCCCTCATCATACTGAACTATATCGCAGTCTCCTTCGAACAGGCTGTTACCTGATATATGCATTTGAACGTGCCCACTTCTTTTTGCTCAAGTATGCCTTTGAAACTACTCTCAAAGACTCAACACCTGATAGAGCTTTCAATCTTCATGCAATTCAAGTCTTTTGATCTGTTGCCACTAAACTCTTCAAATGAAACTTTGCCTACAGAGAGTTGTTTAGGCATCTCTTCCTTCTCAATGTTAAAAAGCTCCTCGTTCGTATCAGTTCACCTACGAAATGATTCTAGAGAGAGAGAGAGAGATTTAAATCTGGGGCTTGAACCCCACGAGTATATAAACATAAATTCAAATTACACAAAAAAGTAAAACTTTTCCTTGACCGACTTACAAAATGCGAGAAAAAGCTGACTAGATACATCCCATCTAACTATCCATCCTACTGCAGTCTTGAGGCAGCAAAGCCTCTTTTTAACTTACAAGTTAAACACTGATCTATCCTTTCTTTCCAAAGATATCAAAATCACCTGCTTGCCTCTTAATTCTTTGTGAGGAAACCAATATCTCCCTCAACATCCAAAAGAACCATATGTGCATTCTCTATTCCCAAAAAGATGTTGGGATTGGCCTCAAAGAGTTGAAAAATAATGGGAAGAAAGGAACACAAAAAAAAGAGAGGAGAAATAGGTATGTGAAGACAAATAGAGAGGGAGACAAAGGAAATTCTCACACCATAACAGAATACCCAACTCTTTTTAGCCTTCTCAAGACTGCACAGCCAGCCTCTGAAGATGCTCAAAGAAAACTTGCAAGCTCACATCATCTGTGAAGATGACATCTGAACCAGGGGCGATGTCATGGGCAGAGTTGTATGTCGCTGACGGGTTCAACTTGGCCAATAGGAATCTCGACTGCAAGTACAACCATCAAAATAATTTAAAATGAAATTTTAAGTTGGTGGCAAACCAAGTCAAAATCCACAAAAACATTATAGTATCAGAATCTTGATTCAAATTGGGAGGATAAAAATGTTTTGGCAGTGTGGAAGCACCATCATACGTTTAATAACTAAGGAGATACCCAAAGTTCCATCAACTACTCAGGAATTAAACATACTAATCGCGTACCATGAAATTGTGCAGTTAATGATTCATCATACAATAGGAAAAATAACTTGGCCACTTGGGCAATGGAAAATCACGAATAAGAAAGATACTGACCTGGGAGCCATGCTGATCACAAACCACCAATCTTGGAACAGGGAATCGTTCATGAATTATCATCTGTGCATCATCATGAGGCGCCTGCAATAACTGCGAAAAGGCCTAGAAAGAAATAAACAAATGTGTGAAAATCATCGGTAAGATCAAGCAAAAATAAAAACATGCATGAAATAAAAGGATCCTATATCTGGTATAGAACTTGGTGCACTGAAAGATCTTTGAAAACATGGGCTAGAATTCTCTTTATAATTCACAAAGCGCAAATTCAAATAACAATACCTGCAGAAACTACAAATAATCTGTGTACACAGAAGGCTCAAGACTAATATGCAAGATCAACAGCATTGTTATCAATGTTTATTGTGAATTCCAGTAAAAATCTAGTAGAGCCTCTTAACTATCTGTTCACTTGAACATATAACGCACCCATGCACACAAGATTTAGATGTATGATTCCATCATGCAACAACACACACTCCCACACATAATAAGATACATGAAAATGTAATGAAGAGATAGGGAGGGAGTATATATTATATAAACATGTACAATGGATACATGCAAGAGGCCGGTGCCTATGCATGAAATAGCCTGTCATGTGTCACACATCAACCCACCTCCCCCAGTAAAGAGCAAAAATAAGGGCTGGTCAGTGATTTCTACCTTCAAAATTGACAACTATATTAACATAAGGATGTTTGAATCTCTTCCAAAACTAGATCCTGATTAACTGATAAAAAGTAACATCCCAATAATGGGTACATACTTGGTGCTCCGGCTGATTCTGGTAGCCCATGTTACGCCACTGAGCTATTGTCATTCCATGGAAAATAACAACACTGAAATATGAATCCAGCAAGAGAATACGGTCAGCGGCAATTGAAGCTACATCCAACAAAGCCGGTGCAGGCAGCGAATTGAATGAATATGATATCAATGATGGCTGTATCATGACTGCAGAATTCATGATGTTCTCCCTGTTTAGTAACATACGGAAATAGGCAGTCTCATCCGGGCTATTGTTAAAGACCTGCAAACCAGAATTTAAAACAAAAACAGTACACATATAAATGAATCAAACAAGAGGAAATGTAAATCAGTAATCCTACATAGAGCCCTGATTGAATACCTGTACAAACTGCGAACGGCGCAGATTAAACAGAAACTGCGGAAATAACGAAAAACAAGGGTTTAATGTAAAGGAAGCTGCATCATCCTTGCGATAGTCACCAAATCTGGAACAGAGACGTATGAGGGATCTATCCAACCATCTCGTGGCATCAAACTCTTCCTGAAAAAAGAAAGATGAATAAGAAGCTGCCACTAAATGGAAAGCATTATTCTTAACAAATCATTCAACACAACACAACATCTTAACTTATTATGGAAGTGACAGAAATAAAATAAGCAGTTGTTTCACAGTAGAACAGCAAAGATATGAGAACTCTAAATGCAGAAAAATGAGAGGACCAATAAGTTCCACCCCTCACCTAAATAAGTAGAAACAAAAATGAATTTTGATTTGAGAAAATACATCATGATGTTATAAAATAAATCATTTGATCAAAACAAAACAACAAATCCTAATAATTTCCCAAAAGAAGTAATTCTTCAGCAGAAGAGAACATCGAAGCGTGAAACAGTTGGAAAGAAGTTAAGCTAACCTAGCCTTTACAACAGCAGAAGAAAATACCTCCATTTCCATTTTCAGTGAAACTAATCTAGCCATTACAACAGCAGCAGTCTCCTGGTCAAATCCTTCTACCAACTCCTGCAAACGCAACAATTCTTCAAATAAATAATAAATTTTTAAATAATGCAAGGCTTGTAAAACTCAAAACATGGTATTTCAACTCGGGGATCGGACGAGATTGGACGATCCGAAATCAATTAAAAAAAAAAATTCAAACACCCAACTCGGTCCGACTCGGATGATATGAGACGGATTGGACGATTTGACTCACCGATCCCGAGTTGGATCACCCGATCCGTCTCGGGATCAGACCGAGTCATTACATTGTGGCTTAATGTAGTCTCGGATTCAACTCGGGGATCGTCCCCGGTCCTTAACACTATGACTCAAAAAGAACATCAGGTTCATCAAGCACTGTTACCATCCAGATAACAGCAGTAAGATCCAGGAAAGGCGAGGTAAACATAGTAATAATGAATAATCAGCAGAAGAAAACAGGAATACCAACCACAAAACATCTAAACTATCACAAATAACAAAAACCTCAGAAATGTACAGCTACAGATTAAATAGAAAGCCTTGCTTATAACCCCAAATTAGAAGAACTTTCAAGAATTGAAGGAGAGGCCAAACAGATGCAAATGAACTCGCAATCTATCCTGATCAAGTTGGATTCACTTGTACAAAAGTAATGGAACAGTATCCCATTAACAACCACTAATGGATGTATGTAGATCTTAGACAACAATTGCACTATTCAGATATTTCCTAAGTAATAGATAATAAATGCTCCTTTGCTTATTTTAATCATAGCACTAAACCGAAAAGAATAGTGCTGTAGAAGCAACTTTGGTAGTAATACATATTTCACTGGAAAGAGCTTCATAAGCTCATAATATAAAAAGATTGCACTCAAGGAAGTGAATTAAGACCAGAAAAAAGAGCTCAATTCTAAAGCAACTAACCTCTGTGCTAGCCACACTATCAATCCATCTTCTGGATATAGTTATAACTCGAAGCCTCATTTGCCCCTCGGGGTTCTGATAGCTGCAGAAAATTTTATGATCATGAAATTATAGTTACCTGATACTGAATGCAATATGTCTATATATATATATGAGCCCCGGTTTACTAGTGGGACATTGCAGAGAGAGATACCTGTTGTGACAGTTATCTCACACATGGAAGGTTATTTGATGAACCACACTTCTCCACATGTACATTTGGTCAAACCCCAAGTCGCATACCAAGTTCCAGTCCCAAAGACATTTACCTCGTGACATAAAGGGCTCACCGAAAACTGATGTTTTTCTTATTGTAAAGCATAAGAAACACTTAAAAATTGAATGGCCATTAATACATGTGGCAAAACCTACTACACACGTACTATTGGGTCTTATGTACGTTGAAATATTGTGCAGATGGCTAATCCAGAGGCTCCCCTGTCAAATAGATGGTATGGATTAACCATATCATTCCTCCACGTGGCAAAAATGTCCCTGTTGCAACAGCCAGTAAAAGATGTTGCAGCAGTGCAGAGAACCTTTCGCGTGTACACACACACACACACACACACACATATGTACGAAAGGTTTTCTCATTGGTCTCACAACTCACAAGGCTTAGTTACCATTGTGAGGCAGGTATTTCTGCCATGTAGAGCGACATGGCCAATTCAGACCATCGACCTGTCTGGATAGACAAAACCCTCTGGATAGGCCACATGAACAATACTTCCAACCAACACAAGCCCATTAATACATATGTATCAGATTTTGTCACACATAACAACAACCATTGAATTTTTTTAAATCTCTCTCTCTCTCTCTCTGACATCAATGTATGTATATATGATTATAAATTCTTACATATATGTATTTATCAATATATATACATATGTGTATGTGTGAGTAGCTAAATAACCATTGATTCAAACTCTCAACATACTTGGTTAGAAACTGTAGGTATATATACGACTATAAATTCTTACATATATGTATATATCAATATATATACATAGTGTGTGAGTAGCTAAACACCCTTTGATTCAAACTCTCAACATACTTGGTTAGAAACTGTAGGTATAGTTGTGGATTTGCAGTTCCTGGAGGATTTGACCGCTCACTGGGTGAAAGATCGAAGAAAACTGTCAAGCAAGTACTCTTGTCAAGGCCACACATCTTCCATGCTGTAGTGTTACCCTGCCCAATGACTGTATCCGCAACAGAAGGCCCTTTCTGCAAGGCTTAAAGGGCTCATATTAAACCTCATGCAATTATAAGATTCAATCTCAATAACTCTAGAAAACCTTTAAATAATTAAAAGAAAAAGGGCTGACTAAATCCAGCATTCCATGTCATAAAGAAATAGATATCAAGTTGTGAAGAACTAAACAACCTTCTCCAAAGACGTGCATGGACCAATGATTCCTTGAATTTTGATATCCTTCGAACAGTTGATCTCAAGGGTGCCACTGTAATAAGAAAGTATAAAATGAGTTCGTGCAAATAAAAAAAATCAAAAGCAAAGCTTCTTACATTAAATCATCCACCAAAAGAGAGCATTCTACATTAAATTAATTGGAGAATCAAACAACAATACCAACATAATAAGAAAAAATGTTTTAGGCTCATCAATTATGAAAGACAGTACAAAATCAATCATATAATTGGTTTTATATAGAATCTCTTTCCATAGGGTATCAGAATTTTCCTTGCACTGACATTTCACTTATCTTGAAATTATTCTGTATTTCATTTTTCCTTTCTTTGGCAAATATCACAAGGAAACAAAATTTCCTCGATCCAAAGGTTCAAATCCCTTGATGTCATAATTTAAAACCATGACCATATATACCAAATGTTAAGCTAACACTTGAGCTGTTTTGAAAAGATCAGTTCCATGGCTAACTAATGAAAAATTCAGCTCACCACCGGCCATAGTATTTAAACTCGGTCCCAACTCGGGGACCAAGTCGGACATTCTTAATCAATTAAAAAAAAAAAAATTAAACCCAACTCGTCCTATCCGTATCGGGATTGGACCGAGTCTAAGTATTTAGCATTAATATCGGATTGGTTCCGACTCGGGATCGGACGATCCTTTAAACTATGCCACCGGCTGTTGTTGAAGCATCCTTCTAGAAAATGTATCTGAACCAAATATCCAGAAAAAGGAGAAACAACCCAAAGAGAAATCCCAAAAAAGACAAGTCGGCACTTTTCAAACTGGCGTCAGTGGTAGCCACTAGACTGATTTTTGTATTTGCGAACACACATTTAAGTATCAAAATCAAGCCATGTATCTGAATTTTATAAAGCACAAAACCATCAGTATACTATGTCCACATATGAAGACCAGCAGAGAGCACTGTGCACCAAAAAATGGAGGTTCCCATACATTGCTTCATTTAAGAATGATATGAGGACACATGACTGGCTTGGAGAGGATCAGAACTGAACATCTAATGTACTCTCCATATATAACCATTGGGCTGAAAACCAATTCCATTTTACGCAGTTCCTTTAGAGGGTGACAAAATAGCACAAAAAATAAAGAAGCTAGTTCACAGACCGCCAAAGAGCGCAGTATCATGATGTTTTCTGACTAACGAATCTCCCAGGCCATTCAGAGGTGTGTCTAAACCCACTCATGAGACATCTGTACCAATATAGTGCTTATGCTTGAATAGTTCACACATATATATGTTTTATTAAAATATAATAAAGAAGGAGAGAAAGAGAGCTTCCCGCTATAGTTTTAGAAATTTTAGCAACTTGTAGCCTATATATAAAAACAGATAGGAGAAAATGTTGGAAATCACTCTACAATGTCGTAATGAGAATATGATAGTTTACCCCATTCATTATTATCAATCCTTTTTCCCCAGATAGCTCTTGCACAATCTAAACAAAAGCAGATATGCATGGACCAAAGCTAGAACTGTACCAACATCATGCACCTATGCATGGTCATGTTCCTTTTGCGGTGCTTATGAACAGAGTTCAGACACGAGTATGTTTATCACATTTATATTTAGCAATTTTCTTAACCTGATCGCTCTTGCATGATCCAATCAAAAGCTGATCTGCCTTGCTTTCAAGAAAATCTACCAGTTAATAAATACCTCAAGCTCATACCAGAAATGATATTTGTAATATCATGAATTCACAGAAGTTAGAAAACAAATTCAAGCTATGCTGCCATGGATATAAAAATATAACTTTAATTATACAGCTAATTGTAGTATACAAGATCGAACAAGAATGAGAAGTCTCAGGAAAACTCACTTGAAGGAGAGGCCAAGAGACTGCTCTCCATCCTCAAATACACGTCGGAAAGAGTCTTTAAATACGGAATGACCAAAACTTTCAGCCAGAACAACAAGGCCTCCTGTCCTTTCTACAATAACTTTCATTTCTGCAACCCCAACCTGAAAAAGTTATAGTGCGTTAGAGGTAATGCAAGATTCAGTGCCACAAGAATATAATAAAGAACTAATGATCCAAACTATAAATTAAATCGATAATCATCTTGTATCTCTATTTTGAGAGGTAATGCAACACGGCCCATTTATTCATGCAACAGGGTGGCTACAAGCTTGACGCTACGATCATCTTTCTCATCTCTTTTTGGTGTTGCTTGGAATTTTCCTTGGGATATTTGATCTCTGTTTGATCGTTGGGTCCTTCAGTTGTTGTGCTTTCGTCCTTTGTAAGATGATCCCTTTTGGTTTTTCGTTGGGTTGTTTTGATGGAAAGTAAAGGACTTTTGAAGACAAGGATGGTTTGATGCCAGATCTTTGTACAAAAATAGACATCATGTTTGATTAGGTGCCTTCGGAATCGTATACTATCTATGATTTTCTTTTGGGCATCACTGTATGTTGAAATGCGAGATATTTCTTTTTCCGATTTTGCTTGGGGGGATAACTCTATTTGGTGTGAGTAATTTTTGTTCTCTTGGTGTATGGCTGGGTACACACTTTGTGTACAGCAGCCTCTGTTGATTTACTGTAATTTTCATCTATTTATATATATCTACACTTTATCGAGCAAAAAAAAAAATGAACAATGTAGTGATTTGGAGGAGCTCTCGAAGATGAAGTAAGGAATTTATCCTTTTTGTTTCTGATGAAGAAACCAAATATATATATATATATAGGCCATGATTGACACGAAGTAGAAGGTATAGCCTATTGGTACCTTGGCGTTTCTTAAAGCACACGAGAGCATGTCTCAAGTGGCACTACCAATATGCGCAAAATTATACGACTCTCACATACCTCAAACAATTTGAATAAATCATCAGCCCAGGCATGGTTGTTTGTTCTTTTCCAGTATTTCCAATCCCAACCCAGTCGCCAGGACAAGAATGCAATACAAGAATACTATAATGAAAACCAGTCTTTTGTATACAAGTTTGATGGTTGAGAAGAATACAACTAATAACACCAAATGTCCCATGTCAATATTTAGTGAACTTCCAAACCCGAGAAAATAACTGTGTAATATTGAAGTCAAGGTTTGCAATATCGATGTCGCAAGACATGTCGCAAACTGGTAAGACCTGTGACATGTCGCGACATCGGGGGGAAAAAAATAAATATTTATTTATGTTTTCATAATTTTAGAGGGTTTTTTTTTTTTAAAAAACATAGTTTTTCCCTCATGTCACAGGGCAATGGGAAATCTGTGACTTCCCATGCATGTATTTCGTGTCTACATATTCAAAATCGTCGACATGTTGAGATTGAAAACCCTGATTGAAGTGATGCCATCGCACTCTGAAGCTCGTCTCTATCAACCTCCACAATTGCTTCCATCTAATTCCAAATCACAAACATCTCCACGGCAATCCCTAATAGCTAAAATTTAGTTGGGACTTGGGAGGACATCAACACAAGAATAACAAATGAAAATTGGAGGAATATAGAGCCACTTCTAATATCCTCATCAGTATTCATAAGAAACCCTTCTACAACAAAACTATCAAAGTAGTCGGGGTTCTAAATTTTCCTAGAATTCCCCTTTTCGAAGGGCAGTGGAATTTCCCTTACGTCATTATTTCCATTGATGTGAATTTTTTGCATACTTTTGAATTGGAAATGTTGCAAACGAGAGAAATTGCACCCTAGCCTCTTTCAACAAATTCCGCCTACAAGGGGCTTGCGCTTTTTCTTTATTTTAATATACCTCACTATTACTTTATGCAATCAAAAGATGAAGAATTCCCTTTAAATTCCCCCAATATTTCCTCATTCTATATGCGAGAAGATTCCTTCAAAATCAAAATTAAAAACCTTGAATCTCGTTGCAAGCTAAAATTTCAAAAATAGGCCACCTCAAGGCTTTTGTCTCCAACTGTCCTCCCTACCAGAAGCCCTATGAATTTCATCCCCACCGCTCATCCTGTTAAAGGATTAAGTATGATGACTTCTCTTTTTCTTGATGAGTGCACCTTGGAGCTCCACAAGCTCTTTTCTCTTTTTTACATCAATTCTTCCAAACACTTTCGAGTTTCATCCAACAATCTTCAACAAAGGCATCGGTTTTTGTCCAAACATATATAATACCATCTGATGAGATTTGCCACCATGATAACTGGTCAAAGTAAATCAATGCCTCAGACCACATATTTCTTAATCAAAACAGTGAATACTAACTAACTATTAGGCTATCAATAGAAGCAAACCTTGGAAGAATTACTTGATACGTATAAAGAAAATGAATTTCCCAACAAGAAGAAGAATAAACATAT
>JAUPMG010000006.1:6020011-6031153 GCA_031762675.1 Pachysandra terminalis | reverse complement strand
ATCCCCCCCCCCCCCCCCCCCCCCCCCCACACAATGATTTGGGGTGGTCTTTCGCTAGTTGGTTCTGATGTATTTTCTAGTTTTCTGCTTTTCTTCAGTTTCTTCGTCCCTAATATGCTAGGGAATCGTTTGTACATTCTTTCCTTATCCCCTCAATAATATATTCTTCATTCTGCATCAAAAAGAAACATGTTTCCCTCGAACCATGTATTCTTCTACCAATGTTACCATTTGCAGTCTTATGGCAATTTCTAAAGAGAAGAATAGGGAGATAGTCAGATAAATCAAGGCCAAAAGGAGAATGCGGAATCAATTGATAAAAAAGTAGTCTCTTCACTTCAGTTTTGGGCTAAGGCCGCATGCAGAAAGCTAAAGTTGGATTTGTTTATACAATGTACAGCTGTGGAGGTTTGTGTAAGGAGGTAGCTGTCTATACTTTTCGCATACACTGATATATACTTGTATTTTCTTTTTGATGAATATATACTTGTAACTTCTTTTATGAATATATGTACGCTTATATTTTTGACTTAAATAATCAAGAGGATTATACCTTTACCGATCAAAAATGCTTCCTATTTAAGTGCCACTTGGAAGAGCCTAGGAAAAGACTCCCGAAGTGGTTTTTCCCCATGCAACCAATCTGACCAAAAAGATACAGAAGAGTCAGATCCAACCAGAAATCTGATTCGAAGTGTCGGCTACTTTCATAATACGATCCAAAGACCCACATCATAGCTACCACCACTTGCCCAAAATGCATTCCATCCAATTCGATCGTAACCATACTTCTATGACGTAACCCTCCTCCATAGCCTGTCCCTTTCTTCCCCAAACCTACATAACCAAGAGTGCTTTGTTCATTTGCACAAGTGAGCAGAATCCTAAACCTCCATCATCCTTAAACGCCTCCTCTCTACCAAATGGTATTTGAATTATCATCCCTACCATGTCATGAGAAAGCTCTTCAAATCTTTTCCCATTTCTCTGCCATTGGAACTGGAATAGAATTGATGGAGCACTATGGATAAATAGCCATTTTAGTCCCTTCTAATAATGCTTTCTAAAGGGCCAAGTTCTTTCAAATCTTTCTACTACTCTATCCCAAACTGACATCATCTAGTGGTGGTGGTGAAGCAAAGCTATAGCATAGATTCCCTGAAAGCTCTGAAATGTTGCTAACTTCACCCACCGCAATCAACTCACTCTTGGACAATTTAATGAATAGTCCAAAAACTAAATCAAAGCATCTATGTACACATCTAAATACTCATGGCTAAACATGGGAAGAATCACACAAAACTAATGTGTCATCAGCAAATAATAATATACATTCCTCCACCTCTCCTCTAATTTGAAAACCAGTAAACCATTCCAAATCCTTAGCGCATACAATAGCGGATTCAAGGCATCTGTAACAATAATAAACAATAGCGCGACAGGATTGCCCTGTCTCAAACACTTGAGCTAGAAAAGAAACCATAAGTAAACCCACTCACACTCGCTGGAAATGATAATGCATAGATTAACATGTCAACATGCGAGTCAGTGTTGAACCATGTCAACATGTGAGCCAGTGTTTAAAGGCATTGACACAGGGAACACTCAAGGAAGCTGTGTACTACAAATCATTGCTTTATCAGAGGAACAACAAATTTGATGCCACCAAATAATCAGCACATATATTAATTCATCATGCAAGTAATGCCTCTAGTGAGTACCATAAGCCATAAATTGGTGAAACTCAAAATTCATAATTGAGAAGAAAAGACAGACGACCCAAACCTGATCAAGTGCAGAAGCGAAAAGGTCTAAGACATGGCCCTGGCTAACCAGCTGCTTTGAAATGTTTTCATAGAATTTGACTGCTTTATGAAAATGTTGAGCCGCATCCTTATCAAGGTCTTTATGGGAACGTACTGGCTCTGAAAGATCTTTTGACACAATCTGTGTACAACTAAAAAAAATCAGAATCCTCATTACCTCTTAAAAAAATGAGATCTCATGAAAATACAATACAGTACTAAGTAAATTCAAAAGTATAGGCATCAAATTGTCCAAATCTCCATAGAAGGTGGTCGCAAAAAAAGAAAATGATGAATTAGCCAAATCTCCATAGAGCCTGAATTACTTGCTTATGTAGGAAAATCTGATCACTGTGGAGTGATTGAAATTGTAGGATAATGTAACTCATCAACAATTACTAATGAATCTCAACTAGGCCAGAAATCCCTATTTTCTATAGATGTGAGAGAAATGAAACAAAGCTCTACCAACTCTATCATATTCGCAGACAGAAAAATAGGTATACAAACTATCATTTAATTCATCCTTTTCCCTAGTATAAAAATGAAAAAAGAAAATCAGGGTAAGGGGGAAGAGCTACCCAATAGCACTCCTGAAAAAGAAAAGGATATAGAGGAATGTTTTAACTTGACATATTGGTTAAGGCTGGCTGGATCAATTGGTCATATTTTATCTCATACTTTGATGCTATAAAAATAGATGCAATTGGTCATATTTTATCTCATACTTTGATGCTATAAAAATAGATGGGAATGTTTTAACTTGACAAATAGAAGGAATGGTTTAAAAGAGTCTAAGTACAAAATGAACCTTGCTATGTATGTCACCATCGGGAATAAAGCAATCCCACTCGTAGTAAAAGCTGATTTCCTAGTTATCCATGTATTATAGGATCAGGCTATTTTTTATGAAAGTAAAGGCAACTGAATTTTTTATTTTTTTCTTTTGACATCCAAGGGCTATCCAAAGGAGTAATACCAAAATAAAAGAAGTTCATAAAGGATTAAGTATTAAGAAAGCTTGTGAACATGGTGTTATCAATCTGGACTGTTTGCCATTATTCTTTTCATTGTCATTATGTAGGATAGCCATCTGCTCAATCAACTAACCATTCTTGATCACCATCTACTCAATCAATTAACCAATAATGCCTTCATCCATCTAGTTGGGATCGGCCGCACAAAACCTGTTTCCCCATTCAAATCTATCAAAGTCGATTCGTTTTTCACAAACTCCATACATGTCCTCTTACTCTCACTTTTAGCTCCTTCCAATAGCATCAAGTGACATTTTCCTCTCCATTTCGCATTTACACTTTCCTTGATTTGGCCAATCATTTTTCACATCAACAAAAATAATTAACACGCACCAAAATGATAAAAAAACCTCTTCCTAAATATGGGATATCGATTCATTTATAACAGTGCAAAGAGAATACAGGCTCAATTCTCATCTTTCTTGTAAGCCTGAAGTCACTCAAAACTTATTAGTCTCCTCAATCCCCATGGACCCCATCAACTGTCATGCTAGTCACCAGTATGACCCCTTTCATACATGTCATTAACAATAACACTATCAATAAAAAAACATTGTATAGATAGAACAATCAGTTCAGGATAAAATGTCACAATCACATGAGATGGAAAAATGTGGTCATTATCACTGTAACTTGATACAAGATATGATTTAACACTGATTAAGAGTTTAAATTGATTTGCAGGTCCCACAACAAAATATGCATGGCCACTCTCAACATCACATAGTAAACAGAAAAAACAACCTGATGAACCATAGAATATATATATATGTGACATCTATCGGACAACAATGATCATCTAGGAGATTGAGACTATTTGCTATTGGTTGATATCAACTTGCAAGTTAGGTTAGAAATTTTTAGAAGTTCAAACAATAAGACCTCAACTTAAGATAATATTTTAAAAACAGGAATGTAATATACACGTCTACTGTATCTACGAAGAATAATCCTTGATTTACCGTTTCTCACGATTCCTAAAATAGTTAAAATGAAGAAACCTCAGTCTTAACATAGCATTAAAAAAAAACATTTATTTACCCATTTAATGTATCTACAAAGAAATGATCCCTGATTGGAGCTTGAGTTGCAATATACATTTTATACAGTTGTGAGATATAACAAATAAATAAATGACATACAAAAAAGATGGAGAAGTTTTACCGTGCCTGGGCCTTCAGTGCATGGACCACCAACAAGAGCTATGATACGTGCACCAGTGCCAGGCAAACAAGCTCCAAGTAGACCTGCTGCGACGCTTAAAGCAACACCCGTGCACCGCAATGCTCGATTACCTGGCTGAACCGGCCACTGATCGGTCTGTAATTCATCCAATACCTGAAAGTTTTACAATCACAGAATTTTAAATTCAACATCTAGAGCCGATCTAACAGCTTTCTCAATCTCCCAGATCTTCAACCACAATCCCAGACCAATTAACAAATCTATATCAATAATAGACAAAAAAAAGTAAAACCTAACCGAATCAAGTGTGTATTCACAATCCGACGCCGGTAGTAAAAACCGATTGACACCCAAATTGGTAAATCCATTCTGAACCCCTTTCGGGTACCCCGCAGCAGCCCTCTGCCCTGCAGCACTGAGCCCTAATTGATCCAAAACCTGCTCCTTTGAGATCTCCTTGGTACCACGAAACACGTAAACCTTCGATAGATCCGAGAACCCTAGCTCGTGAACCTGAACCTGAGTCCCAAACGAGATGAACCCAACAAGAGAATTATCAGGCAACAACCCGATCGCCTGCTTCAAAGCGGATTTCGCAAACCCTAGCTCCTCCTCAATCACACAAGTATCGAGGGCAAACAAGAACACCGGAGGAAGCACCGGAACAACGTCGGGGGTGGCGCCGGAGGAGATCGAGTACTCGACGGAGGTGTATTGAGGGTAGAGCTCGGCGGGAACGTTGGTTTCGGAGATCATGGAGTAATGGTGAGGGAAGTGGTTGCGTTGGAAGCAGAAAGGACAGATCCAGATTTTGGCGGTGAAGTCGACCCGAGAGAAGGGGTTGAGGATGCCGACGCAGGTTTTACAACGGAGAGGCCCGTAAGGGAGAGTGGGGATGTCGGGGTGATGGCGGATCGGGGAGATCGAAGCGGCGAGTGGGATCACGCACTTGCTTGCTTCGACCTTGGATCTGGGCCACACGCTCCATGTCATACGAACTCCGTCGATCCCTTCAGGATCTGTTGATGCCATCTCTGTCATTCTGATTCTGTAATTGGGTTTGGCTTCGGGAGATTGAAGACGACGGAGTTGGGGTGGTTTTGTCTGGTTTTTATCTTCTTTTTACCTTTTTCGGACACAAAGAGAGAGAGAGGGGGGGAGAGAGGGAGAAAAGAAGGCGACCCCTTGAGAAGGAGGAAGAAGTAAGGGGTCACCGATAATGAGAATGAGAGATGAACGGGATGCCTCGCAGGAATTAGGGGAGAAAGCTAAATATGTATATTATGTTTGTGTGTTCTGGGATTTTGTCCTGTTCTCTTTTTCTCTTTTTGGTTTTTGTTTTTTCTTTTTGTTAATTTGAAATTGCTTCATGTATATTTCGTTTATTTTTTTCCTTTTTTTTTAATTGCTGGATTCATGTTATTATTAATAGCTCGTTTTTTATTAATAGGTCCATCAATGGATCGGATACTGATCCGAATACGATCGATAACTCCGAATTTGATACAGGATTTATGATTTGAAAGTGATTAAAAAATGGTCTAATCAGAATTTTAATTGGACCAAATTCAGATATACCCCTACTCGATATAATTTAGATATATATATATATATATATTATTAAACACGCACGGGTTGCATGTGAGAAATTTAGAATTTGAATTTTAGATTCATTCTTAGTAAAATTAGAAAAAAAATCCTAAGATTTTATTTTTATACAATAACAGAAGATTAGTTATTATATAATATACAATAAAAAAACAGCCATTTTTTTTTGGAGATATTCTAGTCTTTTACCACATCAAAAAAACTGTTTTTTTAGAAGTTATGTAAAAGTTTATTACTGAGATAAAGAGTTGAACATATCTATAAGAATATTGCAAGCAGCAACCAAGAGCACACCAAGGTGTTCAGCAAACAAGATATGCACACTAGCAGCACACACCAACCATATAAAAAATCTAATCTCTAAGATTTAGTTATTTTTTAAATATAAAACTCTAGCATTTTTGCAATTGATCTAACAAAATATCTAAATCAATAGAGTTAGTCAAAAGGGTTAATCCCTATGATTTAGTTATTTTGTAAATCTAAAGCTCTTAACAATTTTTTTGTTTAAAATACTGATCCGAATACGATCGATAACTCCGAATTTGATACAGGATTTATGATTTGAAAGTGATTAAAAAATGGTCTAATCAGAATTTTAATTGGACCAAATTCAGATATACCCCTACTCGATATAATTTAGATATATATATATATATATATTATTAAACACGCACGGGTTGCATGTGAGAAATTTAGAATTTGAATTTTAGATTCATTCTTAGTAAAATTAGAAAAAAAATCCTAAGATTTTATTTTTATACAATAACAGAAGATTAGTTATTATATAATATACAATAAAAAAACAGCCATTTTTTTTTGGAGATATTCTAGTCTTTTACCACATCAAAAAAACTGTTTTTTTAGAAGTTATGTAAAAGTTTATTACTGAGATAAAGAGTTGAACATATCTATAAGAATATTGCAAGCAGCAACCAAGAGCACACCAAGGTGTTCAGCAAACAAGATATGCACACTAGCAGCACACACCAACCATATAAAAAATCTAATCTCTAAGATTTAGTTATTTTTTAAATATAAAACTCTAGCATTTTTGCAATTGATCTAACAAAATATCTAAATCAATAGAGTTAGTCAAAAGGGTTAATCCCTATGATTTAGTTATTTTGTAAATCTAAAGCTCTTAACAATTTTTTTGTTTAAATCAACTTACTTTAAACAGTGATTGGATAATTAATTACAAGGGTTTTTACATGTGTTTTTGGTTTGGTAATTTGATTTAAATTAAAGATCGTAATAAAAGAAAATAAATAGGTTTGTATTTGTACCTATTCAATTTTAATAAAATATTTAAATAAAAGATAAAAAAATAGACCTTATCTCTAATAAATTTTGCAATAGAACCTCATCTTCAATATGTATTTAACCCTATGTCTGGCTTAGGCGCTTTCTTAGTTGTGTCCCTCTGCTGGGGCGCCTTACCCTTGCACTTGCGCTTGCGCATAGACCTGGATGTCTTGCACTTCGTTAGTTCGACTAAGAGCGCAGTACTTTTAGACCTTGCAGTCTGATGTTATGCCTTAAACTCAAGATGACGAGCCAAATCAGTGAACATTTTAATGTTATCATTTTGCATCACGGTGAGCTTCATGTTCTTCCAGGAATCAGGTAGGGATCTCAGAACAACAAGGATTTGTTGTTCGTAAGTCAGCTTGTTCCTTGCAGCTTTAATATCACGTACATTAGACGACATTTTCCTAAATGCTCAACCATACTGATGTTTGAAGCCATCTTGTATGTCTCGAATTTCATCGTTCGTGCACGCAATCTGGTAGCCGAGGTACTAGCTAACGTGAGTTTCATTGTGTTTCACATCTCTTGTGCAGTCTTATAGGCCCAGAATTCGCCAATAAGATCATTGTGCATGCTACTCAATATAATAAAGCACCCACATTCTTGCCCCAAGCCTGATAGGTCTCCATGTCTCTACAGTGCTAGGCAGTGGTTCCCTCCTCAAAATAGGTAAGGTTATTGATAAAGGCTCTAAGGCCTCAGATTCATCAAGGAGATATTAGATTTTTCTATGCCATATTCATAGTCCTTACCATATAATTTCTCCCCTTTGTTCAGGTCATTTACTATACTCCTAGAATCCATATCATTACAATTAAAATTATACATTTAATTAACATCCCATATGCACACACATAATTGATTTTGCATCATTATGTGGGATTAAAAAATAATAGTAATCACTTATTTATCATATAAAAAATATACCAAACCATAAGCCACCATAATGCATAATTATCACCAATACAATAAAAAATAAATACCACATATAATCCCTAATATGCAAATCCAACGAAGAAATTAAATAATCTCAACTAGTGTTTATTTACATGTTATTCAGATATACACATTCAAATAATTAACTAAATCATGCCTTGATCTCTAAGAAATCATATAAAAAGGGAAAATTTTAATTAAATAAATAAAATAAATTTTTTGCTTTTTCTGGGTGCTGTAGTTAACTGAAGGGTCCTGTTCAGTTAACCGATGAAGGTTTCAGTTGGTCTGTAGACCAGTCGATACCTCTTTGGTTCAATATCGCTTACTGTAAATTTTTTTGAGTTCCTCAGTTAACCGAAGGGTTCCTTCGGTTAACCGATGAGAGCTTCGATTGGTCCTTCGACTGACTAAAGCCTCTTCGGTCACGAAAACATAAACCTTATGTTCTGTTGGGTCTGCTTGATTAACCGAGGCACTGCTTCGGTTAACCGAGCCTACGACTGATCGAGAACCTCGTTCGATTAATCGAAGGCCAACTCGGCTAGTCTTCGTTCGCTCTTCGATTAACCGAGGATTGGTTTGGTTAACTGAGCAGCCCAGTTCGACTAACCAAACCTACAGAATTGGGGTTTCTGCAAATCCGGTTATAATCCAATTCAAACCCACTCTTATTCTCTTCGATCCATCATTGTTTTGGTGATTAGAATCAGTAAAAAAAACACCCTAACACAATGTATGGTTGCACAAACGATCATCGATGCAACTATGCATTGTATGTTGTTTTTTTTGTAAAACAACAACTTGGTTGATTCTTAAAAGAGGTTTCTTAACATACCTTAGTCCAATGAAGACGAATCAACGACAGATCTGATACCAATGAAGGCAAAAATGAACCATATCACATACCTCTTTGCTCACGAACCAGGATCTGTAGCAGAAGATCTCTATCAAATCGGATGTTGTCTCACGCCAATATACGTGTGATTATTAAAACCACACAAGGATGTCCACACTCAAAAAAACAAAGGTCTTTCATATGGACCCCTAAAGCAAATCGGATCTCTCTCTCTAGAAATAAGGAGAGAGAATTCCTAAAATAGTGGATCACATATATGAAGCATATGGGAAAGAGTCTTCTAAATATAGAAAACTCAACTCAACTCTTAGATAGACTCAATCTCCTTATCCCCTATGGATTATGAGGGAGTCCCATATAAGGTCAGTTATACAAGTTGCCTAATGTGGACCCACTAGTGGGAACCCGGGTTAGCCCATTATAGTGGGCCAACCGAGTCAATCCAATATTTATATCCAACACTTATTGAATTGGCTTCAGACACTATTGGAATGTATTTTTCTACTTTGATCATATTTACTTGACTTTTCATAGCCTTCTTTCGAAGATGACAGTCTCGAATATAATGATCAGGTTTGCCACAAAAGTGACAATTTCATTTCTTTTTCTTGGTATCTTGCCTCTTGAAAATCTTATCATTCTTATACTTAAGTTCGAAATTCTTGGATTTGTTTTCCTCAACCAGATTTGCCTTAAAATGATTCTCAGCTGTATCATCACTCTTATCTCGATTACGAGAATCTTCTTCAATTCGAAGGTGACGGTGCAGAGATTCCAATGTAAGACTTTTCTCTTCACGGTTAAGCTTCTTGTAGGCATTCTAAGCAGAGGAGAACTTAGCAATAATTATCTCTACTTGAAATTCCTCTACAAGTTCTATTATCGCGGTTTTAAGAAACAATAAGTTGGAGTTCAAGCATGTCACAAACCAACCAGAAAATCCCAATTACTGAGACTTTTGATTTATTCGTAACTCTCACTCCATATCACTATGGGAGTGGATAACAATGGTCAAAACATAAGCGAACGACTAAAACAATTCTAGTAAGATATAAGTAACTAATATAATCATTTCTAAATCTGATGAAGTCTAAAAGAAGAAAAGTCTAATTCTAGACCGATACTATATTTCCACTGGAGAGTGGTACCCACTCCTGTCTCCCTCTTTGTGACCAAGCTCCTCAACCTGAAAGATATAATATAACACACATAAGCTGGAAGCCAGAATGAGTAATCCTTCGATGAAGTGTATTTGCTCATGCTCGAACATTATGAGAAAATTGCGATATGTGTGAGATACGTGATAAGCATAGAATACGTGCTATTGGTGATGAGTAAGTGAATAACCATAGAATTCACACCAACCATTGTTCTCTCCCATCCTCACTGGGTATAACCCCAAAGGTCAACATCTCAGTAACTATATGCCTAAATCTACATGGGAATTAGGCCAAGTGTGTTGTACACAAGATTCTCAAAATAATATTAACAAGAATGTGCAATGCAGGATGAAATGTGTTGCATGGACAAGTGAAATAAGGTAAGTTTTCCTCACAATCCAATCTACTATCCAAGATGTCCCACCAATGTGACTTCATCCCCGTATTTACGACTGAGGGATAAGATTATTCTATGTGTACATCATAGTTTTATGGGTTTTCAACCAAGGAGGAACAATCCCCCCATTTATTTTTTATCACAGGTAATAATCCGAGGTTTTTACCAATGTGAGTAGGTCATCAGGGAAATCATACTTATTCACATTCCAACAGTAGGGTATAATTATGGTTCACCATCTTCCAAGCTACACCAATGTGCCGATCATTGGGAAAACTCACCATCTTCCAAGCCGCACCAATGTGATAATCCTTGGGAAAACACCTTACCACAAGTCTGCAGATCAAGGAATACCCCCAAGGATCCTCTCTCAGCTTGGGTGAAAACATCATAGTCCTCTCATAGGACAACAAGGTCAATAAGTCTAGTCATCTCATATGACAGTCTAACCCAGGGTATCACACGGGTGTTAGACAGAGCTTTCAGAATAAGTTGGTTCATATGCATCTCATAGTATTCAAGTCCATTTATTAATGCAACACTCTATGCTTCACAAACATATATTCAACTTATCAATCATATGGGCACAGTCCCATAGTTCTACACTACAAGGTACGATAGTGCACAGTACTATGTCTAATTAATCCATATATATCATATAAAAAGGAAACAAGGTGAGCATAACCATATAAGAGTGAGATAATCCAAAATGAGCACACACATGCCCCGTACTACATACTAGTCACCTTTAACCATCAAAAAATTGTCACGCCCCGAATCCAGTAACCCAAATCCCAAGTGGGATGGCACGGATCTCGAGGTTAGACCTTCGGGATCTATT
>JAUPMG010000006.1:5989281-6003863 GCA_031762675.1 Pachysandra terminalis | reverse complement strand
AGCAATACAATCATTCATGAAAGATGAAAACAGAGCATCACAAATCTCATATAAATAGGAACCGGATAAGCTACTTACTGGTTAGATATACGAGTAAAAGCCACGCAAAAAGGGAAAGCTACGAACTGGTAGACCTCCTCTCCTACCTCCTCAATCTGAAAATGAAGGTCTAGCTTTAGACTTTCAAACACAGAAATTCTATTCTCTTACGTTTCTCTCTCTCTCAACCCAATTCTCAGTTTCAAGATTTGAATGAGAAGAACAAAGTGAGGGAAGAAGAATAGGGATAGTCTCCCTAGTTCTCTCCCTCAATAGCACCATCCAATGCCACGTTCGTGGTCGTTTTCCCACAACCAGCTCCACGCACAACCGTGCGTTCAAACAATTGGGGAAAGAGTCTTTTACAACTCACCCCAAAGAGAAACTCAAATTATCATAAGGTCCTCTAACTAGACACAATAATTTACAAAAACACCCTAGCTTAATTTAAATATAAAACTTATGCACAATTACGGAATTAAATAGCTAAAAAATAATACAATCAAAAGGAAAATTTTTCTTAAGGGTTTTAGGTCATTACAGTTTGCAGCCCATTTCTAGAAGCATTTTAGGTAGTTATCATTGAAATTTAAGGTTTGGTGGTTCCAAATATAATTGTTTAATAATCAGAGAGTTTTTTGTAAAATATAAAATAAATTGCTTATTTTGTAAATTAATTTTAAGTGATATTTCAGGTGACTAGACCCCAAATGCCTCTTTAAAATTTTGATTTCCAAGGATTGGTAGCTCAAATGAAATTAATGCTTTAAGGGGAATTTAGGTTCAGTCACTTGAAATATCACTCAAAATTAAATATTTTACAAAATAAACAATGTCTTTAATTTATAAAATAGACACCTAATTATTCAAATTATAGCTTATTAAAGCACTTTTTTAAAATTAAAAATGTGTTTGGTAACACCTAATAGGTAAGTGCTTAATCATAAGTGATAGATGAAGGTTACCTATAAAGAGAAGCTGCTTGGAGCAACTTCTCTTATCACTTAGGCCAAAAGTTATTTCTAAATTTTATTAATATTTTTATAATACCAATTTACCCCTAAACTTTTATAAGCACTTAAATAAAGATTATATCTTAAACTTTAATAATATCTTCATAATACTTTTTTACCTCTAAAATTTTATAAGCACTTGAATAAATGTATTTAACAAACGCTATTTTTTATCAAGTAAGCAACTTATTGTTGCTGTGGATAAGTGCTCTCATTGAGTCACTTATCCAATGAGTGCTTGTCCAAAAGCACAAACCGGGACAAACGCAGCCTAAACCTCCCTTGTCATAAATACAACCCAATCCAAGGAACCAAACTCTCTCTCTCTCAGACACAAGCTCTGGTAACCTTCTCATGAGATGAATTTCATCTCCAGTACTGACAGATTTCACAAGGCAGATGCTAAGCCCTTATGGAAGTGGAAGGGCAACAAGAAGAAGAAAACGCGGTTTCCCTTTACGGGGTTTCTGGAAGAAAACCTCCGAAACAAGGAGCAAGCGGTTTTGGGAGTTGGAGCTGGTGCTGGGATTGGGTGTGGTGCGGGAGTGGGATTTGGGTTCGTTGGGGGAATTGGTCACGCCGGTTGGCCGTGGAACCATCTCCACATGGTTTTTGGGATCGGTATGGGTTGTGGCGTTGGATTTGGTTTTGGGTACGGCCAAGGGATAGGGTTAGGGTTTAGTTTTGACTCCTTGAAATCCTCTTTCTCCAAACAAGGTCAAAGAAAACCCGACTCTAGTAAATGGGTTGTAATTGAAATTTGATTTTACTAATTTTCTGCTTTTTGTTATTATTATTATTTTTTTTCAGACAAAATTATTCAAGCAACTGTGAGTTCATTAATATCTTTCCTAGTACATTAATTTTGACAACGGCATCCTTTTTTGCATTCATTTATTATCTTTTCTTACTATAATAATGTTAATATGACATCCTTTTTTTTGTTGGCACATGGACATGGTTTCAAGGATAGGTTCGGATCGGATCGGCCAGGACTGGTCCTTCAAGGATAGGTTGGGATCGGATCCGTCAGGACTGGTCCGAACCCAACCCACAATACAACTTCTTGAGGTTTTGGATCGGATCGGTCCAACTAATACTGATTCAGACTGATCCAGTGATTGGATTGGCCGATCTAATCGATTTTCATTGTTTTTAATTATAAATTAAAGGATCCAATCGGTTTCGACTTGGATCGGTTCGATTCTGTTCGGTATTGCTGATACGGCATCGATATTGTCGATTCAACTGATCTATTTTTTTTTTTCTTTTTTTAAAATAGATCCAACATTTGGATCGGACCAAAATCGGCTGATCAAGAGTGATAAGACTGGTCCGATCTAGGATTCCTAGAATAAAAACCCTGCACATGAATACATCCTTCTTTTCGGTAATAGATTTTGTTCTTTTTTTTTTGAAATGTTGAATTTTGAAAAAATATTTTAATTTCTTTTTCCGTGATTTAATTTGATTTATAGTCAAAAGTGGTGGCAGATGGGATGGTGCAATGTGCCACGTCCAATTCTTTCAAATGGTAAGCCCACGAGTAGGGATGGCAACGGGGCAGGTTAAACGGGTAACCCAACCCGCCCCGTCCCTAAGGTTAGGGTTTGGTAACCCATATCGGGTTAGGGGCGGGTTAGGGTTTGGCTCAACTCGCCCCGATCCCGCCCCGCTGCCATTCACCTATGTTTTAAATATATAATTTACGTTTTAAATATATATTTTATATTTTAAATATGTATTTTATGTTTTAAATATATATTTTATGTATAAATCTATATATTATAAGTAAATATATTTAAAATATTAAAGATTTAAATTAATAAAATAATTTACTTTTAAAAAAAAAATTAACCGGGTCAAACCCGCCTCGCTATCGTTCCAATAGGATTTGGTATTAGGGGGAGTCCTTTAGGGGTGGGTTTGGGTTCGTCAAAGCCAGCCCCGAACCCGCCCCGTTGCCATCCCTACCCATGAGTCAGTTTTAAAGTGTAAACGATACATTAACACCGAACACTCAACTAATTGTCAAAATACCTCTTTATATGTTAGAAGAGAATGTATACCAAGGCTGCGTTTCATACTGTCAAAATGTGTCCAAGGAAAAAGAAAGTGAAAGTACTATGAAAAAAAAGTAAAAGTAAATTTCTTGTTACTGTTTGGTTGTTGCAGGAAAATTGAATGATTCTGAATGAAAATTCTGCATAATTTATTTGGTTAGCGAGAAAGTCATAAGAATCCTGAACACAATTTCCTATTATACTCTTTTGATATAAATCATATGTATGCTATGTTAAATATTCATTTAGCATATTAAGCCACAAAATATTATTATAACGACATAATCACATAAGCAGTTTATATCACATGTGGGACCCACAATATTATTATAATAATATATAATTATTATAATGACATATAATTATTTTAACTTGAAGGGCAAATTTGGAATAGTGCACTTTCTTGAAGGGCAAATTTAGAATAGTGCATTTTCATTTTCCTTTGACGCAAAATCCGACCACGCGAGCAAGAAAACAAAAGTTGCACTCGTTAGCCAAAAATTTTCTTAAGAAAACTGCGGAACCCACGTACTTTTCCTTTTCTTGCAAACCAAACATCAAAAGGAAAAAAGAAAAATGCCTTTTCTTTTTCCTTTGATGCAAATTGACGGTAACCAAACGCAGCATAGAGGGAGAAGCTCATCCCTTAAAATCAGTCAATGCATTGTTCATAGTCATCAACCAAAGCAGATTTGTATAGGAATTTATTTGTGTTCTAGCTGCTTAACTACTTTATGTACATTTCATGGGACTGGGAGGTAAGCTCGGAATTGCCCCACCGATTGCCATGAAGCTTTTAAGTTGGAACTGTCGAGGGTGTGGGCAACCCTTAACAGCCTGATAGAGGAATTCAATCCGGATTTAATATTCCTAATGAAAAAGGGATATTTAAAAGTTTAAGCTTATCGTAAGCAACCTATTTAAGTGAGAGATCAAGTTCTAATAGAATTATAAGAATAATGTGTTAGAATTAAAAATTATAATTAGTTGATCGCTCTTGCTTTAGCTCTACGAGACTCCAAGTACGACCCTTCCATACCCGGACCCATACCCGGATCCATTAGAAACCCGACCCTTTGAAGAACTAGGGTTTTTATAGGCGGAGGTTTTATCATTCCAGAGAGAGAAGAGAGAGAAGTGCTGAGCATTGATCGTTGTCTTTCCGCCGCTCAGCAAAGATGGGTAAAAACCCTAATTTCCAATTTGCATCTTCGATCTCTCCATCTTCCTCTGCCAATTCTTAATCTCTTAATCTTTTAATCTCTATTCTATTCTCTCTTCGCTTTCTCATGGCTTTCCTTTGTAATCTCAGGTATCTCTCGAGACTCCATGCACAAAAGGCGCGCTACTGGAGGCAAGAAGAAGGCTTGGAGGAAGAAGAGAAAGTAAGTTTCTTTTCTCTTGTATATGTGTTATTTTCGTTAATGATTTTTCTTCAATTTCCTTTTTTCTGCCCTGTTCTCTTGCGTTCCATTATCGATATTTGAAGAGAAAATAAGTTTTGATTTCCCACATTTGATGCTTCTTCCTATCTTGATTGCTATATCTATATGGTTTTGAAACATAATCAAACCTTGGACTCAAAATTAATGTTTTGTTATCGAGCTGCTGATATGATTTCACGTTTCAGTAGTAGTTCTCAACCATTTATTTTTGGAATTGTTATTGTTAATTTAGTCTATTGTTTTAGACTATTTCCATTTTGCCCCTTTTGCTTATTTGGAGTGGATGCTGATTCAATAATGGCAATATAAGATTTGGGTTTGTTCAGATGTGGATTTCAAAACTTTGTTTCTATTCTCATTTTTTTCTCTCACCGTTTTTTCATGTATGTATCTGTTGGTATGATCTGGGTGAATGTTATTTAGACTCTTAAAAGCTGAGAACATATTAATTGGATCTAAGAACCACCATATTATCTAGTACTATCCCTGGTTTCCCTATGGCATCTATCTGAACCGCCTCTCCTGTGGTTAATCAACCTCCAATGCGCGTTGTATGGGAATAGGCTTTACAACTCTACCATGATAAAATCTCGCTTATCGGGTGTGAGCTTCACGACGCCTCTCCTGTTGTTAATCAACCTCCAATGCTTGTTGTATGGGAATAAGCTCTACAACTCTACCATGATAAAATCTCGCTTATCGGGTGAGAGCTTCACGACATCCACTTGTTGCGTGTGAACTGCATGTTACTTTAGTTCAAGCTTGAGACCCGGTTTATTTTCTCATAAGCAAGGACAGTTGACTGTTAGTGGCAGAGGCGAAAGCTAGGGGGTAATGAGTGAAAGCAGCAGTGACAGTGAGTCACCTAAGTAGCATTTACCACCTAGTGTAGCATGTTAATTAGTCCAGTAGTTTGCCCGGTTACAGCAGCATCACCAATAGTGGAATATCATCAGTGAATGATTCTCTAATAATGCCAGAGCGAGTTAGATCAGAGTTCCCCATTGATTCTCCACTCCAATAGCAGATCCTTCAGTGGCAGATCTCGTTTTAGTTGATGACCTTGAATCCGTTTCCATTCCAGCCATCTATCCATCGAAAGTCTTCTGAATTGAATACGCAAAAGCTTACTCAATTCCTATAAAGCAATCCCGTTCGAGTCCTTCGAGTAAAAAAACTAGACCCGACGTGCGACAGCTCGACCAGACCTTCACCACCAGTGGGCGACCCAGAACAGTTGGTGGGGTATGTATGATAAGATTAGATCGATTCCGTATAACACACAATGTCCCCGGTTTCCCTATGGCATCTATCCTTCACTTTTAGATATAATAATGAATACTTCAGGTAGTTTGAAAACACAAATTTTGACAATGGGAGAGGAGCATGTATTGTCAGTTAGAACTGTTTCTGCAACACTTTTTATAGATGACTTCTAGTTGATGATAAGAAGGATTTTTTTTTCCCTTTCTTTCTTCCTCTTTTCAAACATGTGCCATTAGTTCGGTTTGGTATGAAGAGTGTCAGTTTTATAGCTGTTTTCTTTTTAGATATATGCTTATTTTTCTTTCCGTCAAATTTTATTGGATTTTAAAGGTATGAACTTGGGCGTCAGCCTGCTAACACTAAGATCTCAAGCAACAAGACTGTGAGGAGAGTCCGTGTGAGGGGAGGCAATGTGAAGTGGAGGGCCCTCAGATTGGACACAGGGAA
The DNA here is from genome assembly GCA_031762675.1 of Pachysandra terminalis. Taxonomy (NCBI): domain Eukaryota; kingdom Viridiplantae; phylum Streptophyta; class Magnoliopsida; order Buxales; family Buxaceae; genus Pachysandra; species Pachysandra terminalis. The sequence goes on along the minus strand of JAUPMG010000006.1, from coordinate 5,997,590 downwards.
TTACTCATGGGGGAGTGAGGCAGTCACCCGTAAGACCCGTATTCTTGATGTGGTTTACAATGCCTCAAACAATGAACTTGTTAGGACACAGACCCTGGTCAAGAGTGCAATTGTTCAGGTCGATGCAGCTCCATTTAAGCAATGGTACCTACAGCACTATGGTCTTGACATCGGTAGGAAGAAGAAAGCAGCTGCTGCTAAGAAGGATGCTGCAGAGGTAACTCCTTTTAATGAATTCATTCTTTTTTATCTTTAGTCTATTTTGTTACCTGTATTAGTAGAGGCTCCTTTGACATGTAATCACGCACACTTGTATGTATATATGTATGTATGTACTTCACAATCTTGCAAACCATGTGATATTTTTTATGCAGTTGTTAATGTGTAATTTGTGTGGTTAAATCTATTTTTCCACTTTTTATATTCCTGGTAGATGTAGGCTTGTAATTCATTTTCGTGCTCAATAGTATAAGAATTTAGAGGTGGAATTGCAGGGTGGCAATTGGAAACATGTTTTGAAATTGAGTCACACTGTTTGATGGCATTAATGGAGTTGAGATTAGAACTCATCTCCCAATTTCATGGGATTCAGTTAAGTATAAAATCAAAGATCTCAATTCTTAAGGAAAGTGCTGTTATTTTGTATGGAGTAGAATTCAAGCTTTTTGTACTAATCTTTCTTTCCTGCTCCCTCATCTTTGGTAATTTCCACCATTGATAGCTATTATCACCACTCCTTGGCTACCTAGCCACCGGTCACCACTAGTGGCTAGCAACACCACTACATATTAATAGTGCATCAACACTGGTCATTGCTTTTCACTGATACCACTAATTCGCTACTACTAATTGCCACCATCACCACCACCGCCACCACCTTGCAGCTACCGCCATCACCTTCTCCCACTGGTTAAATCACCACCACCTTGCACAGCTGCCACCATCATCTTCTCCCACTGTTTGCACCAACATTATCCAATACCATTGGCCACTGCCAGCCATTAGCATCACAAGTTGGCTACCACCACAGCTACTCATTGCCGACCGCACTCAGCTTGTATATTGTTTGATACAATTCATGAGTGCCTTTAGTGTCGGTTCCTTTCGGACAATTTAGTATACCAGTTATATTAATAGTAATATAACTTGCAATCAGTGATAAGGCAGCTACTAAGATTTACCACAACCTTTCTACTGTGGTCTTTTGGGAAGTTACTAGTTTATTTATGATGTTCTCTTCTACATTTCAATGTGGCATGTGATCTGTCACGGGCAAAAAATATGCCGCCATGATTTTGTTTTTTTATTAGATGTATTAATGGTGAGATTCAAGCATACATTGAAAAAAAAAGTTGTTTTATAAGTTGAAGATGTCAAAATTCAAGCATTATACAGTCCAATTTCATCCCTCCTAAATAAGGTTGTGGTTTTGTCTACTCTATTTTGTTGTCATAATCTGCTCATAACATTTTTGAAAGGCAGGGAACTTTGTTGGAAAGTGAGAAGTTGTTGAACAAGAATATTCCGATTTTGGAATATGTCAATGTGTGTCCCATCACCGTGTTTATGTGTAGTTTTTCGCTTATTGATTTGTTTTTGTTTTCTTTTATAACTTCAGGTGTCATCTGCAAGGATTCAATATGATTATGTTGTTTTTTTGGGGGGATGAAGAAATAATTAGTTATTCACGACTATAACAGAACATCCTGATAATAATAGTGTTTTAGCGAGTGGTGCGGTTTGTTTTGTGAATTATTTTTGCATCCAAGATGGCATATATGACCCTGTTTATGACTGATAATGTGATCAACCTTTCTGTGGATATTCTGTCAATCATTTTTTAATTCTTTTAAATTCCTGTTGATCTAAACCTTTCACATGTATTTTCTGCAAAATGAAAGACCATTGTTGGATTTCCTTCTTATAGGGCCAGGAAGGAGAGGGTACCACAGAGGAAGCAAAGAAAAGCAATCATGTTCGCAGGAAGCTTGAAAAGCGCCTACAGGATCATAAACTTGACTCTCACATTGAAGAGCAGTTTGGCGGTGGTAGGCTGTTGGCCTGCATCTCTTCTCGCCCAGGCCAATGTGGTAGAGCTGATGGGTAAGTAGGAATATGGCACAAGCTTTGCAAGCCTGTTGTTTTACTCTCTTTTTCTCTCCCTAATTTGCCGTCTCAACTTTATCAATAGATACATTTTGGAGGGAAAGGAGCTGGAATTCTATACAAAGAAGATTCAGAGGAAGAAGGGCAAAGGTAGCGCCGGTGCGGCAGCATAACCTAACCCTTTCTCAACTTAGTTATTGATTCTGTCATGTTTAGTAATTTTAGATTGCACACCTTCGTGGTGGTCTCTAGAACGGTAGTGTGGTTGTGCACGGCCAATACAAGACATCAGATACTTGAACCTGCTGTTTTAGAGGAGAGAGATGAGAACATTTTGTTAGTGTTTTGGTTTTGCGGATTTCATCATGTTGGCATTTTCTTCTACTGATAAATTTTTCCCATTATCCTGGACGGTATTGAAATGGATGAGGCTTTTTTTTTTTTTCAACATCTCAATTACCTATTTCGGATCAGTATCTACCTATTTCGGGTTAATATATACCATAAGGGCCTGATTGGTTCGTGGAGTTGGAAGGTGGAATTGTAATTGGAGTCCAATTTCAATTTTCCTGTTTCGGAGTACACTAATGAATTAGAATTTGAACTTTAAATGTTTTTCTTAGAATTCTTTTGTAGGTTATTTTTAAAGTTGTCGAATTTATTAGGAAAAGCTGTTAATTACAATTCTCTACTCCTTGGCTTCAATTAAGAGCGAGTCTACGGTACTGACATTTTCTCATCTAGATAGTAAAAAACTTCATCTGAGCCATCAATTGTTTTTTACATGTAAAATTTTAACCGTTAAGAATGGTTGGTACTATGCTGAGGTCGGCATAGTAGAATTCATCTGGATTGTAAAAAACTTTATCTGAGCCATTAATGTTATTTACGTGTAAAATTTCAACCGTTAAGAATGGTTGGTATTTTGTTGAGGTCCGTATGGTAGAATTCTCCTTCAATGAAAGGTTGTAGTGGGTCAGGTTGGGTATGGCCCTGATTATGCTATAGTCGAGCATGAACCCATCTATTTAATAAATAGGTGACTTGGGGCTTAATGGTTTATAACCATATCTACAAGCCAATCCATTTATTATTCGGATAGGTTTGGGTCGACTCAACTAAGAAAAAACAATTTTTGTTAACTCAAACTTACTAAAATATGGGGTTGGTTCTGATTAGTTAGATTAGATTTTGCTAGAACTGGCAATGGGTCGGGTTTGGGTCAAACAAATTGGCAGATTTATAGTATAAAACTCATAACGAGTGGGTCAGTTAGGTTGTAAACAGATTCGGACTTAAATGGGTTGTGTCGGGTTTGACCCATTTACTAACGGTTTGGAAAATCGTAGAACCAAATTCAACCGTCAATAAATGGGTTCAACCTGCATCTAATCCGTTTTATTTTATTTAACTAATTAATTAATTTATATTTTAATTTAAAATTAGGATGAAATATAACCTCATTTAGTATAGTAAATTTTAATAATATTATAAACATGCTTTTTTTCAAAAAATATATAAAATTTTAACTTATTAATAATTTTTAAAATATCTATAAATAATAAAATAATTATAAATCTATCAAAGACCATTAAAATTGGTACTCGATGAATTGGCTGGTTGATTCACTTTCAGACGGGATAATAACTCTAAACCCATTTAATTGGGTTGGGTTGGCGTGTTAGTTTAGAAATTGCCAGTTCCAAAATTTGTCAACCTAACCCAAGTTCTGATTGACCTTATTAAGAAAATTTCTGTTTTTGTCAACTTAGAACACTAAATATTAGACGGATTCGGGGATGATTGACGGGTATGGTTCGATTTTGCCATCCCTATCTTTAACCTAATAAAAAGAAACTTAAAAAAATCTTTTTTTTTTTACACCAATCTCATCATCTTAACTCATTCCAATTCTTCATAATAAAATTCAAACTCCCAATTATTCTTTGACATCCGATCATGAAAATTTCAATTCTCAATAAATTAGAAGTAGAATTATAATTTCTAAGAGCAATTCCAATTCCATGAAACAATGGGACCCTAGCTGACTTCAGCTATTTGCATTATAGATATAATTCTCATCTCTAGGTTATGAATTTAATAATTTACCTTTACCTAAGTGATAAATTATTAAATTCTCTTTAAATCTGATTACGTGTCTAGTTAGAGATAATAGAATCACTAATCATATTTTTTTCTTCAAGTTATTGAATATTTTTTAACAATTGAGGTGTCCTAACAATAATTTTTTTTTTTTTTTTTTTTTTTGCTTGTATGTAATGGTGATAATTTAATTTTCAACGGCAAACAAATCTCAAATCACAACAACTTTTTGTTGACCACACAGATGCGTCTGTCTGTTTGGATGCATTAGAAGATATTAATTAGTTATTTAAAAGAGGCTCAATTTATATTAGACACGTGGGTGTATCTCATTGGTGAGAATTGTCTTCCTCTGTATGCATTAGATTTGAATTTTAGAGCATGGTGAGATCGTACGCAACCTGATGATGGAAATTTTTTGAAAAGGAATTCTTCCTTTGTTGGGATGTTTGTTTTGGGAGAAAGATAGTATTAAGCTTTTAAAATGAACTTTATGAAGAAACGCTCTCATCCAAAGCTGCTTTCGGAAGTGTCGCCAAACACGCTTTCTTATCCTCAGAAAACTACGCCAACGAGGCGAAAGAATAATATATGGTCAATAAAAAATCGCCCATTTAATAGCGGAAGCTACGAGTTGACAACGAAAATAATATTTCAATGTATATAACTCCAGAGCATATTGTTTGGAGCGTGAAAGATGGAGCTTGCATTGATGCATATCACGTGTCTAGACGAACATTATTTGATCGTTTAGTAGTTTCCATGTGAAGGGCACATGTTAACTAGACACATGGCATGCATAGCATAGGCTCTAACTGATATTCCAACTTTCAAACTTTAGATGATATTTTCACTTATAATCCCCTTAATATATGTATAAGAGATTTTGTCCGATCCTAAGCTACGATACAACTATCATATTAATTGGCTTTGGATCAGACAGGTCCAACCGATATCGATCTGGACTGGCCGACCTGGACCGGTCCAGTGATTGGATCTGATCGTTCCAAAGTTTTTTTTTTTTAATTTATAAAACGAACAATCCAATAGGTATCGGTCTAGACCGGTCCGATACCGACCGGTATTGCCGATTCGACAGATTCAATTAATTTTTGTTATTTTATTTTTTAAGGACAATCCAACTTTTGGATCGGATCTGTATCGGCCGGGACCGGTTCGATCCAAGATCCTGAGACTTAAAACCTTGGGTGGTGGGGTGGTGGTGGTGGTGGTGGTGGTAGTGGTAGTGGTGGTAGTAATGGGGGGTGGATAATAAAGGGTATAAACGTCTTTTATAAATTTGACTTTAAATAAGGATAATATAGTCAATAATTTGAATGATGTCGACACTTCTGTTAATGTTAAGATAAAAAGTTGACATAAGGTGGTTGTATTGGTGGTGGTGGTGGATATAAACGTCTTTTTATAAATCTGACTTTAGATAAGGGTAATATAGTCAATAATTTGAATGATGTCGACACTTCTGTTAATGTTAAGATAAGAAATTAACATAAGAGATATCTATAAAATACAATACAAAACCTCAAGGGGGGTAAGTGGCGTTATAGAAAACACAGGAGGTGTTTAAGCTTTTGTGAAAAATGTGAGGAGGGTGTAACATGCAAGTGGAGTTAACCCAAAAAAATAGAAAACTACTACAACAAAATTTATTCACTCGTGTGCTATGAAAAAAAATGTAACTTTGTGAATATTCAGAAAAAGGATCTTATGAATTAGATGGTGGATCAAAAGGAAGCACCAGTAATGCCAGTATGGGAGGGTTGCTCCGCGATGACCATGGACGATGGTTGTTCGGATTTGCAGGGTCCCTCGGCACCGCCTCCAACACAAGAGCAGAACTTTGAGCATTTAAGGAGGGGCTGCGATTGGCATGGGGTGAAAGTAATTCAAGCAAACTTGGATTCCAAGGCCACCATCGAACTAAAAATGGAGGAAGACGACCAGTTCAACCCAAATGCTACCATCATCAACGATATTAAGCACTTGCTATGGAGGAACTGGAGGGTGAAAGTCTCCCACGTCTATCGAGAGCAATATGTGTGCGGATGCACTAGTTAAACCAGGTTACAATAGCAATTCTCAGTTAATAATCTACGCAGAGCCACCTAATAGTATTAAAGACCTTTTACTTGCTAATGTATGTGGTAGAGCAACTCCCAGACTCGTTTATTTAGCTAGTTAATTTATCTATGTTCCTATTGCCAAAAAAAAAAAGAATTAGATGGTTAACAATAATCCTATCTTAATTATAGTAATTGGCATTATCAAAGCATAGAACGAAAATTGCAAAGTGAGAGCATCAAATTTAAAATAACATAAGGTCTAGAGCGTCTACAAAGCATCATATATATATATATATATATATATACTATTATTAAAAACAAATACTACTTTTAAGAATATTTTAGTACATAATTCTTTTTTTTTTTTTAAATTACCTACAACTAAACTACCCTATATTTTCACAAAAATAGCTATTATATTAAAACGTCTTTTTTCAATAAAACTTTTCTTTCCACTTTTTAGATATATCGGAACTCTTCTACCCACTTAAACACAACAATTTCGAATCAAAACCACTGTCCAAGATTTATCTTGCACGAATCCTTTTAGGACACTATAATGATGTTGTAATTCACATATCATGGCTTTAATACTATATACGTTCAGTTACCCATAAGCAGTAGAGGAGCGCTACCCATAAGGAGAAGCTGCTGAGAGCAGCTTCTCTTATCACTCATACAAGAAGCTATTTCTAAAATTTAATAATATTTTTATAATACATATTTTACCCTTAAACTTGTATAAACACTTAAATAAATGTATTTCTAAACTTTAATAATATTTTCATAATACCTATTTTACCCCTAATATTTTATAAACACTTAAATAAATGTATTTCTCAATTGATATTTTCGTCAAATAAGCAACTTATTGTTAATGTGGATAAGTGTTTCTATTGAGTCACTTATCCAATGAGTGCTTATCTAAAAGCAGAAGCTAGGTCAAACGCAGCCTAAAAAACTAATGATTTTATGTGAATAATTTTTATTGAGTTAATATCTTTAAATCTTGTATATCTTGAACGGCCACAACTTTGATTGAAGTAAGTGAAGTCTCTGAATTTGCATGGGTTGGACCACTCATTAATGTAGTAAGTGACATACACGTAATTATCGCACACAATAATGGACTAAAATCCAACCATTCATTTCATCTCATATTCCACAATTATCTATCGTCATAATTATGTGGTCTCACGTAAGCGTTGATGATTATTCCTCTCTTCTTCATTTTTTTTTTTTTAGTATTTAGGTGATTTACGGTTTTAAGATTTAGGGTAATTTAGATTTCAGGGTACGGACCGGTCGATTCGGATCGGATAAGTCCGATCCTTGAAACCATGGTAAATAATGGTATGCCAACACCAAAAATGGTGGTGGTGGTGCAACTACCAGAGTCGGTGGTAATAATAGTGGTATACCACTGCTAGAAGTGATGCGTCATTATGTCCATATCGCATGAACAAAGAAAAATGCTTTTGTATGATTGTTTTAAAATCTTGTCCATGCCAAGGCTGCCTCCTAACTGTGTGTTGGACTTGCTTCTCCCACTTCAGAAACTATCTTCATTCGCTGGCACCTCCACCGGAACGATGGATAAAAATGAACTTCGACGGTGCTTTTAGCTCTAGTACTACTATTAGAAGCAAATACTACCTTTAGAATATTTTAGCACAAAATTCATTTTTTTTTTAAATAAAACCTTTCTAACCAGTCAGGTTTCAAAAAATTATTTTTTAATCAAAAAATTTAACTTAATCTTTAATTGTGGGTCCCATTAAGATAAGACTCATCTCTTAAGTTAAGTTTTCAAAATTAAAGAAACTCTCACCCATCTCTCTCTCTTTCTTTTCCTAAATTTAATCTCCCAATCCAATCTAAGTACTATAAATAGTGCCTTCTACTCAATCTGAACCATCCAATTTTTTGGACCCACTACCTAGACGACATAGAGGATAAAATTGGTGGGTATATTCATAATTTTGTAGGTAAGCATTGGCTTTTATGTCATTTCAA
>JAUPMG010000006.1:5955980-5970914 GCA_031762675.1 Pachysandra terminalis | reverse complement strand
TACGAGCTGTTACCATACGACCAACTATGGCTGAAGCTCATGCAAATCTGGCTTCAGCTTATAAAGACAGGTATAATATACTTCTAGCTCCTTTTTTTAGTCGGGAAGTACACTTTATTTTATATGAAGTAGTGAACTATTTTGGTTGGACAAAAGTGAAGTTTTCATGTTGCATGTATTTAATGGATTTTTAATGATTTGCAGTGGACTTGTGGAAGCAGCTTTAAAGAGCTATAAACAGGCATTGATTTTACGCCTCGATTTTCCAGAAGCAACTTGTAACCTTCTGCACACATTACAGGTATTACAAAATACAGTTGCAGCTTACACTTGAGAGCTTTTATCGGATGTTCCTAAAGCTACTTACAAATAGTATCTCCAATAAAGCAATCTTGTTGGTTGAAATCAACCCGACCAAGATTCATAGATGCCACATGATATCATGGTTTCATGGATCGGACAGTACCGGTCCACCGGACCATAGCGGTCCGGTTCCAACCTGCGATACATAGGAATGTATCGCTGGGTTATGGACCGGCGGTCCGGTGACCAGTCCTGCCGGTCTGTGACCGGTTCCGGCGCTCCGACGACCGGTCCCTTTGGTTTGGCTTCCGATACCTTCGGTTGTGGCTCTCCGACGACCGGTTTCTCCGGTTCCAGCGCTCCGACAACCGGTTCCTCCGGTCCGGAAACCGGTCCCCACCGGTCTGAAAATTTTAAATATATATATATTTTTGCTTTCTGTACCGGATCCGGACCGGCCGGTATCCGTCCGGACCAGCGGTCCAGACCGGAACCGGACGGGATCGGTCTGGTAACTGGTTCCAGTATTTTAAACCTTGCACGATATATAAATAAATGTCCTTGTGAATAGGACTAAAATGGTTTTTGGAGATATTACGACATCGAAGACAAAATGCCTTGCACCAACTAGTTGGAATCGGTAACATGAATCCTGTTCCATCATCTTGAATATGTCGAAAACCATATCTTAATCACACTACGTATTTTTAAATCATTTCTTATTGATTCAATCCATGCCCATTATGGTTTTCCTTCTTCCTTTTAGAGCTTTCAATATTCACCTTCTTGCACCTTGTTACAGGTTCCCCCCCTCTAGGTCTCTGTTTTACATTCCCAAACCATGTTAAGCTACTTTCCTTTACCGTATCTCCTATTTTGGTTGTGCATAGACGCTCTTAGATATGTTTATTTCTTAATTTTTCTATTTCTTTCACTCATCCATCTTACCATTCTCATTTCAGTGACTCCTATCCTATGACTGTGTTGCTTCTTTGCTGTTTATCTTTCTGTACAATACATCATGACAGGCCTAATAACTGTCTTCTCTGTTGTTAAGCTCTTATGATTCATTGTATGAATCTTACGATTCGATTTGACCCTAGATCGATTCAAATCAGTGAAGAAATCGGTTTTTGTTTGAATCTTACGATCTATACATTGAATCTTACTATTTACGATTTAATCGTATGATTCGTATGATTCAAACGATTCAACTTTGCAACAGCAAAGAAAAATGACCTCTTCTTTTTATTGAATGATTTCCCTTTTTCTCGTTTGATCCTTGTTTATAAAGAATATAATACTCTAAAACAATTAAATATGCATAAAAAAATGTTTATGTATTTTAAACAATAAAAAACGTTTTTCCCCCAAAATCTAAACCCCAAACCCAACTTTTAATAAAATTACTATGAATCTTACGATTTAGGATTCAAAATTACGATTTGATTCTAAGTGGTGCCTAACGATTTTCGATTTGATTCACGATTTGACAACCTTGACCAGTCTTATAAAGTTTATCTGTTAGCTCAAGTGAAATATGTTGATTATGTGATAATATAGAGCTGCCTCTCCACGTAATCCATCCAACTCTAGTTCTATGTGCAACATCCTCATCAATTTTCCCCTTTATGGATAATGATCTAAGTTAACCAAAGTGATTACTTTTGGATCACTTGGTTCTCAATTCTTACCACTGTTTCCCCCAGCTATCACTTGCGTTAAGGTTACATTCCATATTCTTGGTCTTGATTTATTTTGAAACCTTATGATTCCAAGGTATCCTTCCATAATTCAAGTGTTGCATTTATTCCCTCTCTAGTTTGTTCACGAAAACTTCATCATTTTCAAATAACATACACCAAGGCTCCTTCTCTTGAATATGAGCTGTTAATTTATCCATTACTAAAGCACAAAGATAAGGACTTGTAACCTTTGATGTTAATCGATCATTGTTGGAAACTCATTTGTTTCATTGCTTGCCGTGTTTTTGCTCGTTGGCCGTTTCTCAATCATGTCTTAAATGATACGAATGTATCTAATTGTTACTCCTTTCCTTTCTTAAACCTACCATATTAAATTTTTTGATTCTATCTTTATATAGATCAATAAAAACCATATGAAGATCTCTCCACTTCTCCATTAATTGTTTAAGTAAAAAATAGCCTCAATGGTAGACCTTCTTGGCGTAAAGCCAAACTAATTCTCCGACACTTGGGTGGTTTTTCTTGCTTTGCTCCATTACTTCTTCCCATAATTTCATATTGTGATTCGCAATAATTGATACAACTTTGGATCTCTTCATTGTTCTTATAGGTAGTCACTATGATGCTTCTCCTCCAAGCATTTGGCATTTTCCTAGTCTAAAAATGTTATTCCTTGTAAAATGCAGTCCCTAAAAAAACGGAAAAAAACATCTCATACAGGGCCTCAAGTTGCAACTGATTTAGAACATCGAAAGCTTTCAGAATCACATCGTGAATTTGTGATATTGATCCTTACTCATGCATTGAGTTGTGATTTTAATTATCTGATATTAACATTTCCTGTTGATTGTGATTTTTTCTTGAGAAAATCTTTATAACTTTTAGAAATTGTGGAAGATTATTTTCAGTTTACTCATTCTATTGCGAAATTTAAAATCGATCTTTGAATTACAGCTGTAAACGAGGTGAGTGGAGCTGAGCTTTACCCTGCTTGACTCAGGCTTGTAAATTTTGAGCAACACTCAGTCTTGGTTCGGTTTAATCTCATTAAAATATTTGAGCTCAGGCTTCTTAAATTATTGGGCTCGGTTCGTGAAAAGCTCAGCTAATAAAAAACTCGGCTCGTAAAAGGCTCGATTTGCAAAAAGGCTTGACTTGGTCCAAATGCATTAATGTTGTAGTTGGTGATTATTGTTATATATAATATAATATATTAACTTGTATATTTAATATCAGTATATATTATATGATACAGGAATAGGGATATATATATATATATACAAACCAAGCCGAGCCTACTCAAGCTCGTTAAGATGACGAGCTTTTTTTTCGGGCTCAGGCTTAGCTCATGAGCTGAAGTATAGAGCTCAAGCTTGGCTCATGTGTGCCAAGCCCAAACTGAGCTGCTCTGCTCGTTGACAGCCCTGCGTTGAATGGCACCCTTAACACTCTTACCAAAGTGGCGCTGAGTTTTGATTCCTTGGGATAACTTTCGTGGCTTAAAGTCTAACTAAAAAGCCTCGACTGTAGGGTATTAGAGTTTGTAGAATGGCGAAGAAGGGAGAAAGCAGACGATGAACCAAAAACACTGTTTATAGCTTCTAGAAAGTAATTCTGTAAAAAAATTTTCGCTAGGATCAATAATCAAAATCCTAAGTATTTCTTGTGGGGTGTTGGTCAATTTAGTGTTTAAAAGGAAAGGCGGGATCCAAGGCAGGCCAAAGGAAGCCAAAATAGAATATTGCCAACTTGATCTCCTTATTAGGAGAAAATGTTGTATAAGAAGGTTGTCTCGATGGGGAAAATTTTGGGGATTGGTGCCTTTCCACCAAATATCTTTCAAATAAAGTATGTTCAACCCACAACCAAGACCAAACTGAGAAAAAGAGAAACAACTAATCAAGAACACATGCTCTTCGAGGATTGAACTCGGAAATTTTGTCCTCGAATTAATGTCCCATCCATTCTGATTATTGTTATATGTGCTACAAATGGCTGGATGCCATGAGTTCTCTATCTGAGTTGATCCTCCAAAACTATTTATCATGCACTGCAGAATTACATGCCAATGCTTTCAATAGGGTCAAACTTCTTTCTTTTATATCTTTTGCAATCAGAATTCCACTTAACTGATGACTTTTTTTTTTCACCACTGCTCAGTGCCTTCCTACAAAATATCCATCTGCATCTTATCAAATTTTATTAGCGATCTTGTAAAGAATCTTAAAAGGAGAGAGAGGAAGAACAAGGAGATCAGCCTAGGAGCCTTTTTTCTTGGAGTGACGCTCCTAAATTCTGATTAGTGTTGTACTTGCTAGTAATGGCTGGTTTCCATGAGTTTTCTATCTGACTTGATCCTCCAAAACTTTTTATCTCGCACTGCAGGATCACAAGCTAATGCTTTCCCTAGGTTCAAATTTCTTTCCTTTATATTCTTTGCAACCAGATTTCCACTTAACTGATGACCTTTTTTCTCACCACTGCCCAGTGCCCTCCTATAAGATATCCCTCTGGATCTTATCAAATTTTATTAATGATCTTGGAAAGAATGTTAAAAAGAGAGAGAGAGAGAGAGAGGAGGAACAAGGAGATAAGCCAAGGAAGCTTTAATCAGATTGAGTTGCCTCCCTATGAAAGTTTTTTTTTTCCTTTCCTCTAGCTTCCTATTGATGTTCTCTTTAACCGGATCCTACTTTCACTTATATTCACCTTTACTTCCAATACCATCCCAAGCGAACTAAAAAATCTTTTCAACCTGTACAGTTGACTTCTATTAGTGTCAAGGAAGAGGATTGTGTTGTCTACAAACTGAAATAAGAAACCTGTTCCTTCTGTGAACCCAACCTCTTTAATTATCCTGAACAATCCATAGAGTGGGTTCCTTGCCAAGGTGAAATTAAAGAGGAATAACGATATCCTCTGGGAAGGTGCCAAGATGAATTGGAAAAACCATTTGCATTACCATTTGAATTGGAGGGAAAATATTTTTGAGACAAGCTTTGATACATGTTCACCTCAGCGGCTCAGCCCAAAACCATTTCATTCGAGGATAACATTCAATTCAATTCAACTCTCACAACTTTTCTAGATCTAATTTGCGTAGCAAACCTGCTATTCTAGATCTCAATCTTTCCACGCATTCATTAGCAATTAAAACCATGTCAAGATTTTTTCTACGACCAATAAAGGCAATTTCAAGGAGTCCCTTCAGAACTTATCATTTAGCTTACTACAAAATCTCTGAAAAGATTTTATAAAGGCTGCTCACATATTAATTGGTCTAAAATCCTTGATATCCTTGGTGCCAGCCTTCTTAGTGATGACATTAGAAATGTAGCATTAGTAATTTTATTAACCATGCTATTTTCGTAAAATTTTGTGAGTACCACCATCATGCTATCTTCTAATATATGAAAGCATTTCTTGAAGAAAGCTGAGGCGGATCCATGTGGGCCTGGAGCATTGTTCCCATGGCCTCCCACCAGTTAACAGATGGATCACATCACCCATTCCTCCTTCACATTCACTTTCCACCCTGATGCATCTCTCTTTAATGTGACAATCCCTTCCACTATTCTAAATTTCAAGACCTGGTCAAAATTGTACCTATGTTCCATGGACACTTCTATTCACCCAGAGTACCCATGTCAACACGACACTCACAGGTATGGGACCTGTCGGATATTTCGCAGCATTCTTCAGCTTTTAAAAATAAATGTTTCCTCTATTCTAAGCCGGTGAGTCCCCTATTTTCATTATATACTTTGAATTATCAAGATGTTTTATGCAGAAAGTATTCTAGTGTATAGTTGATATGGTAATATTTATCCTAAATAAGTTTAAAATATTTAATATACTGTTCATCCTTCTGTCCTGATGTACGTTGATTAGAGATGAGTTTGGCACCTAGATATGGGGATTAAACTAGGCTACATAAAATTCCCAAGCACAATTACAAAGAAACACATATTTCCTACAATAATGTGTCCAAGTGTCATCGTTGAATCTTAATCTGTGTATTCAGTCAGACAAATTACTTGTGACCAGTTTTACTGTAAATTGTTGCTAACATTATAGTTCTCATAAATTGCATTATGCAATAATACTTAGCTTGAAAATGATATAATTCATCAGAAAAGGCTATAATTCATACAGTCCTATCAAAAATTTTGGCATGAGACTGTACTTCTGTCATCATGTTTTAAGGAATAATGGTTCTTCATAAAAGCCTTGGTATGTATCAAAATTAAGTATACATATTTAAGAGGAAGAAAAGTAAGGATAGTACTAATGTTTTCCACTTTTGAGCATTCTCCAGCACTTAGTTTTTGACACAGTTAAAATGTACATGCATTGTCTAAAATTTATGCTGCATTCTAAAATTTTTCACCTTCTATGGATACATAATTTTCATCTTTGATGTCTAGTCTTTGAGTTACCTAATCATCCAAATGTGCTACAGTGCACAAGTTTGTGAAGTACCAGTTGAGATTCATTTGGCAGCTGATGTGATTTGATAATTTATTCCAGTGTGTGTGCGATTGGGAGGATCGGGAGAATAAGTTCCTTGAAGTTGAAGGGATTATTAGAAGACAGATAAAGGTTGAGGATCAAACTGCACTTTCTCTTTTTCTCTCTGTCTTTCTATATATATATTTGTATTTCTTTTCGGGCCTTACATTGCCAACGTGAAACTTAGCAACTGACTGCATTGTTTCTCTCCTTCTAGATGTCAGTTCTTCCAAGTGTGCAACCTTTTCATGCAATAGCTTATCCTATTGATCCAATGCTTGCGTTGGAAATAAGGTAAGTTGTGTATCTTACACATTATTAGATCTTCTGTGTCTTCAATGTAGTCTAAATCTAATTCATCATCTTTTGTCTTAGTTGTAAATATGCTGCACACTGCTCACTGATTGCATCTCGTTATGCGCTTCCTCCCTTCAACCATCCACCTCCCTTATCCATTATGAGTGAGGGTAAACATGGGCGGCTAAGGGTTGGGTAAGTTTTGTCATCCATATTATTATATCTGAATTCCATTAACCATCTTTTCATTATTTCATCAGAAGTTGCACTTGATTTCCAGATATGTGAGCAGCGACTTTGGTAATCATCCTCTATCACATCTTATGGGCTCGATATTTGGCATGCACAACAGAGACAATGTTGAGGTTTGACTTTTGTTTATTTCAGTCTCACTATGTTCACTTTTTTTTATCTGTTTTCTCCTTTTGCTAGTGGTTCTAACACATTGTATCGGCAGGTCTTTTGTTATTCCTTGAGTCCAAATGATGGCACTGAGTGGAGGCAGCGTATACAGACTGAAGCAGAACACTTTGTCGATGTGTCTTCCATGTCATCTGATATGATTGCCCGATTGATTAATGAGGATAAAATACAGATATTAATCAATCTTAATGGTTATACAAAGGTATCTCGTTGCTCGTTGATCATTCATTTTCAGTTATTTTAGTTTAGTTAGTTGTTTTCCCTGCCTTATCGAGATCGTAACCAAAGATGTGGACTAAAAATAATAAATCTCCGATTTTCCTGTTGATTCTTTTTTTTTAATAATAATTAAAATGTGCAATGTGTGTTGCACAGTTTTAAGTTGGCAGTCTTTGGACATTTGTGGCCGCTTTATTTTCCAAAATATATGGACTGAAAGTTTTTTGTTTTTCTTTCCAATATGGATTTAAACCTTTTGCAATGTCTGATTTTTGTTGCATCTACTGTTTATTGTGAAGGGTGCAAGGAATGAAGTATTTGCTATGAGGCCGGCTCCCATTCAGGTTTCATACATGGGGTTCCCTGGAACCACAGGGGCAACTTACATAGATTACTTGGTCACTGATGAGGTGGGGGTTCAAACACTGAACCTTGTGGTTTTGCTTTAGAACTGATATTTTTTTTAATCTAATATGTGGCGTCATTTTGTAGTTTGTTTCGCCTACAAGGTTTGCACATATTTATTCTGAGAAGCTTGTCCATCTCCCACATTGCTACTTTGTGAATGATTATAAGCAGGTTAGTTTCTGAGAGTTTTGGACTTCATGCATCACAATGCTGCTATCAATGTGTTTTCACCTTAGAATATATTGAAGACGGTGAATTCAATTTTTTTTTTGGGCTACATTGTGAATTCACTTTAATTTTTTGGCTATTAACTTTTTTTTTTTTTTTTATTTATAGAAAAATCGTGATGTACTGAATCCAATCTGCCGACACAAGCGATCAGACTATGGATTGCCTGAAGAAAAATTTATATTTGCATGCTTCAATCAGCTATACAAGATGGATCCTGAAATCTTCAATACATGGTAATTGTCGGGTGATCCTTACTACAAATTGATATCTGAGATTTGTACACATTTAGTATCTAATTATTATACATATATGCTTTATCCGTTTCAGGTGCAGTATTCTCAGGCGTGTTCCCAATAGTGTACTTTGGCTTCTCAGATTCCCTGCAGCAGGCGAGATGAAACTTCGTGCATGTATGTGATTGACCATTGTGTCTTTTCTTGAGTTAATCTTTGAAACAAGTGGTAGATTCTTTCATCTTGTAAAAATCGTGAAGCTTCCCCATGATAATTACACTAATTTGTGCTATACTTGGTCATTGGTTACCAGTTGTCTTACTAATTGGTGTTGGCATGTTCAGATGCTGCTGCACAGGGGGTGCAGCCAGATCGAATTATTTTCACAGATGTTGCAATGAAGCAGGAACATATCAGGCGCAGTGCTTTAGCTGATCTGTTCCTCGACACGTAAATTTTAAACGTTTTTACCATCTATTACCTGTTTAGTAAATCGGTGAGGTTTTCTTTTATTGCTTGATCATTTTGATTTATTGCTTTGAGTGTTGTAAATGATGGTTGGATTTGTTCTGTGTAGACCATTATGCAATGCGCACACCACAGGCACCGATGTTTTATGGGCTGGCCTGCCGATGGTTACTCTACCCCTTGAAAAAATGGCAACCAGAGTTGCTGGCTCGTTGTGTCTGGCGACTGGTGTTGGCGAGGAGATGATTGTTAGCAGGTAAGTAGTTTGATTAGTTGTGTTCATGCACGTGGAGGCTGGGTAGTATTATCACAATAAGCTTTGCTGTTGCGAAAGGGTTTCTTACACTTGCACAGTTGAGGTGAACCAGGAGGGTCTCTCTCTGTTAATTACCCTTTTCCATTTCATGTTCGAAACAGCCCATACATGGTATGTTATGAGGCTGATTTTATTGACATCCAGACCTGCCCCTACCTACGGGATGGGTGCTATTTATTTGTCATGCAAGCCTTATAATGGTTGAAAGCTTTCTTGTTGTATTGGAAGTGCAATTTGTTGTTGTCAAACGGGTTAACTTTCTCTGATCACAAATGTGAACTTGCATGTACTTACCATATTTGCTGATCTCTATTTTTTTCTGTCTAATAGCATGAAAGAGTATGAAGAGAGGGCAGTGTCGTTGGCAGAGAATCGCCCCAAGCTCCAAGCTCTAACCAATAAGCTCAAGGCAGCACGGTTGACATGCCCTCTATTTGACACGGCTCGCTGGGTAAGTTCATAAGCATCCCCGTATATTATCAATTAAAATCCCTTAAAAACTGTGTACCGTGGGGAAACGGCCCCGACCTCGGCCCCGGCCCCATGAGCAATACATGGGTGTCGTAGGCAAGGGGATGCTCCAAACATGTACAAAGTTACAAAGAGATTTATGTTTTATTTTTCAACTAGTGATTCGGTTCTTGATTGAACAAACAAATCACACAGGTGACGAATCTGGAGAGGGCGTACTTCAAGATGTGGAACCTTTACTGCTCGGGCCAGCATCCCCTGCCTTTTAAAGTAACCGAGGATGATTCAGAGTTCCCGTATGACAGATAGAGATACGGAAGAGAAACGGGATTGTAGATAAATCAAGAGAAGAAAATATAAAGATTTACAAAGTTTAAAGATTTGGGGGGTTCATCCCAAGTGTTGCCGTGGAGATGTATAAAAATATGATGGGTGTGAATTGGAATATGGATCTATTCTGGGTTTCTTCGATACTTGAAGACACTAGTGGTAGTAGGGCTGTGTCTCGAATTTCAGATAAATGTATGTGGAGTTGATTCCCTTTTGGGAAATTGAGAGTTACAATTCTAATTCTTCAGGATTGTTGTCTTTGTACTCTCAATTCTTCTGGCATTTGGACCAAAAAGATTGGTATATATGCCTCGGTGCTGCTGATGCCTTGTGAAATCTCTCGCCAACGGTTAGAAGGAAGTTGGCTCCAGAGCTCTTGAATAAGGTTTTACTCCGGTTCTGCATGATGGAATTCTTTGACCCTTTGGAATCTTGGACAAGCCTTCCTTGAAAGGTTAAATTTTATTTTATTTTTGATGCAGGATTGTCGATTAAATTTCAGCTAATTGCTCTGAAGATTAGCAAGGCCGAGACATAATGGAAGAGCTTCCGTATAGCCTTCATTCAGCCTTCGCTTGAACCTGATTCACCAAACTTAGCTGTTTATGGTGGAGGCTACGGCCTCCTGTTGATTTTTGACTTTCTACCTGAATCCTGATGATAATTTCGGGTCAAGAATCACCTTATTTTGAATCCATTTTATAGAGGATTAAAAAGAAAGAAAAACAAGTCTTTGAGACTATCCAAGAAGGAATTCAACCTTGTAGGAGACCTTAAAAAAGGAATCTTAACAGATAATATTCAATCAGAGCGCTTTGCATTAAAGAAGTATTGATCTTCACATCAAGATTCAAGCATCAAAGATTCATAACCAATGTATCCCCTTTTTTTTTTTTTTAAAAACATCTTTTCGTGCTTATATTTATTCATAAACAACACATACAAAACCCTAGTAAAAGCCAAAAAAGCCCAGATGAGATGGTATGAGATAGATGGAGAACAACTTGACCTTCAACCTACGAAACCCTAGTACGTGAGCGTATTTAAGGCCTTAAATAAGTGGAAGGACCAAAGGTTAGCAGTTGCTTAGAATTACTAACCCAAGGCTTTACAACAACAACAGCATCAAACGTTTTTGGAACTCCATTCTTCTCGGCGGTAACCTTGAGATAGTATTTAATCCCCGAAACCACTTGGGTTTCTGCTCTAACAACCTCCGAGAACGTCAGATCATCATCAACACCCTCCTCTTCCATTCTCCTACTGTGTTGGTGTTGGTGTTGCATTCGGTTGTATTCCTCCACAGAAAACCTACCCAGTTCTTGAATTTCTTTGTTGCACTTCACGTCTTTGACTAGAGTCCTACCACCAACCTTTCTTTCAAAGCCAACAACAACAGCAACAGAGGAGGAGGAGGAGAGGAAGGATGAAGATGAAAGAAAGAAGACGAAGAAGTGCAGAAGAAGAAGAGATCTTGATGGTGCCATGATGAGTGTTGTGAATATTATTGATTAATTTCTATCTCAAACTCTGAGCAGAAGAGAAGAGAAGAGAATGAGTAGTGTAGGTATTGATGATGAAGAGGTTATTATAAAGAAAGAGATAAGAGTTTGGACACGCAAATCAAGGATGAGAGCACCATCGGCATGCCGCGTCCTCTTTCAAACGGATGGAAAACGACGACTGGGTTTAGTGAGTCACGATTCGATCAGTGGAGTTTTCTGTACTCTGCATGACACTCCACGTGGAGCTCCATCCAAATTGCTGTTGCTCTGTCAGTGCTTTTTTTTTTTTTTTTTTTTTAAATTTTTACCCTTCTATGGATGGGTGTGCTGTGTAATGTGGGCAATATGGAGATCGAAAAGTTTCCTTCAATTGGTTGGATCGATTGATATTAGGGTAGTAGGGGTGGCAACGGACCGGACCGCCGAGCTTCGAGCTTAATATTTCTGGCTCAAGTCCGTCCGTTGTGCTATATAATACTAAGCCTAGCCTAGCCCCCCATGATGATACCTAAGTTATTACACATATTAGACAAAAATAGTATAGATTTATAGTTACAAAGATTTGAATCCAGAAGGACTTTAAAGCTACAGAATGTAATTCTAACCCCTAAACTACAACCAAATGATGTTGTTGCAGTTAAGTAAAGGTAAACATTATATATTTCTCATATCAGAGAGCATTTCTTCTGCTCCGAAGAAAATGGCGATCTTCTGCTCCGTCGCATGATTTGCGACGCGTGTACAAAAGATCTTCACGTGATGCGCGCGAGACGGTAAGTGAAAAGACGGAGACGGCTTCTCCTGTCTTCCGTTACAACATTCTCAAACAAAGAAAAAAGTCCCGTCCCTTCTTCTCTTGTGAGAGAGCACTTAGCTTTGTTCAGGCGCTTTTACTTTATCAGAAACATTCGAACAACAGAATCAGGGATTCTTCCATTGATGCAGAGAGCTTTTGCATTTTAAGAGGATTTTAATTCAAAAGAGGAGAAAGAAAAAGAACATAAAGAGATGTCTTGGCTTCCTACAGGAACCTGAAACAATGGATTGCAATTGATGTACAATACACACCGATCAGAAACCCAGAAACTAGGAAAATATAAGATAACTACAAAAAAAAAAAAAAAAAAACTCCAGGTTTCAATCCCACTAGAGACAAAAAACACAGATTTTCAGAAATATTTTTCCCAACACGAAACCCACCATTAGAGAATCTTGAGAAGAAATCAAACACTCAAATAGGAAAGAAAACGAAAACCCAAGATAGAAGATATCACCCCAAATGAATCCAAATGACTCACAAAATCCCAATTCTCAACCCCAAAATGTCAAAACAGTGACTAGACACCAAATTTCAGGAAGGACTGGCTCAAACCAATAAAAATGAAAAAACAGAGGAACCCAGACCCTGATTCTCTCATACCCAAAACTCACGTAAAAAAAAAAAGTTACAATAAATCTAGAGGTGACAGTTTAAAAAAAAGAAAAAAGAGAGCACTTCAATTTTTTTCAGAAACCCCATAAACCCTCAAAATTTTAGCAGAAGAGAAATCAGTGAAAACAGCTCCAACAACTCCTCTTCCCCTCACCAACCTCTCTCTCTCTCTCTCCCTCTCTTACTGTATTTTCTCTCCAACAAAATTAAAAGCCATCACAGCTCTATACTGAATCCAAACATGTCTGCATTGATTACCACCCCCTTCTGCCGGAAGACAGGAGAAGACGGAGACGAATTCCGTCTTCTCTTCTGCTGTCTCCGTCTTCTTACTTATCGTCTCGCGTGCGGATCACGTGGAGACCCTTACACGCGTCACAGATCATGCGACGGAGCAGAAGATCACCATTTTCTCCGGAGCAGAAGAAGGCCGGGCTAACCTAACATAAACTGGAGCCTGACCCAAAATAAACCCTCGCCCAAGCCCACCCAAACATAGGACCGGGCGAGTCACCTGACCCATTGCCACCCCTATATTAGGGGTGTCAATGGGCCGGATTCGGGATGGGTCCAATATGCTTCAGAATCGAACCCTATTATACGGTTTTGGGTCTTACCGATTCCCGTTTTAGGGTGGCAGTCCTACAGGTTTTCGTTTTAGGGTTGTCACCCTTAATCTTAGAATCGAACTTATAAATACCTGGTTTTTAACGGATACCATCGAACATGATACTTACTATACTAATTTATATTATTTAAAGGGTTCACCGAAAATATTTTTTAAATTCTGTAAAAATAACTTTTAATATAGTTAGAAATAAAATTGTCTTTTGGTTTAAGTTTTTGTCTACTTCTTTCAATTTCTTAAAAAAAGAAAAATTACACTTTAATTTCACAAGGTTTCTGACAATTACAATTAGACCTCCCGAGGTTTTTGAAACTATAATTACACCTTTTGTTGGAAACCTTAATGGGTTGGTCAACTAACCACCACATTGAGTCATTGACGTATATACCTTTTGTAAATAATTGAATGACTTTAAGAAAAAGTGGATAAAACTTATGTCTAAAATATTCCTCTTAATCTCTTGATTAAAGAGCCATTCATGCTCTAAGGTAGGAGCGGAGGGGGGCCATGGCCCAGAGTCCCTACCAACTGTTGTAGTTGCGCAA
The DNA here is from genome assembly GCA_031762675.1 of Pachysandra terminalis. Lineage (NCBI taxonomy): Eukaryota > Viridiplantae > Streptophyta > Magnoliopsida > Buxales > Buxaceae > Pachysandra > Pachysandra terminalis. Next base: position 5,956,887 of record JAUPMG010000006.1, on the reverse strand, counting down.
CTCCACTCATCTTGAGTGGAGTGGCGCTACATAGTAGCCTCCTAATTTTTTTTTGTTACCATTTTATGTTTTAAAAATTATAATTTAGGTTATATAGTTTTTAAAATTATAAGATAATAGTCATTTCTTTTATAAATAGCTGTTTATAGTTTTACGAAATTATATTCTATACATATCTTTTGATAATATTAAAATATTATACCTATTTATTTTTTTATATATCTATTTATACCCTAAATTTATATTTTGTGCATATAATCTCTCTCTTAATCCTTTTATATGAAGCCTTATAATCTTATTTTATTACTTTTTATTTTCTCTTAATATTTAATTAAAATTTTTCGATGCCAAATCGAAATTATAAAATTAAAGTTTTATTTTTAAATTTCAGCAATCATTGAAATTTGTCGATTTCGTTTAAGTAAGCAAAATCGAAATCATAAAATTTTGCTCTAACAGAATTCAGACAATTTTGACAGAAAGAAGTTTAAAAATTGTTGAAATAATTAATTTTGGTTAAAATAATAATTAAAAAAAATAAATTATTTTGTTTAAATCATCAAAATTTCATAGTAAAATTTTGACATTTTCGATGAAATTTTGCTATTTATTTTATATAAATAAAAATATAGATATGAAAATTTCCTAACGAAATTTGATTTTGGTCTTCCAGACCAAAATCATTGAGCAATAATTATGGGGCATTTGGTGGGCATTCCGGTTTCTGGATTCTGATTATAATCCCAGATTATGAAAATCCAGATTCTTATCGTTGATTTTCAAAATCCAAAATTATGTTTGGAGATATTGGATTCTGAAATTTAATGCAACCAACTAGAATCCAAATCTCATTTGGTTGACCCAGATTATAGGGATATATTTTATACTTTCTACCTTAATGACTGTA
>JAUPMG010000006.1:5906189-5918785 GCA_031762675.1 Pachysandra terminalis | reverse complement strand
AACACTATATTTGTTATAGAATTTGCATTAAATAGATTTTCTTAGGTGGATATTAGTTTGAATACCAATGACAAGCTCTCATTTTCATATTTTCCAATATTGATCTTTCTGACAAATGGATGTAAATTTTTATTGGACTGCATATTATTGTTATTCAAACTAATTCCTCCCTCCACGCCTTTTAACATCTTGCAGAAGCGAGGTGCAGAAGCAGAGCAAGAAACTGATAAGGCTTACAAGCAGATTGATAAACTGAAGAAAAAGCACGAAAGGGAGATCACGACTCTAAACCAGTTCCTTGCAAAGTCTCGTCTTCCCAAAGAAGCATTGAGACCTACTTACGATGACTCCGACGTGGCAAAACATGGAGGGGAATGCCTTAGTAATGATGGTGATCAGCGATGGAGAGAAGAGTTTGAGCAATTCTACCATGAAGAAGAAAATAACGATTTCTCGAAACTCACGGAGCCATCTTCATGGTTCTCCGGGTATGATCGATGCAACATATAAAAATAAAAAATAAACAAGATATATCACTTGTATGTAATATTAACAGCATCTGTTCTATATAGGTCATGTGTTGTATCAGTTTTGGATTGCTTCTTTGAAGGTAAATATACCTGTAGTTCTCACAAATTGTGAGGACCCAAGGTATTGCTTCTCCTATTGTGCTTCAGCCTCAAATCTTTACATGGTTCATATCATGAATGATTCTTTTTCTCCTCCTATTTCGTTCTATTCTTGGTTTTTATTATATTAGAAACACCTTTCATATAATTAATGTTAAAAAAGAAAGATAAACGAAGAAGAAATCAAGCACACACAAGACACAGATTTGCGTGGTTCGGCAAATAGTGCCTACATCTCACATATGCACACTAGATTCTACTATTCTCTAACGCTCAGAAAAATGTTACAAAGAGTAACCACCAAAGTATGATAAATACCCTGTAATTAGGGCTAAACATAATAGAAATGAAATTATTATTATATCCCTAGTCCCTCAAAAACTTTGGAGACAGGTGGCACCATGGTTTCAAGGGTGGCACCATGGTTTCAAGGATTGGACTGATTCGGTCTGTATCGGGATTGGCCAGGACCGGTCCAATCCCAAGCCACAATACAACTATTGTATCGTGAAGCTTTGGATCGGACTAGTCCAATCGATACCGGTATGGACCGATCAGTACAACCGATCCAATGGTTTTTTTGTTTGTTTTTTTTTTTTTTAATTTATAAATGGAACGGTCTAGACTGGTATTACTTGGATCGGTTCCGTCGGTCTGGCCAAAAAATAAAATCGGGTGATCCAATTATTGTATTGTACCGGCCGATATCGTTGGTCCGGATCAGGATCGACCGGGACCGGTCCGATCCCCGATCTCGAGACTTCAAACCTTGGGGGGGGCTGCCCCTGCAAGCCCCGCAAACTCGAACGGCGACAATGGTGACTGGACCATCAATACCTCCCGGTTGCCTTAATAGCATCAGTCTCCACATAACAACAATTGATGTATGTATATATATAAAGAGAATATTTTCACTGTCAGTGAAAAGTTGTGAATTTGTGGAAGTATTTTTAAATCTTGAAAAGGAAAGTGAAAGGCTTAAGAAAAATATGGATGATGGATTGGTGAAGAAGAAGGATATGAAAGCACACAATTTTACTTGACATGGCTTACAAAAAGAAAAAAAACATTTACTTGTGATAAGATGGAATGGTGGAGTAGGGATGACCCCAGCTTGTTGGGAAACGATTCACATCATCTCCAGTTGGCTTCATGCCTTTATCGACTTGATTCCAATAACAAAATACAACTCAACCAACCTATATCACATCACAAGGGGATTAATATTATTGATGTTATTGCTACATTTTCATTTGTAATTGGCCCTCGAATTGACTATGGACTTGAAGCAGATTGGAGTTAAATGTGAATCTTGAGGAAATCAATTGCTAATATATGTGGGTTCATGTCAAAGTACACATGGACTCGCGCCATTGAGTTTTCAAAGGTGTTTGAGGCGTAAGTTTTGAGGCATTGCAAAAAGCCTCGAGGTATAACTTGCTCATGAGGCGTGCGTCTTATGTCTCAAGGTGTACAAAAAGAGTACATTTTGCACGAGGCATAAGCAAGGCCTATGTCTCAATATGTAAGACGTATGGCTCAGTAGCTAAGTTGATAAATTTTTTTCCGGTTTTAAGAAAATGAATTCAATACTCAAATTTTTCAAGGAGCATGAAGATTTTAACTACAAATTGATACTAACCAACCTTGTTAAGTAAAAAAGTACTACTAATTTTATTATAACTGCTAATTTTAGTCACTTATCATTACATGAATATCAATTGTTATTTAATTTATTTTATATTTATACATAAATAATTAATATTTTATAAAAGGTGTGCTCATGAGTCTTACACCGTATACTTTGGACCTCGCCTCATGCCTTAGCATTTTAAAACATTGGTTAGGAGATACCTTTTCTGTTATATGCCGCAAGGCTTTTACAGCTTAAACTTAGTATATGAAGTGAAGTCAAGCAACCGTACATGATTGGCCAATCCTTTGCCACATGTGAAATCCATGTCACACTAGGTTTTAACTACACAAGGACAAGTGGATTCTAGGACTATAATATTTTTGCCTAGGAGAAAACACAACAAGAATTTTAGCATAAAAGAGGCTGTCAAGTGTCAATGGTTTCAGATTTGATGATCAGATGGTCCCTCTTGTAAATCGTGGCTACAGAATGATCTTTAAGAGAGACAGAGATTGGTAATTTATTTGCTTGTTTGTTTGTCAAGAGAATGGGAGGCAATGTTAAGTGGATTGGATGAGTATTGTCTATTGGCCCTTGTGTATGTAGGAAGCAGAAGCAGACAGTTCAAGGACACTTGCTGTTGCCTGTTACAGTTATCTAACAAGAGAAGTGAAATACAGAGAGGGAGTCCATCATGTCAGCAAGACCGTAAAACAAAGAGCTTGTGGCCTTGTCTTCTCTTAACACTGACTGCACCTGTGGACCATTTCTTCTCCAAACACCCATAACTCAAACCAGATCAAAGGTCCATTACCCAATTCTAGAGAGAGATTTTTCTTTTTCTTTATTATTATTCTATGAAGAAGAAAATGTGCATCACATAAAAAAATAAAAAAATAAAAAAATACTCTCCAAGCCATCATAATTGAAAGAAGAAGTATTTCTGAAAGTGACAAAGATTGCAACAAACCATGGAAAGATAAGGGAGAAAAACAACAAAACCAGAAATGTTTCAGTTTGTGACTGAAATGCCTTAGCCATTCACTTACAGTAGAATGGTAAATAGTTCAGTGATCCAATTTAAGAAAAAAAGTAACTCTAGGTGTGAATTTTGATGGTGACAGAAGCACTTTCCTATCTGCTCATTAAAAGTGAAAAAACTTTGGATTGTAGAATCAGTTTTACAGTTGGGAGAGAGAGAGTCATGATACTTGGTGAGCATTGTTGGTGAAACAAATGATGGTTCTTCACAACATTTGTTAACTTCCTTACCAAAACCATACCAACCCAAGTGAAATCAAATGCTTCTTAAGGTGAAAGACATGGAGAGACAAAGGGAAGGTGAGTGCTATTGATGCAACCTGAAAGTAACAATGACAGCCTGGTTTGGCTAATGGACCCCCTAATTATCATTATAATTTACAAAAATAGTTATTGTCCCCCTCCCAATGGTCCCCCTCGATGCGCTGCTGGCTCGTCATGTCCAGAGCTATTCACGGTAAAAACGATTCAAGAAGTCAGGATTCGGTTACGAAAATTTATTGACTTTGCAGCTTCTTGGAAGATTTGCAGCAGTTTACCTGCCAATTTAAGTGTTATAGTACCAGAAACATGAGAGAGACCGATGATTTATCCGATTCGATTGATCTTAGATTTAGACATATAAACTTTCAGAATTGCCTTTTATTTAAGAACTACAGTTTCTTCTGTAAATACTGTAATTCTCAAACATTTTTCAAGGCATCTTTCAGTTAAATTAGTCTAAAGAACAATAATAGAACATCCAACAGAAAAAAGGTGTGTTCAGATTTCTTTTGTTGGTGTCTGGAAACTGGATTTCCATAACAGCCTTTCATATAAGGTACTCTTTATCTTGAAGGGTATCTTTCTGCATCTGAACTCCACTACATTTGATATTCTACTTATCTATAAAGATCTTTTCATGTTTGTTTAAAGTAGATGGGACTGTAAAGCTTTGTGATTCATTGGACCTAATCACAACCTCACCATTGCCAACCTGATACTTTTATCTATTCATCATATCACAAGCAAAAGAGAGAGAGAGAGAGAGAGAGAGAGAGAGAGAGAGAGAGAGAGAGAGAGAGAGAGAGAGAGAGTCAGCTGTTCTCTACATATTAAAAAGAACAAAAAGCTTTCTTCTAGTGCTTGTTGATTTATGAAAAGTAAAAGGTGCTCAAATGGGACTTTGGATACCAGATTTAATGGTTGACTCCAGGTCAAGAAATCCAGCATCTTAATCATCTAATTAGACTATAAGATTACATAGGACCCCACTTAACAGCTGTTTGCAACAAGTAAGAACCTGTTATCCCACAAATTATGCAATTTAACAGTGTTTTGATAGCAAATCCAGTAGTAGAATTTTCAGGCTAATCACAACAATTACTGATAAACAAGATCATGATTTGTCTAAATGAATATAATATTAATATTTCTGGAACGTTAAGGTAATAAGCCCTACACATGCTGGAACAAAAGATGGTGAAAGAAAAAAAAAAAAAAAACTCCCCTCTCCTTCCTACCCTTCTCTGTTCTTCTTCTTACCATATCTTACATGTGGTGTTATAATATTTTACACCACTGGATCAATTAGTTCAAGATTTTACAATGGATACTTGTGATAACTCTCCAAAGAATCAGTGTCGAAACGATCGCCCAAAAAAAAAAGGGATAAAATTAAAAGGAATTATCTTGCTCAGACCTAATGATCGATAATGCAGCAGCTCGTTCACTTGGTCGAAACAACATCTCCTCTTATATACAAAGGCCGACAATCTTTAAGGGCCTTAATCAATTCAGAACCAATTATCAGTGGTGATCAGAGCTCGGTTTTCATGTGAGATGTGGGTAATGAGCCTGTATTCGACGAATTGTGTATCAGTAATCATAATCCAAGAGCTCAAGATTCCTGATAAGTTTCTTTAACTATGTTTCGTTACCATGAAAGCTCTGGGATTGAAATGCTGGTTCTTGGTTCTGATTCTGGCCAAAACCCATCTGAACCATGCTTTGGAGATCATCCTCCCAGAATGTTGCAAGCTGTAAATTGATTTACAAGCAAAGAAAGAGAGGCTTATCGACGTGTTCATAAAAGCTGCGACATTGTAGGATGGGTTCAATATGATTTAGTTACCTGAGAAGAAGCTTCACCCAGTCCGTCGAGGGAAGGCAATTGCATGCTTATGTTTCGACTTAGTATGGCATCTAAATGGTTCAATGAGAACTGGGTCTCCATCCCATTAGAAATGCTGTTTTGCAGTGGTGGCCCTTGCTGTGGTTGGTGTCCATAAGGAAAGGCTGATGATGAAGAATCTAATGGGTAAATTGTATGCGGCAAAGATCCACGGGGTTGAAGCACCTGCGATTCGCCAAGGACACAGCAATCCAAGTTCAGTCAAATTTAAAGGGATGGACACAACACATAGACGTAGACAAAAGATTATCTTGAGCAATCAACTTACATCTTTTGAGAGTAAAGTTTCCATGTTAAATTCCAGCCTGGGATTAACAGTAGCTAACTTCATAGACAGAAACTACACACACCAAAAAATAAAAATAAAAAAGATTCAGGGATACAAGTTCATCGACAAAGTTGAATACGTAATTACAATTGGTTAATGATAAATTGAAAAATTACCTCGACTTGGCGCTGCAATGCCTGTACGTAGTTTATAATTTCGTCGAGCATAACTGCTTTGCCAGTTACCTACAACAAGAAATCAAGAAAAAGTTAGAATTAATTGGGACTCAAATCAGTTATGTTCTTCTTATATGTGTTGTTGCTATATCATGTGCTAAGCAAGTACCTTGTTGCAACCAGGCACAAGATCTTGAAGGAGTTTCATCCGCTCGCTGATTTTCTCTCTTCGAACCTGTCATTAGAGAACAACAAAAAGCCTTAAGATTAGTGGGGGAAGCTTACAAGGCAGGAGTAGAATGAATTGAAGAAAATTTTCTTTAATTTGTACCCTTTCGGCAAGACTGTGACTGTCTGTAGCTTGGCCTCTTCGAGCTCTAACATGAATGTAATCCTTTGGAGGCTCCGGCGGCTTTTGGTTATTATCCTTGGTTTGTTTCTGATTTTTATCCCTTGCAGCATTAGTACTACTACCATTTGGTTCTGCCTTTGCCTTATCCTTCTCATATCTAGTAGTTTCGGCTGATTTGCATCTCTTTGCGTTCGAATCTTCGTCCTCTGCAGCAACCTGTAAGGAGAATTTTTAGATTTTACAGAGTCCACTATGCAATCAAAAGGCTAAAAATTTAGAAGTTTGTTCAGAATTATATATATATACCTTGGCATCTTTGTTAGGAGATGAAGGGAGGTCCTTGACTTTTCCCCTTGGAGTTCCTTTCCTTTTTCTGGAATTAACATCGTTAGGAGCTTTCAAACTGGAATCCCCTCCTGGGATCAGTTCAGAAGCCGATGAATCGTCATGGGCAGTGGAAAATTCCGCATTTTCTGGGGTAGAAGACCTCGAAAATCTACTGAATTTCCTATCTGAAGCTGAGGCAGACTCTACTAGTCCATCCTGCAATGGTGGAACATTTTTGTTTTCCATACCAACCATTTGATGAGATCCAGCAGCCTTGAGTGATTGACTGCTTGAAACTCTTGAGAGCTTCCCATTTTCTGTTCTCGGCATCGATCTGGAAGGGAATTCAGTCTCGTTAAACCCAATTGGACTGGTTAAACCACCAAAACTCTTGCTGCCAAAGCAGGAGAACCTCGCCGCCCTCTCGGCAAATCCGGGATCGGCCGGAAAAGGAGCCAAACTAGGATGGTTTGGCAATGGATTCCCTGAAATGGGTAGATTTCCCCTTACTTGATGATCCATCGTGGAAAGATTGAGCTTAGGAGGGGAATTCAAAGGAGTACTGTAACAAGAAGTGTTGCTACTGTTGTTTCCTCCAATGTAAGAAACTCCACTTCCTCCTAGTGTCTGTGATTGTGGAGAGATCTCGCCAGAGTTGCATATACACCCCAGTCTCCCAATCAATTCTCTGATGACGATGCTGTCTGCCGGACCGGCAGCATTAGAAGCAGCCGGCGAGGAAACGATGGAGCTCAGGGCTGAATCAAAGGGGACACTGTGGTCCATTGAATTTTCCCAATTGAGATTGAGATAACAATTGGGAAGTTGTTCAGAAGAACAATTCATCTCCTCAATTTGAACTTCCATGCCAGAAGAACAGAGAAGTTGTGAATGAAGCAGAGGTGGGCTACCACCAACATTCATAAAGAAGTTCTCCTTTTCCATTAAAGAACTTCAAAATTACAGAAAAAAGAAAGAGGAGTTGGGAATTGAACTTAAAACCCCTGAATCAACCAAAATCACAACAAAATCCAAGAATCAAACAAAAAAACTCAAGAAAGTGTGGTCCTTTTTCTGTTCCTCCAAGTGGGTATTTGGATTAAGACACGGACAAAAAACCAAAACAAGAAGCTTTGACAAATGGAAGCAAATGAGATTGAAACAAGGGTGAGGGTAATGAAATGTGGCTGACAGAGAAGAGAAGATGGTTCTGGAGAAAAGCAGAGAAAAAAAACAGAGAAGGAAAAAAGAAAGAAGGGAAGGAGATGGATTGGGGTTGGGTGAAGAAGTAAAGCTAAAGAAGAAAATGTTTGTTTGACCTTTTTAATACTCTGTCTCTCTCTCTCTCCGTAATCGACGGTGGGGGGATGCCGGGCCTTGGACGTCAAACCAGCTAATGTCCCCTCGTTTTGAAATTATCTCTATCTCTCACAGCCATGAAAGACTTGAAAGAGAGAGGTTTGAAAAGTTCTCTATAGCTTCCTTCTTCGATTGTTTTCAAAAGGGAGAGAAAGAAAGGGAAGAAACAGATGGATGAAGGGTGGGGTTTTTAGCTTTGTTTCCACTGACCTGCAACACCACCGTTTGCAATTTGGTTAAATCATCAATGATTAATGCAGAGAATCACAAAAAAGAGATGTTAATTCTTGTTAATTAATTAATTAATTACTTTTTGGCTTTTTTTTGGTGTAGGGTGGATGGAGACTAGAGAGAGCAACTTTTGTTTTTAGAAATTAGTTTGGCTTCTTTTGGTGTAAGGTGGAGAGTGAAAGTAAAGTGATTCATTTTTTCCCCTTTTGTTTCTTCTTTTTGCTTCAAATTTGAGTTCCAACAAAAAGAAAGAGAGAGAAAGAGAGAGAGAGAGACAGCATAATAGAAAGAGAGAGAGAGAGAGCAAAATAGAAAGAGAGAGAGAGAGACAGCATAATAGAAAGAGAGAGAGAGAGCAAAATAGAAAGAGAGAGAGAGACAGCAAAATAAGAATAGAGCATTTTTTATTTAAAATAATGGGTAAGAGAGATGAGGTTTGTTGTCCTCTTTATATGATTTTACTTTCTTTACACTTTAATATGTTAATTTAATGGGTTTTATTATAGTTATGATTGTTTATGTTTGTTTTTTTTTTTTAATTGTAAGTGCCTCTGCATTACTGTTGGTTGGCACATGCTAGAGAGAGAGAGATGACTTAATGGGTAAACTTGCATACGAAGGTTATCAAGCTTTTACATCTTTTATTCAGACTCCTTTGAAGTTTTATAATAGCTATTTGCAGCAGGAGGCATCCTCTCTAACAAAATGGTTACAGCCATCCTAATAGCGTTATTCAGAAGAAGTCACGTAGATTAGAGATGTATCCTCCCAATCTCTTGTAAGCTCCACTAAAAGTGTTGACTGACATTTTTAAAACCTTGAGAGGCAGATGAACCTGAAACTCAATTTTACCTTATTGATTTCTATCTTAATCGGTGACAGCCATGTATACGTGACATCCCTTAAATGATGCTGAAAATATGATCGTAACCATTTCGTTGTAGAGGATGGGAAGCCTTCATGCAGATCAGCTATTGTTTAAAGAGAGCTGAATTTGTCAAACACAACTTTTACATTAAAAAAATCATCATTATTTTGCTTAATTAAGAATTTTTTTTTTTTTTAACTTTTAACTTATTAAATATTCCTAAGTTTGTGTTTTTGATAGCATTGAACTGGCAAATTTTTATTCGTGAGCAGTAGAAGAAGATAATCCATAAGGAGAAGATGAAAATAAGATCTTATCACTCATATGGGAAATAATTTCCTAGATACTAGTAAAACATTAAAAAAAATGGCTATTTTAGTCCCCAATTTATTAGTAAACTTTATAATGATATTTTTATCCTAAAGTTTTAAGATAATTTTGATAGTTTTGTCTTAAAAAAACATTTAACTACATGTATTTATCAAATATCATCTTTTTAGATTACCATTATATACTATCTATGAATATTATGCTCTGTTTTAGGAGATCAATGCTTGATCTTTCTTAATCACTTATTTGTGTGGGTTATGGTTGTCTTTTAATTATCTTCAAACATGATTGTTATGCTATCCACGTAAGCCAAATATGCTCGCATGTTTTCCCATGTGTCTTAGGACCGGTAGTCAAATCTTACTCGGTTCTAAACCGCTATGAATCAGTCGTTCTCAAAACATTTGTTTGAACCGAGAATGAGGGAGTGGGTCAAAAAGGTGGGGAAGGTAGGCTTCGACTATGATCTCTCTCTCTCTCTCCCTCTCTCAAGTATGATAGAGAATCTTTACAGAGATTTCTTTAGTTCGAAGCACAAGTGTATCTCACTATAGTATTCTTATTCAAGCACTTATTCTTCCTTTGCCTAAGGCTCCTAGGCTTTATATAGGCCAAGGAGTATCTCTAGGATGGTGGCAAGGTGTCACCATCCTTCTCAATTGTAACGATAATGTATTCAAGTATGGTAGAGAATCTCTACAGAAATTTCTTCAGTTTGAAGTACAAGTGTATCTCACTATAGTATTCTTATTCAAGCACTTGTTCTTCCTTTGCCTAAGGCTCCTAGGCTTTATATAGGCCAAGAAGGATCTTTAGGATGGTGACAAGGTATCAGCATCCTTCTCATTTGTAACGATAATGTATTCAAGTATGGTAGAGAATTTCTACATAACTTTCTTCAGTTTGAAGCACAAGTGTATCTCACTATAGTATTTTTATTCAAACACTTGTTCTTCATTTGCCTAAGGCTCCTAGTCTTTATATAGGCCAATGAAGATCTCTAGGACGGTGACAAGATATTGCCATCTTTCTCATTTGTAACGACAATGTATTAAAACTCTCCCATTAATATGGTAACAATCACACTAATAAACATAATGGTTGAATTAATGCATATTTTAATGGTTAAAATTTAATACGTCTCTCATTAATGACAACTTATTAATTGTAACTCATGAGGTAACACCTTGTCGTCGTTTGACATTATTCAACCGTAAGTCGACGTGTTGAGGTTATGCTCGGCCGTCGATGATACCGGTGCCCGTGTTCGTCACACCTTAAGGACCATCGGAACCCCCTCACTTTTGATAGGCTCTTGAGCGGGACAGAGATCCCCTTTCTGACGTACTTCTGCCAATCTCATATATATATATATATATAAGGTGGGGTTACTTAAGTGATTGATGATCATGTGGGTACAAAAGCTCACTGTGTACCATACATGGCAGGATTGGATTGGTCAAGATCAAAAGATTGCTAGATCCTCTAGTATTGATCAAAGCTAACCTAGGCAGCCACGCTGAACTTGTACCCACGTGATCACTACTTTATTAAAATCAGAAAACATAGAGGCGTCGACATAAATATCATAAAAATTGGGGTATTTGTGAAAAATTTTATTTTTTAAACTTAATTAAAAGAATTGTTTAGTTTAACGTGCTTTGCTTCTCCCAAGTCAATCATTGCCTTAAATTCTAGCCTATCGGGTAAACCTGGCTTTTGTCGGGTTCACATCACGGTCAAAAACCGGTAAATCAATTTATCGCTTGAAATTCTCCATTTCTCGAGAAATTATAAAATCAATCTCGCCGACCAGAAATGATAAGGTGAAACCAGCACCATCGTAATACGGTGAATTGAGATGCATAATTAATTGCATTTATATATATATATCTACAATATGTCAGGAATATAGTAGATCAGAAACTTCCAAAAGATTGGTTAGAAAAAAAATTAGATAAGTAATTAGTTAATAATTTACTATCCAAATGAGTCCTAAATTATTAGGGTATGTCAACAGATTTGATTAGATACTAAGATTATATTATACAAACATTTAACTTTTATGAGAGTTACAGGCAAGACTCTGATCAAACCTAACAATAAAAGAAGTATTATCGGGTATGCCCAACCCCCTTTCCCTCCTTTCGTTTGAGTGCCTCTACAGTTATTCCTGCATAGAGGGTTTTCTCTAAGAAAATACAACTTTCAATTTTCTTTGTAATCAATTGGGATTCAATCATATTTTGGGGGCTCGGATCGTCTGCATAGAGACTCGTCCATGCCCATCGGTGCATGCACTAGGATGTGTTTGGTGTATTCTCTTTAAAAAAAATTCAACTTTTTAAAATCTTAAAGGTTAACTTTTTTAAAGGAGATGGACCAATCACATCCTCCGCTGGATTATTTTCGGTGCAAACAAACCCGGGTTATATTTTGGGTTCTAAGTCTTTGTAGCTGAAATTCACATGCCAAAATATGATCATGGCAGGAATTCTTATTGGGTTATTAAAACCTAAACCCTAGATTTTGCCAATAAAACAAACGATATTAATGTTGTCGTGTGCGGACTGCAATAATTTATATGATGTTTTATTTAGTCATAACTATGGGGTTTTATCATATTTTTTGTGGTAGTTTTTGTAATACTTTTTTTTTTTTGAGCTTTTGAGAAAAGTGGAACTGGGTGTGAATCTGTAGACGTAGACACCATTATTGATCCACATAAATCGTTGTGTTATGTGTGTTTATTTTGTGTTCTCCATCTTTGTTTATCTTTCTTGCTTAACAATTAAGACCTAGACCCAAGATTTTGCTAATAAAACAAAGGATTTGCTATGTGAACTTACAAAGAGCATAGAAGATATTGTTTGGTTATAAGTTTTATATCATATTGTTTGGAATATCAAAGTTGTTGCTGCTGCCATATCATTGATATTATTGCTACGATCAGGTGGCACAAAGTAAGAATAAAAAATTAGAACATCGTTACACTACCAAAAACTAGTAGATATTTTTAGAAGAAGAGAGAATCCCTTCCTTTATTTAAAAGCTGAAAGCCTCTATAAAAGAATTATCTTTTAAAATATATTGCAAGGTTATTTTTGAAAGAAATAATTTCATTCTATGATACTTCCCAAGAATCCCTTATGCTTTATATATATATATATAATTTCATTATATGATACTTCCCAAGAATCCCTTCT
>JAUPMG010000006.1:5863164-5881498 GCA_031762675.1 Pachysandra terminalis | reverse complement strand
GCAACCCAACAGCAACCAGAATCAAATCCGCACTTCCTCTCCTCTCCCTTGGATGAACCAACTCAAAGAGGATAGGTTAACCTCTCCCCCTATAATCTCTCACAACACACACACAACTCTGCCAACACACCACCCACGTTGCCATACTCACCCCACGACTAGTTCAACGCAGATCATGTGTTGAACTCAAAATCAATTCAAATTCAAAACTTGAATTTCTACACTTAACTCCCAACTAATCTATAATAACAAAACCACCCCACTATTAAATACAAGATAATAAATAACTCCTAAGACTAATTAATCAACTAAACACATGAAATAAATACGAAATAAATACAGAAAATAATAAATAAAAAGGGAAAAATCCTAATAACGAGTTTAGGTCATTACAGGGTAGGAAGAAGAAGAAGATTAGGAGTAATGTGTTGTGGAATTTAACTACGGGTGCTATCTTGTGGACCATTTGGAAAGAACGTAATATCAGAATTTTTGAAGGTAAGGAAGCCCCTGTTAAAGTTATTGTGGGGAAGGTGTTTTCTGCTCTACTCCTTTGGACCTCATGCTACGTGGACTTGGAAGGTGTTTCTCTTTGGGACTTTACCCATGGGAATAACTTTTTCTGCTCTCTGCCTTAGCCCTTTTGTTTCATTGGCTTACTGTTGTATGTTGTTTTGGGGGTGGGGTGTTGGACACTTCTGGTGTATAGTTGCGTAGCCATACTTATTGTATATCCTTTTTCAATCTTTTATATATAATAATATCTCCTTATCGATCCAAAAAAAAAGAAAGATTGTATCGTCTGCAAACTGAAAATGAGATTTACATACCCTATTTTCTGCCCTCAAAAGGAATTCATTGAGCACATTCCTTACTAAGGTGAAGAGGAAAGGTGAAAGGGGGCCACTTTGTCTAAGGTCCTAGAGGATGATAAATGTCCATGAATACCTCCATTCAAGATGAAGGAGAACGAAACAATTCCTGAGATAACCACCAGTCCATTTCCTCCACCTTAATCCAAAGCCTTTCCATTCTAGGATTGAATCTATAAAAACCAACTCCACTCGATCATATGCTTTCTCCCAATCCAATTTGTAGATCAATCCTTTTGCTCCACCTCTAGTCCTCTCAATCAAATCTTGTTCTATCAAAGTACTATCGAGAATTTGTCTCCCAAAGATAAAAGAACTTTGATTTTCTGTGATCACATCCTCTAGAATATCCTTCAATCTTGTGGTCAACACCTTGGAGATGATTTTGTACAAGCTTGTTATGAGGCTAATTGGTCTAAAGTCTTTGATTTCCTTAGCTCCAGCCTTTTTAGGGATCAAAACCAAGAATGTTTCATTTGTTGTTTATTTATTACAACGCTCTCAAAGAATTCCTCAAAAAACTTCCTCCAAGTCCGTGCCACACACCCCCCACGAATCTTGAAAAAATGCCATTGTGAGACCATCTGGGCCTGTGTCATTGTGTCTATCCATCCCCATTATGGCTTCTTTCCTAAGGGTCTTTCCAGCCAAATCCTCTGGTCATTAGACACTTTATCTCCCCCCCCCCCCCCCCACGTTCCTTAAATTAAAACGGAATTCTTGTTCTGATTTGTAAAGGTTTGAGTAAAACTCCATCAAGGTATTCGCCATGTCTTTCGGATTTCCATTGAGACTTCATCCTCCATAATACTGGAAATAGTGTTATTCTTCGCTTTAGCATTTGCCATTTTATGAAAGCATTTTGTATTTCTATCACCCTCTTTAACAAATTTGATTCTTGATTTTTGGCTTCAACTTATTTCCTCCTGACCCTAAACAAGATCTAGTTCTATCTTTTTCGACCTTCTGATCCCTTTCTTTTCTTTCCAAAGTTGGCCCTCCTCACGTAACATATCCTTCGTCGGAATACTTAAAAGTAAATCTAATGTTCTAGCACCTCCTGTAGCCAATATGTTCACCAATTTACTGGCCATCCTTGGTGTTAGAATATGGATGAATGAGTTGATATGAACCAGGAACAAGCCAATCTAAGAAAGTCATCCTGGCTCCAGTATCCTCCCTATGTGGAGGTCACCCATGAAATAACAAAAGAAGAGTTTTTTCTAACACTAGCGGTGCTTTGCTCGTCCATGCATACAAGCTTCTCGTAATCCAGCCAATATGGATGGGATCTCAACTCTTATGGCTTAGCCCTCTCCAATAGGCCTTGAATAGGCCCCTCCTTGGGGAACCTTTTCTCTCCCTTTCTTTTTTTTAAATAAATTCATCGTTACTGATCAAAAAAAAAAAAAAAAGGGCCTGGAATCGGCATGAATGATGCTACCTGTCGAATATTTGAATATGCCTCCAAATTTGAATGCTAGTGGGTTCCCAAAGGAACTATCATGAATATTCAAGTTGATGCAAGCCAGCCTCAAGGGGAATCTGTCTGGTAGTTCTGAGTGGTGTATAGTATGATGATATTGCGTGCAGATCCCGGTCTCTGATGATCTCCTAAATCCCTATACATTTGAAGTCAGATTCAGATCAACGTTTAGGATGCTACCGTCACCATCATCGTCTCAATCATTGAATTGTAGCTGGCATTCCTATCCTCAAATATGCCTATATTCCTCTCTTCCCATAAGGGTTGTAGAATGGCACGAAACAGACCTGGTACAATATCTTGCCCCTATTCCCAGTAGCAAGGAATTCTCCACTGATCAGACAAGAGTTGTAAACTCATGGGCATCATTTAGTCCACACTGAATTTATCTAATTATCTTAGAACTAGAAGTGACTCCAAATCTTCCGAGTAAAAGAAAATGTATATAAAGCTGATGAACTGATCCACTATACTACCTGAGCCATAAAATCTATAACTGAGGAAATAAGGCGCATTGTTTTCTCCTCTTTTGGAGATTATCACATATGTTGATTCCATTAAGCAGGATGTCCAGACCAAAGATTTTGATTCTAGGAGAAATGGCTAGTTTCCAAAGGAAGAAGGGTGTGGGAGGAAATTCCCTGCCACCATGAATAATGGCGATGATGGAGCCTGTAGAAAATGAGCCTCTGGAATGAGGTATCCAAATGCAGGAATCAGGCATGGAAATAAAAACATCTTTTAGGAACTCGAACAAAGCTGCCAACTCCTCTAGGTGCACTACCTCAGATCCTTTCTCAGAACTCAGAAGAATGTTCCTATTGGGTCTTGAAGGAACCAAGAGAAGATGTCAGCAACTAAGGAGTCCTCAGAAGTACCAGACGAAACACACAAGAAAAGCCAGAGGATAAGATCCATAAACAAAAGAAAAAAAAAAGGCAAGAGAATAAAACCTCCTCACTCCACCAGATATTGGCCAGAAATGGATGCTACCAGTTACGAGGGTAAGCCCTTGTACACGAATGTATACTAAAGTTTTAGAAGTGGTTGGATGAGTAAAACAAATCATGCTAACTATGACCTATCAGAAATTAGGTGTGGAAGAAAGTAAACTGCTCCAGTTTACCGGTGATTAATGTATTCTGAACTCCTCTAATATAGAAAATCAGTGGTAGAAGCTCTTATGAGAAGGTCCTACATTGACTTCTTGTACCTGAACTTGTCTTCGAAAATAAAATTAACTATTCTTTCCTTAAACTCCTTGCTGTCTAAAGTAGATTTAACTTGGTGTTTATAACAACTAGAGATGTATATTGGACTTTCAAATTATGAAGTGGTTGCTGAACAATTTTTTTGCGTCTAATTAAGGGGTCTAAGCTTAATACATAATGCTCGTCCCTAATTTGTTTTGGTTTATCTCTTTATCTAGTTTCTCTTATTGCCTGCAAAATTGAAATCACAGACAAGTATACCTAATTTAATGATATAATTGAATGCCTACCTAATGACTCATACTTCTGTTAGTGTGTCAATCTACTTTCAAATGCCGATTCCAACTTGTGCGAATTATAATAGCTCAATCATTTTTTGAGTTCTTAGATTTCTTTTTAAGAGCATTCAAATCTTTGTCCTTGTTAATAAGTTCACCGAAGTTGATCTTTTCAGTTTCAGAGGATTATTATTCGAAAAATGAAAACCTTTTCATTTTGTAGTAGGTTTTTTATGTTGTACCTTCTTCTCTCTTGACAACATTTCTTGTTTTTGAATTTTCATCTAAATTCTTTGTCATAATTTCTTCCATGAATTGCTAGGAAACTGGTAAAACAAAGACAAGAGAGGAGCTGTTGGCTGAGGAAAGGGATTACAAACGCCGAAGAATGTCATATCGGGGAAAGAAGTTGAAGCGAACAACACAGGTAAGTGATAGTTCCAATGGTGAAACTTTTCTCAAGCTTTGCTCGTGGTTGCATTGAGTTCAATTTCAAATTCAGTTGATGTTTCTTCTGCATTTGTGTGTTCTATCATGGTGCAACTTTTTTATTTTTTATTTTTGGTTTCTTTTAGCTTTTCTAACTTTTCCAACCTTCTCAAAAAAATTTCCCGCATTTTATTCTTTCTCTTGCTTAAAGGTGATGCGGGACATAATAAAGGTACACATGGAGGCAATCAAGCGAGCTGGAGGGATTGGGAACTCTGCAAAAGGAGCTACAGAGGGTGGGATGTTCCCATCTGACCCAGTTTTTGCTCGTGACAGGATAAAAGCTGTTGATGAGATAAAAAATGGATGTGATTCATATAAGAAAAGCAGAGGGAATTCACATGGGCAGAGGAGAGAATTTGATTCTGACTATAATGCCACATCTAGAAGATTCAAGGATGCTACTCCAGAGGATCATCGGCGAGAGAGACGAGAACATTATTGTCAACCTCTAGAGGATCAGCGGATAATTAGTAGGCAGGACAAAAAAGATAGACAATTGAGCTCCAGGAGTCCAGAAAGATACAGAAGTCATGACCGGTCGCATGAGCGGTCTAGGCATCGAAGTGTGCAGGATGATGTGGAATTGACTAGAAGGGAGCATGGAGATAGTGGTCGTGTTTCATCTCATAGGTCCAAATATGATAGATATGTTTCTTCTGGTTCAAATTCTGTGAGTAAATTAAGTGATGGGAAGTATGATCGGATGTCAGACATTAAAGATAGACATGGACGGAAAACATATTGGCATCATCAATCAGAGACTACAAGAGAAGAAGGGTTTGATGACAGATATGATCCTTCAGGATCATATGGTACATATGAAGTTTATGATGCCTCACCTGGCAGCAACAAGGTTAGACCAGATAAACTCTATAGTCCAACTAATGTTAAGCTTCATAATAAAGGGTAGATAATCAACTTTCCTGCAACAAGCTATCACTCTGATAATAAAAGGAAGTCTTGAGTAGATCTTTCACTATGGTAAGTTGTCGTGGCTCTCTCTCTACCTCTCCCCTTGTTTTCCTTCTCTCTCTCTCTCTCTCTCTCTCTCTCTCTCTCTCTCTCTCTTTCTGTATGTGTTGGATAGAATTGAGTTATACTTATGAAGTTATGTTCTTCCTTTGCTTTGTTGATATAACGTTGCAGTAAAAAGAGATTCAGGCTTTGGGAATTTTATATACTTCTGTATCCTCCTTTGTATCCTCGAATTGTCTATTTTAGTTGTTACAAACCCTCTATGTCATTTTAGCACTGTCCTTTTACTTCATTTCTTTTCTATCTTGAAGAAACTATGAAAGTTCTATGACCTAATGTGAACTTAGTCAATTTACTTTACGTTAACTGCACTTCATGCTTGGGTAACGTAAAAGGCATAGCGCTGTATTTTAGTTCTTTCCAGAGTAGTTTGTTACTAAATAATGATTTTCTGTTGCGTACTAAAAGTTTGTTTAGCTAATATGGATGAGCATATTAATTACACATCCAAATACTTTTGGGCATTTATTAACTATATGTGGGCCCTGCGTAACTACCAGCAGTATTTTGGGCATTATCGTGTTTGAAGTCATTTTGTGTATTATTTGTATGTGTATATGTTCTCTTTATCGTATGTGCAGTTTCTCCTCTGACGTGCATAAAGTTTTAGGCCTTGAGGTGCTTAATTCATGAACTTGGATGTTGACTTGCCAGCAGCTAGGGTTGTATGTGCCAACTGAGGAAAAAAGTTAGCTAAGGTTTCTGATTGTGAAAACACTTTATTGTAGAATGTGAAAAAATTAGTCACTAGAGGTGCCTTGAGGGATTCAGCAGCTTCTAGTATACCAATTTGTAAAAGTAGTTGTCCCATGCTCAAATTTCTGCGGCCTGTCATGGCAAATCACTACTCATATTGATGATATCGTGTTTTAGCTTGCATTACGAAATCTAGATTACAAGGTGGTTAGAATTGTCAGGAGTTAGGACAAAGTTTTGGATTAAAAGATAGTTTGTTTCATGGACAGTTTTGGGTTAGTCAAGATTTATTTTAGGACTATTGTTAGTTTGGTTTAGGGAAATCTGCGGTCTCAAGTGGGATGGAATAACAGCTTAAATGGTGGCCAAATAGGATAGGGTAAGAATATAGATGCTGGATTGTTAAAGACTGCTGACTAATAGGGAACGTGTAGGTAGTTTATGTTACTTCTGCCAGTTTATGTGCTTTTGAGAGATTGCATATAGAAGCTTGAGTTTGACTAGGCATAACTTGAGTAGTTGCTATTGTGGCTTAGGATTGTGTTTAGGGAATTAAGGTTTCAAGTGGGCTGGAGAACAGCTTAGCAGTAGGACTTAATTTGGTTAAATTAGACTTTGAGGTTGTAAGTTTAGAATCAGAGTTTTTGGAACTGTGTTAAGGCCAAGACTTTTGAGATTTGGTTGAATTGGTTCTTGGTAGTAGATAATATCAGATTATTGGGTTTACTCGTTTAGTGTATTAGGTACTTAGGAGATGTGCAGAACGACTTTTACTTGTAAAAAAAGTAGCTAACAAGAGAGATAAGTAGGGGAAGTAGAATCCGTCTACCTCTCTGTGGATTCTATTGATGATTTTTGCCACCCAAGATCATCATTTTTGGAGCTATACCATCCAAAATATATGTAAGATCCCGAATTTGTTTTTTTAAATAAAGGGTAATATGGTAGTTTGGCTTGACAAACTGGGGGTAGTAGAGTAATTGGCCGAATTTAGTGTGATTACAATAATTATAATATTTAATTAGAGTCCTTGGACTCATGTCCTTAATTTAGAACATTAGCTAGACCTGTGTTGGGCTGATGGTGAATCCAGACTAAATTGACTAGATCTAGCCACATGGCTAACTTAAACTAAACCCAAAACTTAGGTTGGACCTTAATCTAATTACCTAAGGACTATAAATACTCCTTATAATCCAAAAAATAGGAGGAAATTCATATGAGAATTTTGAACATGCTTGGAGGTGAAGGGCAACTCTACAAGGGAGTTTTGCAGTATACCAAGTGAGTATCCCTTCAATTCCATGGTATTTGGGCAAAAACACATACCTCTTCATGCCTAGTATCTTCTATATTGTTAAACCTATGTTCTACTATGTATACATGCGTTGAATATGGATTTGTAGGGATTATATCCCCTTGTATGAATTTAATGTTGGATTTCAATGTGAATTCTGTATTTTGGGGAAATTGTAGGGATCCTCAATGGGGAATTTGAATTAGGATCTGACCTAGGGTTAGAAGGTTTAGGTTCCAAAGGTTTGTGTGTGATCAATGTGTGTGAGATGTTATAATCATTGTTAGGTGATCCCTAGACCTAAAAACCTTGAATTTTGAATATTCCTCTATGTTCGGCAGATTCCTCAGCAGATCGGGAGACCCTAACAAATGTAGACACCTTCTCAGGCCAGTCTGTTGAAACACCATCGGTCTGCCGGAGGTCCACTGAAGTTCAAACCCATATAAAATGAACCATGGAAGTTTGGCAAACCCCAAGACCTTGCCAAAGGTCTGCCGAAGCACCAACCTAAGGGATTTTTCTTTAGCTCTTGTATGTAGGAGTCTTGTTACACCCTTTTGAATTTGGAAACCCAACTTCCCCCACTTTGTTGTTACTGTTTTTCGACAGACTGACCACCTTGCCGAAGGTGTTTGTATAACCAGGGTGAGGCTTGTCACTTGGCGCATACCTCAACATCTTATGTAGTTGGATTAGATGTGTTTGACCTGACCTTGAGTCTTCTGGTGGACTGAAACCCCTACCTAAGACCACCCAGCAGTGTGGAACCCCTAGTCTTGAGTTGGAAATGTACCCAGTAGCTGGAATCCACTATGAGTAGTTGGAAACCGTGAATCTTAGTATGAGAAATTAATTAGTGTTGTTGGTGCACAAATGGGTTCTCAGTTGATGGAATTTGTATGGCTGGTGATGTGTAAAATTGGTGAGGTGTCTCCCTATATTTGTACTCTGGTGTGTAGATATATGCTCATATATATATATATGTGTGTTGTGGTCCAATGTGTTTGATTATTTTAACTTGCATGGCATGTGAGGTTTGTGATGAATCACCTCCTAGTAGGTGAGTATGGCTGTTTAAGTCATGGAATGAGAATTTGATTGTTAGTTGGTGTATATGTTTCCTTTAGAATGGTTATGCTCTCTTTTATGAAAAACATGTGGTATTGGTGCTGAGTACACCTTGGATGGCTTGGTACTTGATGTGTAGCTTGGAGATGTGTATAATGAGTTTCATGGAACTGTGATCCATGTGTGTGATGAAAGGAATAAATGTGTTTGGATATGAAGGTTATGTCCTGAAATATAGTATTTGCATTGTAATGAATAATCCATGAACTTGCATATGAGACTACCCAACCTGGATGGCTATGTGAGGCTTTTGAGGACTTGAGTGTGCAATTTGAGTAAGCACCATAGTGTGCAGAATGGTTATAAGAATGAATTTGAGCACCGGAGAGTGCGGAGTGTGAAAAGTACAGATTGTACTATGTTATGGGAAAGGTGAGGGGAGTACACCCCCCAACAGGTCTTGTGTGTGTGACAGATGGACAACATCTGATTTGAGTGGAATTCTGTTGCTACGTTGTATGCTGGTAATGATTCACTTGGGAGAGTTCCGTGTGAATAATTGTGATGCCCTAGATTCGTTCCGTGTTCAAAAGAGAGAATAGGGCATTCATCCCTATGGGTTGAAAGCCCCTAGAACTGTGTTGTACACACAAAATACAATCAAGTCCAAATGCCAACTGGCCCAAGTGGTTCGTGAAGACACTTGGGGGATTGATAGTGGATCTAGTGTGAACATACACCATACGAATACTAAACACCATGCATAACATATTCTTGTGTCACTTATTACTTGGTTTTTTGTGTAAAGGAAAATGGTTTCATTGTGAATGACTCATTGGGCATACTGCATCATGTTATAGTGATTGAGAGGACTTGCATGCATTTGAGACAACCCTGATGAGGTTGGGAGAGAACTGCATTACAGTGGTTTGTAATTATGCTTATTGTATATGTTAAGTTGGATTTCATTAATTTCTTATCTCAATTATATCGTATCTTCATACCTAAATGTTAATCTGTGTTTTTGAGTAAATACCCCGGTATTGTGGGCTTACTCATGCAATCTTTCAGCTCACGTCTATTGTTTAATATTTTTCAGGTCCTTGAATGCTTGCTTGGAGAGATACAGCCAGTCGGGTATATTGGGTAGAACTTAATTAATCTTCCTACCTAGTAGATGTAGTTGAATTTGATTAGTTAATAACCATGCTTAGTCCTTATTTATGATTACTAGAATGCTAATTTATGTTCTTATGCTCTATACTGGTGTGCCACCTCCTGGTTGACCATAACATGAAGGATACATGAGTTTATGTGAATATGTGGGAAACATTTTTTTAGTATCCTAGTATAAACATTCAGTTACCAAAATGAACTTCTTTCTTATGTCAAATGTATTCTCATACTCCTTGCTTGTTGACTTCAAATGACAAATATTTCCAAGCCTGTCACAATGATCTAGAACTTATCAGAACAAAAATTGTTATTGGAAGCATAAGTTAGTTTTTAGAAGGACATAAAGCTACTCAAAACCGTTTTCTGCCTAAAACAATGCTAATGAACTTACAACATTAATCTTGCTTAGATATTCATACATATATCAAAGAAAATGAACACTTCTGATTGCTGATCCTACCATAATTTTTTTTTTGGATGAATGATTAAAATATATTATAAAAAGAGGAGAATTTACAGGAGGGACTTCCCAAGTCAAGTAAGATAAGAAGAAAAGATAAAAATAAGGTGTTAATCTACAAGCATATCTGCAGTGGAGATACCACTAAAAAAGAGACTATATATACAGTTGCACACCACCGCTAGCTAGTTTGTTTGCCTTCGCATTGGCTGATTGAGGCACATGTGCAAACGAGATGTTCATCCCTTTTGCCAAGGACCATGCCAAGTGAATTAGATGCGACTACCGTTAGGGGTCCGACGACCGCTCTCTCATCCAAAGAAATAATCATTGAAGAGTCCCCTTCCGACATTTGACCCCAAAAAACCATAGATCGCGAAACAAATGTGTGGATCTCTGTTCTGATAGCATTTCCTTCCTTGAGTGGGTGAAAGAATGTTTGTATAATGGTACTTTGGTGGTCTATAAATACTCCTCCAATGTCCAATCCTTGATTGACTAAGATTGACCATGGAGAACCCATCAATGTTAAGCTTAATTGCTTGTCCCTAGAGGGTGCCAGCTTACTTGATGAGTGACCATGGGATAATGAAGCCACACAATCATCCTCCAGCCCTTGACTAGGCCTGATGCCAAAAACACTCTGAAGTTTGCTTGAGAGCGCACACACATGATGCCACCACTATATATATATATATTACTCTCCCACTCTTTCTATCGCCTGTACAATAGACCTTTTGTCTTCTAATCCATATGGACCAAAACACTATGTATGCCACCACTATATATATATCACTCTCCCACTCTTCCCCAAACCCGGAAACCTCCAATGCTGTTAAATCTCCTGTATACTCGTCGGTAATATAAATGGGACATCAATCATTTGGCGCAAACTATACCACACTCCTTGACAAAGGCACAATGGAGAAACAAATGATCAATTGATTCCCCGCTTTTGCACATGAAACATATCTGAGGGAGTATGGCCAGATATTTCCTTTTCATTGAAGATTATCCTGGGTGTTAATTTTATACTACTGTCCAGGTGAAAACCTTGATCTTGGGAGGAAGGGTTGGTTTTCAATGGAATGGAAAGAAAAGGCGGGGCGAGGAAGCACTCTATCCCCAAAGCACTGAGAAGAAAGGTTTGGAGGAAAAGGACCCTTTATGTTCTCGATTCCATACCCTCTTATCTTGAAGATGGGGATCGATATACAATCTTATAAAGCATGACTCAAGGAAGCAAACTCGTTAACATCAGCTGGTCTAAGTTCCCAAACTAATCCACGGTCAGACCAAGATAACATGTTTTCCACCTTAGCAACTCAGAAGGTGGCTAACCTAAATAGAGGGGGAAATGGAACGAGAGAGGGATTTTTCCCCACCAAAGATTGGACCAAAAATGGACTTGTGTACTTAACCCCACACTGAAACAAAGAAAGGGATTGAAAATATCAGATATCCCCTTCTTTGGCCAATTGCCGGACACCCTCATCCCCAGTCTGATGCCCCATTCATTTTCATACTGACCATACTTGCTACTAATGACCTTATGCCACAAGCTTTAATTTTCCATTGAGTACCTTCAGAGCTATTTGCTAACAAAGCCTGATTCCTTACTGCAATGTTACCACTTACCAAGATTTAAACCTCCATTTTGCTTTGACATACACACCTCATCCCACTTCACCAAATGATCCTTCTTCGCTTCTGCTCCCTTCCGAAGGAAATCCCGTTGAACTCTTTCAATCATTTTAAGCACACTCATCGTGCATTTAAAGATGTCCATATAGTATGTGAGAAGATTGGCAAGAAGTAATTGTATCAGAGTAATTCGACCATGTAACAACAAATAATTCCTCTTCCATGTGGCTAGCCTCTTTTCAGCCCTCTCGATAACAGGTTCCCAAAATCGTATGGATCTAGAGTTACCCCTTGAGGGAAGATCTAAGCATCTAATAGTTCGCACTGCTATGCTGCACCCTAAGACAGACGCAAAATGCTGAAGCTGCTCGTTACGAAGACCTATCGCTTAGATGGTACTTTTATCTAGATTGACTTTAAGCTTCGCACCATTTCAAAGCACATCAACATACATTGACCTGAAATACCTGCACGCAGGAAACCAGAATTGTAGACATACAGGCTTTCAGGATTTATATTACAAAAATTTGGTTTCTTATATAAAACACCATCTTTGGCTTTGCGAACAAAGAAAGATTATTTCGGTACATATATCTAAACGACATTCTTCATTGAAGTTGGCAACCAGCCCCCTAAGTTGACTTCAGGTCCAACACAGAAAAAAGTTGATGTCTTAATTCAACACATTGCAGTACAGTCCATTCGCCAATTGGATTCTTCACTGGGGCTTAGTTTCACTTATCTCCATATTTTGTTTTTGCGTCAAAAATTACAATTGAAAATTGATTTTGAAATATTGGGTACTGCAAGGAAATGAAGGTAAAATTCTTGTCTGGCTGGTTAGAGTTTTGACATTGACAGCTTTAGCTTGTGAATAATTGAAATACTGGACATTAATTGGACTACTTTCTTTTTTAATAAAATTGTGGTATAGTTAGACGTAACTGTGTAACCTTTTTTTTTTTTTTGAATGAATGATGGTATTATTGATTGTACTTATAACTTACATTCCGGTTATAAGCACAAGGGAAATTCGGAAAATTCTTATTAAGAGGTAGTAGATGTTAGCCCTCGCATGGTGTGATCTGGTTTGAAATATTCTGGCTGAAGAGCAATGTGTTTGGAACTTTCTTAAATATAATTTTTCGACTTGGAAAATTCCAGGAGACCATCTTGTCCTGCAAATTTCTTACATTCTAGACTTTGAAGGAAGTAGTATTTTAATCAGTTTAAATTTTGATATCTGGGACATAGTTTTACATTATTTTGAATTAGTTTCATTCTTGAAAAGGGTTTTTGATAGATTGGGTTGGTAGAGTATGATTCCTGCTTGCTGACCACAACTAGTTGGTTTAAGGCATTTTATCGATGTTATCTTATGTAGAGAGCAGTTGTACAATAGTTTGAGCATTTGCTGCACCTGCATACATTGTGCTTCATGGCCTGATGCATGCCCCACCTCATTCATTGCCAGCCCTGGGTTCTTTTTCCTTCTTTTACCTTTATTTGTTATTTATGAAATTTTGTAAAGATATGCTCTTTCTTCTTTTTTTGTTGTCTGCAGAATTTTTGTTAAGATGGCTTCCATGCTTGTGGCAACAGAGTATAGAGTGCTGATGCTTTTGAGATCCTACATTTTCGAGATTGTAGGTTTCTGTTGATTCAACCTACAAAGCCAAATCAAGCACCATTCTGGTGATTTTGGTCACTGTATTACTCAATCCATGCATATGATAATCATGTGACCCTGAGGACATGTTGGCTACAATTTTGACAAGCTTTATTAGGAGATCAGCGTCATGCATCTTTTCTTTTTAAGTGTACTTTTTTTATGAAAAAAAATGCGTAGTTGAACAAGGAATCTTTTGTGTCTAAGTAAGAACATACTGTTAATCGCACGTTAGCCACAGGGACTGCTTTTTGTCATGTGAAAGATATGCTGATCAATGATCAGTACTAGTAAACTACAAGGAAGGGGCCACGGACCAAGTCTTTGTACTTGGTCCGCGGCTTGAGGGAGGTCAAGTGTTAGAAAGGAGAGGAGAGGAATGGATTTAAAACCAGTTGGCTTCTTGATAACGGATTCTTGCCAAAGTTTTAGGTAATAGGTTGTTTGGAATTCACTTGCCTTTTAAGATTTCCATGCTCATTTTTTGTCGTCAAAAGTTTAGTTTGTTTTAAATAATCGAATTAAATATTTCCATTATGTTGAGTGATAAGATCAAATTAAATAAAAAAAGAAAACAATGATCAATCTTTACCTTGGATAAATGGTCTACGGAGATAAATTGAAGGACCATAAAGTTCAAAAAGTTGATATGTTTCAACAAAATTCAGCATCAACAAAAGCTTCTCTCAATGCTATCAACAGTCAGTTTGAGCCCTGTGTGTGAGGGTGTGTGTGTGTGTGGTGGGCTTGGGGTTTGAGTCTGTGATAGTGGCATGGGTGCTGTTGGTTGGTGAGGATGGTGAGGGATGGGTTTTCTGGGTGACGGGCCAGCCTTGGGTGTACCTCCTCAGGTTCTTTGTGATATGTTCCCATCACAAAGCCTGGTGCTGTGTTGCTGGTATGGATCCTGATGTTGTGTTATTGGTGATATTTTTCAGTTACAGATCCTAGTGCCCCATGCTGCTGCTACTGTTACTTGGCATTGGGTAGTCTGTTGCTGGCTCTGGTCTTTATTGCTGCTGTGGCTCCTAATGTTCAATCCTTGGTGCTGCTTGATGATTACTCTGCTATAATTGGTGCTTCTTGCTTCTGCTTGTTCTGGTTATACTGCTACCCTGCATATGTGGCTACTGTGCTTGCTTCCTGTCGATGCTATCTTCTGGTTGGTTCCCTTGCTTGATGCTGTTATGGTCTGCTGGTTTTGATGCTTCTTAATTCCTGATCTGCTACCTTGTTCTGGTTGTGCTATTGCCTGTTCTTCTGGTTTTGGTGCTGCAGTTTATCTGCTACTTATTGATGATGTTTCCTTGCCGTTGCTGGGGGTTCTTGTTGGTTTAACTTGGATGGCCTTTTATCTCGTGTCATTTGCCTTTTGGTAGATGTTCCTCTTATTCTTGCTCTTGTTTTTGTGTTATACCTGTTGAGGTATTTGGGTGATGGTCCCATTGGACTTGGCTTGTATGAACATGTAATGCCTATCTCTCTCTACTTGTTTATATAAATCCGGAATTTACACAGTTTCAAAAAAAAAAAAAAAGTCTGTTTGACTTGATTTTTCATCCATACAGGGAGATATATGGATATAAAACTCCATGATTCATCCATACAGAAGGTCTTATGTCAAGTGGACGGTTTAGATTGGTTAGATCATATTTTCAAGTGGCGCAATGATCCTTCTACAGCCAATAAAAACTGTTTTGTAGACTAATGTCAAATGGATGGTTTGAATTGGCTAGATCCTATTCTCATGTGGCAAAAAGGTCTTTACAACAACTAATAATAGCTGTTGTAAAAGAAGAAAAGCCTCGGTTTGTTTCATCTTCAACGGAAAATATGTATTTTTTGAATTTATGTTTCAATGTAAAACTATATTTATATGTAATTCATTCTGAGATAATTTTTTGAAACATGACATACTATTAAAAATTTTGCACGTCATTTTTCAGAAAATCAAGATTGAAAATCGAGTTAATATCATTGAAGTTATTTCTTTTCATTTTGTTTATCAAACCTATCACCAACATGTGTAGCTATTTCCACCACCTCTAGTGACATTATCACCACCTTTGGTAATTGCACCACTACCGCCACTACCACGGTGACACACCGTCACTTAAAACATGTTCATCACCACTACTATAATATCGTTACTATCATCATTTCTAGCAGTGGTGTATTATTACTACCACCACCAACTATGGTGGTTGAACCACCACCACATTTTCGTTACCACCATCACTTCTAGCAGCGGTGACCACTACGACCACTACCACAAACTATGATGATTGAACCACCGCCACTACCATCATCTTCACCGCCATCGTCACTATCACCACTGTCGCCGCCGTCGTCATTGTCACCTCTACCACCACCATTGTGGTAACCCTGAATCATAATTAATATGATTCATTAAATATTGACCTTGGGAAGAATTACAATGAATCATAGGTCTTAATTTCTAGAATATGACTTAATTATAATAAGTTTGACAGTTTAGGACTTAATTGTAATTAAAGAAAAGTAATGGGAGACTTAAGTTATTTTATGAATTTTAGGAAATTAAGGCCTTGGGCCCAACGTGTGAAGGTGGGTTGGATATGGCTGGACGTAGGGCCCATGGGATGAGGTAATGGTAAGTTAGTCATTTCAGTTAAATTCAAATATGTTGTAACTAATGGGAGAGGGAGAGTGCCCTAGCCCACAACTTGCTTCCAAAGAGGGGCGTGCGTGTAAGGAAGGCTCTCATCTCTTGCCTTGTATCGTACGACTAAGTGAGGGAAAGGGAAAAACCAGATATGAAATTGTTGGGTTTTGCTGAAGAAGAAGAGGAGAAAGAATAAGAGAAAACAGAAAGAGAGCAGAATGAAGAAAAACTAAGGAAGAAGAATACTAAAAGAAGGCTTGATGATCTTCTATTGCTGGAAATCCACTAAACTTGGAAACATAATAGGTTTTCCTTGAAACTTCTTCTAATGATTTTTATGGAAATATAGTAAAGGGTTGTAGTAGGAGTGATGATCTAAGAAGTATTTTCATGAAAGATGAAGAGTATGATAATGAGATTTGATTGGTATGCTTAGAGTTGTGTGTTTATTGAGATAAATGTTTATGATATGATTACATGATGATGTTGTTTCTCTGTTGCAACATGTTCTAGAACAACAATTCTGTGCCCAACCAACTCTCTAATGAAATGATGTCATATGTCAATATGCTTGGTCATAGAGTGTTGGACTGGGTTCTTAAAGATATTAATAGCACTAGTATTGGCACAATAGACAGTTAAACTATCCTGTACAATACCATAGTCCTTGAGCATTTGTTTTATCCAAATTAGTTGGGTACAACAACTACTGGCTGCAATGTATTCTGCTTCAGCAGTGGACAGAGAGATGGAGTTCTGTTTCTTATTATACTAGGACACCAGATTGTTCCCAAGATAAAAACACCCTCCAGTGGTGCTCTTCCTGTCATCAGCATTACCGGCTCAGTTAGCATCACTAAAACCAACAAAGTTAGAGTTAGTGTCTTTAGAATACCAAATCCCATAACCAACTGTTCCATTGACATATCTTATGATCCTTTTAATAGCAGACAAGTGAGACTCTTTGGGATTTGCTTGGTACCTAGCACAAATTTCATCACTAAAACAATTATCAGGCTGACTAACAGTTAAATAAAGTAGACTACCAATCATGTTCCTATATAAACTGGGATCCACAGAAGTCCCACTTTCATCTCTAGTCACTCTCATATTTGTCACCATTGGAGTCCTTAAAAGTTTGGTATTTACCAAGAATTCATCAAAGAGAGCTTTTCTAACATTTTCAGGTACTGTTTGAGATGTGTAACAATAATACCTGACCATGTCATGATAGTTTTCCTTTGGCTTGCCTCTGGTACAAATCCCATCATCTAGATTCCCAATGATATTACTAGTGGGATGATTCTTCTGAATTCTGGAAGAGGGTCCTCGAGTAGCTGGATCTGCAATGTTAACAAAAACAGAATCAGATTCTGTAGGTTCTGTACCTGAAGCTGTTGCAGACTCTGTTACATAATCTATTGTAACAGTTTCTTTTTTTTTCAGAAAATATTGGAGTTTTATCTGAAGTCTCATGAACAATGACTTCCTCCTGACTTTTCTGAACTTCAGCTTCCTTCATGAGGCTTGTGTGAGAAGTGAGTGATTGTGACAAAATGTAACAGTTTTCGGGAGATCTGAATCCCTTCAGAACACATGTTTCAGTCTTGTCAAAGACTAGACATTTGTCCTTTGTGAATCTTACAAACAAATTATAATCACGTAGTTGACTGATACTTATCAAATTTGCTTTTAGCCCTTCCATATGAAGTACATTCTTTAGTCTTGGAAAGCCTTCCACATCTAGTGTTCATTTGCCAAGGACTCGTCATTTCATACCATCACCAAAGGATACTTGACCTGAAGAGGAGCTTCGATACTCTGCAAGAATGTCTCAATTACCTGTCATATGCCTAGAGCATCCACTATCAAAATACCATGAATCAGTAGCACAAGTTTTTAAAGAGGTGTATGCAACAAAGCATCTAAAATCAGATTTTCTTACCCAGAGTTTTCTAGAAACAACAGGTTTCAAATCAATCTTCAACTTGGGTGTCCTTTTTGGAAAATTGAAACTCATGCCATTCTTGATTGCATTCAAGTATTTGAAACATCTAGGTCGAATGTGACCAGGCATGCTACAAAAGTGACAAATATGAACAAATTTCCTTGACTTATTTCTAAAGAATGAAGGACCAGTTTTCTTACCAAATACTTTGGGTAGTTCTGATGTTGAAGATGATTTCACAAATGTCATCTTTAAAGAAGAACTTTCTCCTAGGAAATCAATCCCATGATGATCACCATTAGCCTTTCCAAGAGATAGTAAGTGATTGAGCTTTTCCGTACCGGAGTTCAGCATC
>JAUPMG010000006.1:5822874-5834282 GCA_031762675.1 Pachysandra terminalis | reverse complement strand
TAAATTGTAAGATATGAACAACAATCGTTTTATAAATAATGTTGGAACCAAGTAAATCTCCCAAGGCATTCATGATGGTTTAGTATAACTGATAAGCAACAATAAGGTGCACTGGAAATGAAAATGTAGAGGAAGGGTGTGATATAAGAACATTAATTGAAATATTTTACAACATCTTAATGCACACTGATACAATATATTTGTGGTTTAATAGCTTCTGTACATCATATTTTCTGGTGTATCATATCAGCACTCTGATTCTGGTTCAAATTTTCATAGATAATTTATTGGAAAGTAGTACCCTATGCGCAATTTTCTAAGGAACCCTTGTAGGTAACGGTAGCATACCATTCTTTATGCTCCTAATTCTCATGTGAAGTGGATCCATTTTTATGAAGAATAAAGATTAGGCTGTCATGAACTCCAGATCTCTCATAGGATGCTTCTCCAATACCCAAACATTAACGTGTTTAAATAGTGGGAGACATGATTAATTCAAGATATTCTGAATCAACTCACTGCATATGTGGTTGAACCCTGAACTCTGTCCCTTTAGTCCATAACAAAATTGAATGATAAAGGGAATATTAGCGTTTGACTAATGTCAAATCTGTTATGAATGAGATGAAGGTTCTGAAGTATCAGTGGTTTGAAAATGCCCTTGCATTGTGTTGGTTGGGGGTATGATGGCCATCCAAAAGCTTTTAATTCGATTTCTCTTTACTCTTAAGTCGTGTTGGGTGACATTTTTTGTTCAAATTACAGTACTTGGTGAAACGATATTTTTCTAATAGCAACAATCTTTGAGAGAGTAGTGCCTATGCACCTCAAGTAGGATTAGAAGAAAACTCTGAAAGATAATTCTGGGAAGAATGGATGATTTAATTCAAGGACTTGCTTATGTGGAGAGGATATTTATAGGTGGGGATCTAAATAATGATCATGTTAGAGAAATGAGTATAGGATATTTTAGAATACAAGGTAAACGGGCTTTGGACAAAGGAATGAGATGGGGGAAGCGATTCTCAAGTTTGTAATGATTTACGATCTTGCATTAGCAAATACTTCCATTCAAAAGAGAGTTGAACATATAGTGACATTCAAGTTGAGCTATGTTGACTTTTTCCTTCTTAGAAGAAATGAATCAGTAACTTGCTGAGATTGTAAAGTCATTTCAGGATATGCTATAGCTTTACAACATAAGATGATTGTGATGGATGTTTGTATTAGTAGATTAAAAATAGGAAAACATATTATAAATGATTCAAAAATAAAATGGTGGAATCTAAAAGGAGATAAATAGTGATTTCAAAGATGAAATAATAAAAGAGGGAACATGAGTTCTAGAAGCAGAGCCTACACAAATGTAAATGGCCAACTGCATTAAAAGAGTAGGAAAAGAGGATGTAAGAGAATCTAGAGGTAAAGTTCAACTCAACAAATAAATTTGGTGGTGGGGTAATGAGGTTCAAAGGGTTGTTAAAGAGAAGAGGCTCTATTTTAGACTTGGCAAAGAAAAAAAAAGCAAGAAAAGACGAAACCTATATGATAAATAAGGCTGAAAAATAAGCACATGATAGCGGATATAACAAGCTAGGTACAAAAGAGGGTGAGTACGTCTACAATGTTGCAAGAGTTGAAGAGAAGGCAAGTGATCTAGATTAAGTTAAATCCAGTAAGAGTGAGAATGTTACTCTTAGTAAAGCATGAGGAGAATAAAGAAAGATAAAGGGCTTATTTTCAAAATATATTAAGTGATGAAGGTACAAAGAGCTTTATTTTAGGTGAAGATGTGAATATTGGGGAGTCAAGAGAACACTATTGTATGATTAGGTTAGTGGATGTAGGGAGCCTTAGCAAAGACTAAATAGGAAAAGTTTAGGGACCAGATGGTAGTCCAATTGAAGTGTGGAATTTCCTGGGAGAGATTGGTGTTTTGTAATTGTCCAAATTGTTTGATAGAATTTTGAAGGCTAAGAAAATATCAAATGCTTGGAGGAGAAGCACGGTGGTACCTATATATAAGAATAAAGGAGATGCCCAAAACTGTACCAACAATTGTGGAATTAAGCTTATAAGTCGCATCATGAAATTATAGAAGAGTTAATCAAGCAAAGACTAAGAAGAATAACCCGAGCATCAGAAAATCAGTTTGGCTTTATTCTAGGAAGGAGAGACTGTCAATTTGTGGAGAAATTCAGAAAGAAGATGAGAGATTGTCAAATGGTTTTTATTGATTTAGAGAAAGAAAACATATAATAGAGTACATAGAGAGTTAATCTGGTGGGTTTTGGAACGAAAAGGGTACCAATTAGATACAATGTGGTCATTGAGGACATGTTTGAGGGATGCTAACTAGGATGAGAGCAGTGGGTAGTGAGACAAATGAGTTTCCAGTAATGATGGGTTTACATCAAGAGATCATGAGTCCTTATATTATTATTTATAGATAAATTGACAGTTCATATTCAAGAGGTGCCTTGATGTATGTTTGTAGATGATTTAGTTTTGGTGGACAAACT
The DNA here is from genome assembly GCA_031762675.1 of Pachysandra terminalis. Lineage (NCBI taxonomy): Eukaryota > Viridiplantae > Streptophyta > Magnoliopsida > Buxales > Buxaceae > Pachysandra > Pachysandra terminalis. The sequence continues at coordinate 5,831,760 of JAUPMG010000006.1, read as the reverse complement.
AGAGAGGGACTAAATGCATAATTAGAATTATGGAGGAATTCTTCGGTATCAAAATATTTTAAAACAACTCAAGTTTTATAGTATATGAAATGTAACTTTTGCACAAATGATAATAGAAGTGAGGAGATGATAAGAATCGAGAACCAGACGATTCCTATAAGCAATCACTTTATCTTGGATCAATTATCCATAAAGAGGACATAGAGGAATATTGATGAGTATGTTGCACATAGAATTAGAGTTGGATGGCTTAAATGGAGAAGTGCTTCTAGAGTGTTATTTGATCTACGTGTTCTCCTCAAGCTAAAAGAAAATTTTTACAGGACAACTATTAGGCCTGCTATGATCTATGAAGCAACATATGGATGGCTCAAGTGGAGAGGTGCATCTAGAGTGTTATGTGATCTATGTGTTCTACTCAAGCTAAAAGAAAATCTTATACATTATTACCATTAAGCCTGCTCTGATATATAGGGTAGAGTTTTGGGTTACAAAGAAGCAACATATGCGTAGGATTTTTGTTACTCAGATGAGATCGTTGAGATGGATGTGTGGGAAGACTGGAAATATATGGTAATGAATGAACATATCAGAGTGACTAGATGTTGCCTGAATTGGAGGTAAGATAAATGAAAGTAGGTTTAAGATGATTTTGGTATGTAAAGCAAAGACCTAGGGAGGTGGCTATAAGAAGGTGAGTGGTAGACATTAAAGTGCCTAAAAGATCAAGAAAAAGACCAAAATGACCTGGATGGAGTAAGTTATGAAAGATTTAAATACACATTATCTTACCAAAGATATGGTTTTTAGAGATTGGGATGATGATGGATTCATATTGCCAATCCCAACTAGTTAGGGTAAGGTTTTTTGTGGTTGTTATTGTTGAGTAAAAAGACCCTTAACAATGTAAAAGAATAAGAATCAACAGAAATGATGTAGGCTCAAAAGTTGATTTTTGAGTCTCTCTCTCTCTCTCTCTCTCTCTCTCTCTCTCTCTCTCTCTCTCTCTCTCTCTCTCTCTATCTATATGTGTATATATATATATATATATATATATATATATATATTATTGATTTCACCAACTTCCCCACACTAGCTACTGTTCCATCATAGGTGTCCATAATGAAGTCATTGTATGTTTTCATGACTCCTTTCTGCCTAATATCCCACTATGTTAAACTCTTTATGAATTCTATCTTATACTCGAGCATAAAATAATAATCATCACAAAATTATCTGTGCTTCTGAAATGTTCTTTGAATGAGTTGATCTTCATTTTTGGAATGCTTTATTTTTATTGCTTGGAGTGCCTTTCTTCCACCTCATTCCTTCAGAACTTGGTTGGCCGTTTTTTCCCTCTGAATTCTCTTAAATGCAGATTGAAAACATGGATTCATTGTTTGAAGCACAATTTTCAACGCTAGCAGAGTCGGGGCGCGCACTTAGCAAATGTGGGAAATGTGCACGGTACATGAAGTACATCTCCACCGAACCACAACGTTTGTATTGTGGCATATGTGAGGAGGTTTATTATCTTCCTCAAAAAGGTTCAATCAAGGTAATCTATATATCCTTACAAATTAACGCTTCTATATTTATGTGGTTGCAAATCTGTTTTTCTTATCTAAGTGTAACAATAATAAGGTGTGAATACACCATTCATTATAATATAAGAATCTAGCCTGGATAGAGGTTGATGTTGAGGTGTTCTGTTAACATCTCCATAGCTTGTTTTATCTATGTGTATGGTGTTTTAATAAGGTGTGTCTAGTGTGTTTACTTGCTACTCATCTTCACACCTCTCTTTTCCTGGGTTTCGTGGTTTATTCCAGACTACTAGTCTTTCTTTTGGTAACACGTGCATAGAATGATGTGACCTTGCTCTATTTTTTCCATTATATTCATATAAATGTTGACTAGAAAGTTCAGTGAAATGCAAGAATTTGCTTGGGTGAGCACTGTGTGAGCAATTACCATTTTTATATTTTTCCTCCTTGCTCTTATTGGGGGTTAAGAAACTAATGTATCTACCCTGGAATTCTGCCACTCCATTGGACTAGTTGGTAATGATTCTGAGGTTGGGGCCTAATCAATCAACTTGTCGGCAACACAGTTCCCGCTATTCCAACCTGTTAAAACCCATATTTTCAGTTAGCGTACTTATATTCAAATCATTTATAACCTACTCCATTCAAGCATTCTTAGTCTTCCACTTGTACTTTTAGATTCTTCAACTTGCACCATCTCACACATTCTCACAGGCCTCTCCATAGTCTCCATGTCCGAACCATTTAAACTAACTTCACTTTTTTTTTTGATTACCTCTTAGGGCTATTCCCAGACTCATATACGTTCCTTGTATATTCTTCTTAAAATTTAATCTCTTCTATGTTCATCACATGAATGTGTTTCTTCTTAATTACATAACACACTTTAAGTGCAAAAATTATACAGAAAACTGGTTTTCAAATGTTTCAGCTGTGCACAGTATATTTGTGGAATGTGGAAAACACAGAAAATAAAACCATTCAAGGTGCTTGATCAAAATTTCTGTACTTACAGAGCTCCCTTTACTCCACCTGCAGAATTGCCTTTTGGAAATTAAGGCTTTCTTGGACCTCTTGTAGGAAAATGCTAAACATAATTTATTTTGTTAATCAGGGTTCATATATAATGTAAAAGAAAACTACTAAACTGTCATCCTCTATGGTTTTCAATCACTTCAATATTTCAAAGTGAATAATGATTACTTGTATGCAACCTGGATAGTGAACACTGAAACCTGAAATGCACGATAGTTGAGAGTATCCCAATCCATGCCCAATGAGAAATTTTTCTTTATTATTTATAAATTTTATTCATAAAGCATGCATCTTATGATTTTATGTAATCTTCTTCTAAACAATTTTCTAATGAATCACTTATCTTCGCAGCTATACATGGAACTTGTATGTCCACTTGATAACTTTCAGCTGTTAATTTTCTCTATGGCTGGTCCAGAAGGCAAGTCTTTCCCCCTGTGTCCTTACTGCTACAACAGCCCTCCTTTCGAAGGCATAGATGCACTCTTCAGCACCCTTAAGCTTGGTAATTCAGGCAAGTTGGGCAAGGGAGCTGGCATGCCCTGCTTCTTATGCCCGCACCCTACATGCCCACATTCTCTTATATCCCAAGGAGTGTGTGCCTGCCCCGAGTGCAGTGGCACACTTGTGCTTGATCCGATAAGTGCTCCTAGGTGGAAGCTCAATTGCAACATGTGCAACTGCCTTGTCTACCTCCCTCAGGGTGCCCACCGGATCTCAACAACTCGTGATCGGTGTCCTGAATGCGACTCTCTGATCATCGAAGTGGATTTCAATAAGAATACAACACCTTTAAGCGATGGAGCCACATTATATACTGGGTGTATTCTCTGTGATGAGCTACTGCATTCTCTTGTGGAGATGAAACATGGTAGATCATTCTTCAAACGGACGGGAGGAAGAGGAAGGGGAAGAGGAAGAGGGAGAGGATTCAACAGCAGCAGGGGAAGAGGACGAAGTAGTGGGAAACGAGAGGACCCTAAAATGAGCTTCCGGGATTTCTGAAGCAATTTGTAGTTTGATATTTTGTGAGGTGAGCATCTAAAGATTGTCATATTTATATCTATATATATATTTTTGTTCATTCTTCTTGGTTTGATTCATAAGCAGTAGCCACTGATCAATCTCTTAGTAATGATCCAAAACGGTGGTCTTATTTATCATCTCACCATTGTCCATGAGAGCCATAGCTTTGGAGTGAACTAGGAGAAATTGAACCAGGTTGATAGGGTAAGGCTGCGTTTGGCCTGGCCTGTGCTTTTGGATAAGCACTCGTTGGATAAGTGACTCAATGGGAGCACTTATCTACAGCAACAATAAGCTGCTTGCTTGAAAAACATAGTAAATACATTTATTTAAGTGCTTATGAAAGTTTAGGAGTAAAATAGATATTAGAAAAGATCTTTTCAAAAGAGAGAATTTGTTTATACTTTTTTGCTTCAGACAGCAAGAAAGTGCATTACCAAACACAGCTATATCTATATATATATATATATATATATATATATATATATATATATATCTATATATCTGTGTGGAGCACAAAAAATAGACACCTCTTATGTTTGACATAATGACAACAAGCATTCCTCAAACCTTGGCCATTACAACCAACACCAATTGTAGGGCCAAACTAGAGGCAGAATTGATTTTTTGATCAAAACACCTTTTTATCAATCCCTGTGTTTTAGTAAACTAGAAAGATACCTATGATTATAAGAGATAGTTAGGGTTTTCACAATGCCTAAGCTGCATTTGTCACTGCTTAATTTAATTGCTTATTGAAGCTTTTAACTTATTAAAATATTTTTTTTTTACAAGTTATAAATGTGTGATAATAATGAGCCGGTAAGAAGAGGAAGATAGCATTGCAAGGAGAAGTTACTCTCAATAACTTCGTACCACTTATGCGGGAAGTGGTTTATAAACATTAATGGCACTTTAAAAATGATACTTCTAATCCTAAACACAGTACTAAGTTTTTTAAAGAAAATTTCTGAGTTTGTCTTGTTAAAGTATTTAAGTTAAATGTATTATCAAATACATTTTTTTTAAACAAAGCAACTTATTTATGATGTAGATAAATACTTTCACTGAGCCACTTATCCAATGAGTGCTTGTCCAAAAGCACAAGTCGGGACAAAGCCTTAATGTTACAAAACATTTTTTTTTTTGGGTAACATTGTTACAAAACTAATTTGTTCTTCTATATAAGCACTTATTTTGTTTTGAGATCATTACGAAAGGTCTATAAATGTATTTTCGTTCCTAAAACATGCTGCTATAAGTAAAAGACCAATATCTAATAGCTTTATTGGCCGTTACTAAACAGAATGGTCGGCTTGTTGTAACGTACTTTTCAATCAATAGGGGATGTGTTTGTGATGGATGAGGATCTTCTTTGTACTGAAATAGTCCAAAGGACAAAATTGTAATTTCACCCTCAACTGAATTACTTTATAAGGATGAAATTATAATTTTACCCTTTAGACTATTTCAGTAAACAGGAGATCCTCACTCGTGTGTGATGGTCAAAGGTTTGAGAGGTACTTGTTGCCATTATGCAGGGGTGTGAAATATAATTTATTTAATATTTTTCGCATAAAAAATAATTATAGAATTAAATATATTTAAAAATTATATATATATATATATATATATATTTACACTAGAATTACAATTTATTTATATCAAATGTTGCAGTTGGATTGATTCTAATCGGTTTAGGTGCGACTTATGTATAGAATGTGCTTCTAAGGACATTAGGGCTTCTCAAAACTTGCCATTGACATCACTAGATAGAAGATTGATAGCATTGAAAGATGCAGACTCGTTACCTACTTATACGCTTCAGGGAGGCAAGTTGATTTGCCAAATTCAGAACATGAACATGTCAAATGAGGCACAAGCCCTCATGAACATTCCTATCTTTATTTAGGTGCAGGTTGTTGGAATGATAGGAAATAAATTCGGACAGGTGATACCTTTTCCGCCCAAACGAAATTGTATGATTGAAAGTAAGTTATTGTATAGTTGCGGTGGGAATGAGGAGCGGACCAAATCCTTCTTTTTAAGACGTATTTCTCTTTTGCAAGGATTTTTAATGCAGGCAGATTGCAAGTACGACTCCCCCATGATACAATAACTAAGTCACACAGTGTACTTATTTACTTTTCTACACAAATAGAGAAGGAACGAGCCCACCATAATTGTAGATACCCTTTCCCCAACAAGGTATTGCAAAACAAAACGAAAGAGTAGAAGAGATCAGAAAATCATAGCAATACTTATTTCGTAGTGTATTGTTTCTAAAAAAAACCCAATAGATATATAGGAATAAATTTGAACGTTATAATGTGACCGTTAGTGGATAACCAACGAAGATTTTGTGATATCGTGGGAGACTAAGTCTCTGAGGCAGTTACCACAACGGTCAAATAAAATGAAATTGGATTTGTCTAGAAAGATAGAACCATGCGTGTGCGATCCGATTCGAGCCAGTCGCACGTGTCCATGTGTGTGTGTGCAGGACGCGATGCGAGCAAGCGCACGTTAAGGTTTTTGAGAGCCGCCATTTGAAATCCTCTTGGACTGGCCTGCTCCTCAATAGGCTTCACGTGCGTGAGCACTCCTTATTCCCCTCTATAAGCTCATAAGGCCAAAGGGAGGAGAGGGTATATATATATCACTCCTCAAACTTGGTAAGTTTCTAAAGTGGGACAAGCTTTGCACACAAGACACACACACCCACTTAAGTGACCAAGATTCAAATCCTTTAGGCAACAAGTAAAGGCATCTTTCTTAAAATCAACCAACAATCCCCCATTTATTTTAATAAAAATAGAACAAATAAAATAATACTAAAAATACTGGGAAAAGACTAAGTATAATGTATAGTGAAGGTACCAATGGCTTCATTCTTCATTTAGTGTTCACTAAGTCCTATACTAGAGTCGTAGTGAGCAAGTCTTGAACTATGACTACTTGAGGGTACATAAAACTATTCCACACACATAATACACATGAGTTCCAATAGCCAGCACATTATAGCCATGTGCTTAATCCCAAATTCTTGAGCGTTCTAAAGAATTAGCCCAATTCTGATAGGAAGTAGCCCCTCTCCCGCACTCAAATAGATGAGTCTATCAAAGATGCTCCTGTAACTACAACATCCCACTTATAAGAGTTATAGATCTCATAAAGAGTAAAAATCTCATCCTTATATGCATTATAAGAATTTCATGCACTTACATCATAGGGATGAATTGTAAGTACAAACTCCAACAATGCATTTCACAAGCCAAACCACTATATGATTCGTTCTTCCCGTTGAACCTAATTCTTGGAATCTTCAATCCTTAGGTTGGGTATCCTTATAGGTGATTTATTTTTCTATGGGTTTAAGCCTCATCCCCCTCAATGTATTCCAAATCTTCTCTTTAGTTAAAGATTTAGTCAATGGATATGTAATGTTATCGCCCGATATAACAAAATCAACATTTATGATACCATTGTTGATGCATTCTCTCACAATATTGTGTTTTCTTCTAACGGATTTGGATTTTCCATTATATTTATTATGCACTTTGCCTACAGTAGCAATGCTATCATAATGAATTAAGATAGGTGGTACTAATTCATCCCATACGGAATTTCAGATATCAGATCACGTAACCAACCTGCTTCTTCACTGGTTAAGGCAAAAGTTATAAGTTCAGCCTCCATGGTGGACTTTGTAATAATATGTTGTTTCTTAGACTTCCAAGATACAGCTTCACCACCCAATATAAACACATAGTGGTAGACATGGAATCACCAGAAAGTGTATTCTAATCAGCATCGTTGAATCCCTTATGATAATGAAAACCATTGTTCTTTCACAAGAAAAAAAAAACCATTGTTTATAGTTTTCTTAAGACATTTCATTATTCTGTTCATAGTATTCTAGCGTTCAGAGTTGGGTCTACTAGTAAGTCTTCCTAGTACTCTATAGCATAGGCAATATCAGGGCTAGTACAATCTGTGTCATATCGTAGACTACCAACTATACTAGCATATTCTTTTTGATTTAAAGCATCAAAATATTTTTCATAAGGAAATAAGTGAACACTAGGGTCAAAAGGAGTGCAAATAGGTTTACAATCATAATATTTATCTGTCTTAAGAATTTTTCCAATATAATGAGATTGATTTAGGAATATCCTAATATCAATTCTAGTAAGTTTTATTCCAACTATCAAACTTGCTTCATCTAGATCTTTCATATCAAAGTTAATAATAAGTAATATTTTCTCTCATTTATAACTCTAAGATTAAAACCAAAAATTAACAAATCATCTACATAGAGACACATTATCACATGGACTCCATTCAACAATTTATGGTAAATACATTTATCACTTTCATTAGTTTTTAAATCATTATCAATTACAAATTGATCAAATTTATCATGTCATTTTTTAGGTGTTTGTTTCAAACCATACAAAGATTTCATAAGTTTACATACTTCATGTTCATCACCAGAGGCTACAAAGCCCTCAGGTTGATCCATATATATTTCTTCTTCCAAGTTATCATTTAAGAAAACAGTTTTTACATCCATTTGATGAACTATTAATGAATTGTTGCTATAGAAATTCATACTCTAATAGATGTAATTCTTGTGACAAGGGAGTGTGTCAAAGAAATCAATATTTTCCTTTTGACTTAAACCTTTAGCAACTAACCTAGCTTTGTATTTATCTATAGTTTCATCTGGTTTAAGTTTCCTCTGAAGAACTCATTTACAACCAATCGTTTTACAGTCAGGAGGTAACACAACCAATTTCCAAGTTTGATTGGAAATTAAATAATCCATTTCATCATTAATGGCGTCTTTCCAAATGTTAGAGTCTAGAGAAGTAAAAGCCTCTTCTAAGGAAATTGGATTCCCTTGAATGCTATAAGCATAATATTCGGGTCCAAAATGATAGAATATAGAATGAATAGGCTTTGCCTTCTTTCTTTTCATTAAACCAGTAGCTGAATATGTACAGGGGAAGATTACAACTAAGAGCAAAAGAAGTTGTTACAGATCCTATAAACTAGGAGAATTACAACTGAAAAATATACAGCTAAGAGACTTTAAACAATAACAAACAAGAATGAGTCATAACAGACTCCTAAGATCAAGGACACATCAGATACTAATCTTCTATTATGTCCCCTCAAGATGGAGTGCGGGAAAGAAGTCCAATCTTGGATTTGAGTTGAAGAAACCGTTGTCTGGGAAGAGGCTTGGTAAGAGCATCAACAATTTGATCTT
>JAUPMG010000006.1:5793199-5803430 GCA_031762675.1 Pachysandra terminalis | reverse complement strand
AGTCACAGTATCTATACTTTTTATATATTTTATATTATATAAAAAAATAATATATATATATATATATATATATATATATATATATATATAAAGTACTATAAGACTAATAAGAAAAATATAATTCTACAAATAAAAGAAGTAATGTAAATTGGGCACACCGGCACCAAGCTCCTCATCAACATATAATTGAAACCTTAAACATAACTCGTCCACCATAACATGTCTACGAGGCGTCCATGTGCCTAAACCAATCACATTCCCAAGGAATTCTATACAAGAGCATCTCAAATATGCCTTCATCACAATTAAAAGCTAAATACATCACCACAATTAATATTTGCATCCAAACACACGTATTATGATGGTATAAAGCTGATAGGAGTGTTTGGGGACCATACACACTTACCTCCCCAAAACCTCCTATTGCTCGACCAAGCCTAGAAATCTAAATTCCGGGTTGAGGGGTCAAATTTTGCATGATAGGTCTAATTGTCCCGGAAATAGGCCAAACACGTATGGTTAGTCAAGATAGACACGCTCCCATTTGAATCACTCAATTTGGACCAGGGGAGCTGCTCGGCGGGGTGCTCGGCAACCCTTCAGCGCGCCTAAAAATGCAAAAGTGTGTCAAATTGGATGGCACTCGGGGTTTGGTCCAAATGAGTCTCGATAGACGAGAAGTCAACTTGGTTTGGTCACTTGTTTGGTTCGGCGACCTCTTATGCTCGCCTTGGCTACCCTCGGCGACAAAACCAGGGAGCCTAAAAGACCTCTGAGATTCAGCGGACTCTTCGACTCGCCAAAAAGGTCGCCGAAGCTCAGGAAGGGTCCAAATGGTCTAAAATTTCACCATGAGGTTTTTCACACTCCCAGGAAGGCTCGATTATGCTTAGTTTGTGAATTAACTTGGTCTATTATGGAGATTTGGGGTTTTTCCCTTCTTTTCTCCACTTGGGGTTTGGTTTTTCCACAAATAAGATCAAATATGGTGGTCTAGTTAAGGGTTACCACATGCATCATAAATCTATGTCTAAATCCCAAGGAGAAGGTGGGTACGCATCAATCAACCCTTCTCCTAGATCAAAATGCAAAAACATAACTAAACACGTCTTCAAAGAGAGGATACTCAACTTGGAGCGTTGCCAGAAATGCGTCGGGGTCGACCCGCCGTGGCTTCGGTTTCTCCATAGGTCTCCCACATGCTCCATGGCTCCAAGAAAAGAGAAGAGAGGAAGAAGAAGAGAAAAATGTTGAAAATATGACTAAGGGTTCTATTTATAGGCTCATGGGTCAGATTGTGAATAAGTTCAGCAGCGGGAGTAAAATGGAATTTCTTATCCTACATTTTTCAATTAGTCACATAATTAACTTCTACTAGATGGCTTTTATTGGTGGGTCTGAGGTGGATCTCAGAAGCTGACGAATATGATTAATTATTTATTCTAATCATTTAAATTTTTAATTAACTTCCAAGTTTTCAGCTGCCTAATCAGGTTAGCTACCTAAAATAATTAAATTTTCATGCATAGTCTAACTTCCTGTGGTTAGGGACCTGATGAGTAATAATCTAACCTATTAGTGAATTTATTTTACTCATTTTAAATTTAACTTGTTTATTAATCTTAATTAATTAGGAGTAATTGTTCATGTTCTTACAGTCTACCCATAAAATCATCGCAAAGAATATGCCTAAGAGAATCTGAAGATGTATCATAGATCATATAACGATTGTCGCTATTCCAAACCATATGAACTAGGTGCTCTACTGCAAAATTTTCTTCCCGCAAGGTATGCTTGATTCAAACTTGACCTCGCCAACTTGCAATGAAGGATATGATTCGAGCTACGATTTGATCGTAATTAAATCGTAGCCCTCATTGCCCCCATTCAATAAAAACAAGTAATAGATGTTTGCATCTTTTAACGTCAGGTATATAAATATAACAATTACGATATATGCAAATATAAATAGTGTGGGGATATAAATTTAAATAATTCATAATATAGAAGTATATATATATATATATATATGCAAAGAGCCTTAATTTTTAACAGCAAGTGCACAAGTATATATATATATATATGCAAAGAGCCTTAATTTTTAACAGCAAGTGCATAAAACCAATTTTAGATGCTGAAAATCACCTAAACCTTCCTTATTTAAGACGCTATCCTGCAAGTGCATATAAAATAATTAAAAAAAAAAACAATTTTAGGTGGTGAAAATCTCCTAAATCTTCCCTATTTTAAGTCGCTATCAGCTCTTTAAAGGAATTTATAGATTATAAAATATTAATATTTTTTTTTTTTTTTGTTAATGATTTTGATTTTATCCTTACATGCAACGTACTAGCTTTTGTACTAAAAAGACCAAAATAGCCTTAACGGCAGTTACAGTCGTGAAGTAGTCTACTTCGACATCGCGCATCAGTTTCGGTGCAATCCTCATCTGCAGTCAAATGGGTCCCACAAACGTACATGCCACGTGTAAACGCGTTAAAATAACGAATCCTTCACACGGTGTGACTCGCTAGATTTCCCGTCTTCCAAGTTTCAAACAAAAACCATGCAGTAGCAGTTTCGTAAACACTTTAGAAAACGGGGCATTATGATAACGGAATCCAGCATCACGGGAACTCTTCCGCGTGCCAAATAAGCCAGGTTTCGTGACACATGCAATCCACAAGGCAAGATCAACAGCAACGGAACTATTATAACTCAAATACATTCCAACATCCGATCTCGCAATTTATCCACATTCTAATACATCTGAGCCGTCCAATTTCTTACCACTAAATAGACTAAGGGTGTGTTTGGCCATGCTTCATAGAAGGAGAAGCAATTCTTTTAAAATTGATTCTTACAAAGTGTTTTATAAGAATTGCTTCTGAGAAATAAATGTTTGGTAAACACACATTGGAAAAGCGCTTCTAAGTTAGATTTGTGAGAAACTTGTATAGAGTAGGACTTTTGTTTGTGAAGATAACATGGGTAAAATAAGTATTTTAAAAGTTTTAAAAGGGTGTATAAGACAATAAGACATATTTCACTAAAATCTCAAACTGATTCTTGCAAATTTGATTTCAGAAGCAAAAAAATAGTAGCTTCGAAAAAAATCAACGTTTGGATGAAGTGATTCTCGTAAAATTGCTTTTCATTTGATTATACTATATCCAAACTCTTATTTATTTATTTGAAACGCTTTTAAGCTCAGGAATCACTTCTAGAATCCGAAGAAGCAATGTCAAACACGCCTTAAAGTAGAAGACCCGTGTCAGGATGGTCTAATTCAAAACCGATTCAACAAACCGGTTTGGGTGTGGTGACATGGCAACACCATAGTAATAAGTGGTAACCAACTCAGACTGTTTGAAATCAGGTTAGTCCGTTTGGGTTGGTAAATCAGATTACCTGTTTAACACATCCCATTACCATCCCTACCCTAATCAACATACATATAGGAACTGAACTGTTATGAATCCGGTTGGTGGTTCGACCGACTGGTTCGTTCATACCATAGGTATCATAGGACTGGAAGCATGGAAAAGGCTCTCCAAAAGCCCAACACCGTAAATTAATGAGCATGCATGACGCTTGGCTAATGCCAGCTGTTCGGCCACGGATTCTATGATTGCCATCAAAGGTGGATGGTGGGGCCCACACCTCCCCACAGTTTGAGAATAATATTTCATTCTCGGAGAGACGCGAGTGAAACCCACTCGTTAGTGGTTTTCTTTTCTGCTTCAGTTTTGCTTTCAGTTTTCGACGAGTGAGAGAGAAATAGAAGAGGAAAGATAGAAAGAAAGAATGCAAGAAGAAGAAGAAAATCTGAAGCAGGGAAATCTCGTTTCTACTCTGGTTTTTCTTCACAAAGAAGGAAATTCGGTTCGATTTTGACTTTTGGGTATTTGGGATTTGAATTTTTTTTTTTTTGTTTCTGGGTTTGTTTTGTGGAGAAAATTTTGGAAGAAATGGCGAAAACGGGAGTAATGGATACTGATCCAGCGAAGGTGGCAAAGATAACAGAGCTTAAGAAGGAGTTTCAGAGACTGGTGAGGGCGATCGTTGATGAGGATGACTCTCGTGTGGAGATTTTTGATCAGGCTAAGGAAATATTGTCTGCTTTGAAAGGTTTGAAGTTCAATAACTCGATGTCTCTCAAGCTTGATAATCTCGCTATTCCTGAAGAGTTTCGTTGTCCTCTTTCTAAAGAACTCATGAAGGATCCTGTTACCTTGGCTAATGGACAGGTTAGGGTTGATTAACGATTGGGGCTCTTCGTGTTACATTAATTTAAGGTTTTAGGGTTCTTGATTTCTCTGGTTTGATCCAGGTCCAATGTTCTTGATAGATTTTCAGGTCTTTAGATACCCTTTGTGTTTTCCTGCAAGAATTTCCATCTTTTGGTGATTATATTTACGTAAATTATCTTGGGTTAGATCGCTTTGTTATCTGGGCTTGGATCTTTGAAGTTTGAATTATTCTTTATGTGAATTTCAGTTTTGGTTCAGAGGTTTATTGTTTTAATTTCATGGGATTTGGTTTCTTTGTATTTGTAGAGTCAAAAGTATTGGAAAACTGATAATTGAAATATAATTTTGCGAAAATTGGCTTTTTACAGAGAGAAAGATAAATCATAGAAATTTAAAGATTACATTTAAACTAATGCATCTATGGATTAATTTCTTTGATTACAAATGAGGCATTTTGTTTCTGATATTTGATTTGATCTTTTATTTTATTTTTTCCTAAATTTACAGACTTTTGATCGATCATGGATTGAGAAATGGCTAAAACAAGGCCACAGGACATGTCCTCAGACCCAACAAGTGCTCTCACATACAATTCTTACTCCAAACATCTTGGTCCGCGACATGATTTTACAATGGTGCAAGAAACGGGAAATTGAGCCACGAAGTCCTGTAAATGATACCCAAGAGGGTGGAATTACAGATGCAGAACGAGGTCGATTGGATTCGTTGCTCGAACAAATTTTATCTGCATCCATTTCCGAGCAGAAGAAAGCTGCAAAGGAGCTTCGGATGCTGACAAAGCGGCTACCTTCTTTCCGGGTCATTTTGGGGGAGTCAGATAACATTCCTCAGTTGCTAACTCCACTCTTATCGGGCAATGCCTATATGTTCCCAGATCTCCAAGAAGATTTGATCACGACGGTGCTGAATCTCTCAATTCACGACAATAACAAGAAGCTCGTAGCAGAGACCCAAGGAGTCATTCCTTTGCTGATGGGTTCATTGAAATCCGGAACCATTGAGACAAGGAGCAATGCTGCTGCAGCTCTCTTTACATTGTCGGCCCTCGATTCAAACAAATTACTTATTGGGAAACTCGGTGCTCTCAAGCCCCTAATCGAGCTTTTAGAAGAGGGAAATCCATCAGCTATGAAGGACGTTGCATCGGCAATCTTCAGCCTATGTATCATACATGAGAACAAGTCGAAGGCAGTCCGAGATGGGGTAGTTAGGGTGATTCTCAACAAGATCAAGGACAAAATACTTGTTGATGAGTTATTGGCGATACTGGCAATGTTGTCGAGCCATCAGAAGGCTATCGAAGAAATGGGGGACCTTGGGGCTGTCCCTTGCTTGCTTGGCATCATTAGGGATAGTACATGCGGACGCAACAAGGAGAATTGCATTGCGATCCTCTACTCGATCTGCTTCAATGATCGAGCCAAGATGAGGGAGATAAGAGAAGAGGAGAATGCAAATCACACAATCTCTCAGCTCGCTCAGAATGGGACGTCGAGGGCAAAGAGAAAGGCTAATGGCATCCTCGAGAGACTGAACAGGTCTGCTACCATTACACATACCGCATGATCTTGTTTTCAAGTACGTACAGTTCTGTAAATACCGGGACCATGCACATTGATCCGATTCCCTTGTAAAAAGATTACAGTCCCTTTACCTGCCCCATATTCAACCCAAGATCAGTTCCTTCCATCGACATAGGTTCGGATCAAATCAGACTTATATAAAGAAACAGGCACGGAGTTTCGTCTCTCAGATTAAGAGTTCTGTTCATCATGAATAAATACATCACAAGCTTTACTGGTAATGACTTCTCTCTTTCCATTTCCTGCTCGTGGCCATATGTTATATATAATCGAATTTGATTACAGTTTTTAAGTACCCGCGGCCTCGCACATCGGCTCATCTATCTGGATACCAATCTGTACTGTTAACTCCAGTGGGTATCTCCTCTTCAAATGGCGGCAGCGCCACCAAATCCATACCAATTAAGGGTCCAAAACTTGGTACTACCTCCATGGGAGAATTATGTACTAATGGTTGAGAAATGTAGTCCGTACACATTGGAGGATAGGGATCATCTATGTGATTTGGTGATGTTGTCTACCGGAGAGGCAGCCCATTGAATAAAGGGGTACCGGAAAGATGAGCCGGTGAGCTAGTGGCGGGCGGCAGATGGAGTCTCTGATGTATCAGTCACCACCGACCTTTATGGTGTCGGCATCACTGTTAATAACTGTTTCTGAGTTATCTAATACTAGTTGTAATAGTGGGGCTTAAGGATTAAAGTATTGGCTGATATCACAATTTCGGACGATTCTATACAAGAAGAATAAAATAAAGAAAAGGGGGGAAACTGTATGTAATAATGTAGCTTGAAAAATCATGTCGCCGATATCCGGTTGACACGAGTATTATGGGCCGACTAATTATTCCATTAGCACATGATAAAACTCTACAGATTTCCGGGTTTGGGTTGGGTTAACTTGGTGACCCGCGAGTCGGACCTGTGAATTGTGATTACTCTATTAGTTTAATGGTAAAAGTATGATATGAACTAAAGAAAAATGAGGAATAATCTGGAGTTGATCTGTTCTGGGTTGAGTTGATTTGTTTGAGATTACCAGAGTTGAGTTATGCTTAAAACTGATCCGGGGACAATTAGAATCTGTCTTGACTCTTGACAGAGGAGAAACAGTGAAACTTTTAGAATGGAGATCTTTGTATTGTGCAGGAAATGGACTGTTATACTTGTGCATTTAAGCTAGATGGTTGAAAGGCCTTGGCCATTTGTTTTAGTTACTGTTTCTAGGTCTTATAAGAATTCCTTTTGAAGAAGAACAGTTGAAGGAATCTCAATAATATTTAGGATGGAAGTAAGTGTTGCTTAAACTTGATTGGATGTGTATGGATCGATGCGCCGGAGAGTCTTAAAGGCATCTTTCAAAGTGGTCCATGAAGTTGGAAGAAGAATCTGTGGGGATAAGAATCTTTCTCTAAGTGCCAATACAAAAAAAAATAATAAAAATACAAAGTTTAGTTGGTGAGAGAGCCATTCTTTTTGGACATAATTGATTCAGTTTCGACTGATCCAATTATCAAGAATTTGTTTTAAGGCATTACAAAGTTTTTTCTTTTTTTATCCTTTACTTCTCTCTTTGTCCACTTATCTATTTAAAAGAAAAGAGAAGGTATAATGTCTCATTCTTTATACTCTCACCGACGTTTCAATAGCATCCAAGAAATCAAACTTGTGTTTTAATCTCTCCTTAATTTTTTTATTATTTTATTTTTTAATTCTATGTTTGTCCCTTCAAACTAGGGCTTTAAAATTAGGATCGGGGTCTGACCAGCCCAAAACAAATTTGGGCGAGCTGAGAACAATTTTATTTGAGTCAAGACTATTCGGACCTAAAGGAACCTGGACTAAAGAGTTGTCAATTAGATTTCACACACATACCTCGATGCATACGAATCCAGATCTGTAGTGAAAGATTTTTATCGCTGAATGTCGTCCCAATCCTACATCCGCATGTGTGATTACTAGATTCATACACAATAGTATCCACACTAAAACAACCATATCTTAAATATGAGAATATATAGCAAACCAGATCTCTAATAGAAGAAGAGATTAAAAAAAAAAAATAGAGATAATCTCTAGCGTTGAAATTCAAAGTATGAAGCATAATGAAAGGGGAGGAGTATGCCATCAAACGGGGATCCAGGTCAGTCCATCCTAATGGGACAATCGGGTCAACCCATCCTAATGGGCCAATCGAGTTTTTTTTCTTTCTTTTTTGGTTCTGTGAGCTAATCGAGTTGTCCCAAGCCAAATATCCATTTTAATAAGTACTTATATAAATTTATTACGACATTAGGGTTTGTGAACTATAAATTTATTTTATATTTTTTTGGTGCCGAGGATTTGTAAAGTGTATGGTATTTGGATTTTTGATAGTAATAGAAGTTTAAAAAAAAAAAGGGTTTTGCCTACTACTTTTGCAATTATGTTTGACGTCACTAGCAATAAAAAGGACAACGATTATACTCAACTGTACCAACTACATATGGCATTTTAAAACTCTCATAAAGACTAGGAAAATGTTGAAATAAGTTGGGCTTTTTGGATATAAATGAAACGGATACAAAGTACCATTATATTTCTCAACAACCCAGGTTAGCTCGACTGAGACTCAGGCTTGGACTTGGGCTCACTTAATAAGACCAAAGGTTCAGCTCAACACCGAGGTTCGTTTGCTCCACCAAATTCAGCAATCGTGAATTTATTGTTTTGGAATAAAGGAAAGGGCTTCTCACATCTCACCGATTGTGCAGGTGAGGCCCAGTAACTAGAACAAACATTTCAAGTTCCGGAATCAATGGGTGACCGAATCACTAATAGAGTGATTTGCAAGTCCTATTAAATGATTCATGAAGATTTTGATTTAATTTAATCTCGAGGCTCCATGCTGTTTTGTGCAAAATGTCACTTGCAAGTCCTATTTACTACATCAACTCTCTAACTACAAATCATCCAGTAGGGAAAATGTAATATTGATAAATTTAGAAATAGAAAATACTGCGGGATTACACTAACATTCAAAACATAATGGTCTCAAAGCAAAGACTCAGAATTCATGTAAATTCTCACCAACTAACAAAATTAACTTGATGCTCTATAACTCAAAAAAAATCTAAGTAGAAGGTATCATCATCAAAGGAATTCAGAAACGCACAACCACTCAATCCTAAGCTCTTCTCTACGTAATCAACGGTTTGCCTTGGCAACCCGTTCGATCTCGTCCTTCTTCTTAATTGCATAGCTGTCAATGAACACTATTATTAAGTTCCAGATAATAAGATGCTTAACAAAATATTTTTTGGAATTTGAAAAAGTAACGAGTCAGTAATTCAAATGCTTCTACACTAGTCTTAATTCAAATGCTTCTACACTAGTCTTAATTCAAATGCGTCTGCAATATTAATAGCATAATACAATTATCTAAGCTTTCCAAGTAGTCGCACTTATCACTTAACAGAATAATAAAACCATCCCAGTTTTTATAATATTTTTTAGTATTTGCTTCCTTTTGGAAAATTAATTTTTTTTAAATATAATACAAATTAATTATTTTGAGCTTACATAGTTACATTAGCAAATTTGAAACAATTAAGTGAAAATCAAATGCAACCATGTATAACAGCACCCACCAAATTCAAAAAAACATAAATAGGCCATTTTGGTTTCAATTTTTAACTCCCAACCTTCGTTCTACCCAATAAAAGCAAATTTCAAATAAATAAATACAACAATCATGGCTAACATAACCAATCAGAAATTGAAATAAATCACGAACCTCGTAATTAAAAATTAGAATAATTTTCTTTAATTGTTGATACAACTCTTTAACTTTTACAAGTCCAGTAACACTAGAATTCTTTAGGCCACGTTTTGCTTTGTTTTGGATTCTCAAATTTTATTCTGGTCAATGAAAGCAAATTCGAAAGAATTAAGTTAAATCTAATTAAAACCATGGATAAAGGGGCATACCAATTGAAAGAACTCAACCTTGCAATCATAAATTTAAATTTATATATATATATATGTTTGTGTGTGTGTGTGTGTATGTGCGCGCGCATTGGTTTATAGTTACAACTTTTGTCTTAGAAGTTCAAAACTAGAATTCTTTAAGACTCATTTGAATTTACAAAGTAAAATATTGAATTTAAACATATACATTTTTTTGATGAATAACCGACGAGGGATATACACAAATGTTGTATATCATTTTTTTGATGAATAACCGACAAGGGATATATATATATGTGTGTGTGTGTGTGTGTGTGTGTGTGTGTGTGTGAAGTGCCAAATGAAAGAGATACACAAAAATACACAGAAAAAAAAAGAAAACACATATCACAAGGAGAGCACCGAGCCAAAAAACAAAGAAAAAACA
>JAUPMG010000006.1:5771152-5793099 GCA_031762675.1 Pachysandra terminalis | reverse complement strand
GATCCTCTGTGAGCTAAACCTGTCTAGGTTTCTTGGGGTGTGAAATAAATTTTACCCTCGTTGATGTTTCAAACCACAGGGAACCCGCACAAGGTTTACATCACAGAGGATCTTGCTCCAATGCTGAGTGGGTGTAGGAACGAGAGTGTCAAATTTGAAAATAATTTGTGGCCCAAAACGTGTACAAAGCATCCATATATATACATACAAACTATACTTAATGTATAAAGATATTTTTATGTCCAACCACATATATAATAGAAGAGAACGGACATAATCCATAAAATATCTCAATTTAACTTTCTATCAATCTAATTTAATATTTTTTAGAATAAAATTTGTATATTTTTATAATTTTATAAATCCGCCTAATAATTTACAAAAAAACCAACAATTTTTTTTAATGTTTTTACGCTAATCCATCTGCAGATTTGAAAAGTCAAATCTGCAGATTAAGGGTGTTCTCGCGCTTGAAAGGCAGATTCACGTTCTAAGTGCCAGAACCCTTCCCCATTCACACGGATTGTGTGACTTAGGTTCAAACTTTATATGCAACAGGGTGGCTAGCATTTCATTGGTTCATTTGGGGGAATCAGCAACAGATCATTGGTCTATTGGCAAGTATAGGATGGTATGGGTAAGAATCCTAGACAATTTATGACCCCCCACTATGAACCATTGCAAGCTATAGCATATAGATGGGGTTGGAATCCTCTGCGTAGTTATAATATCTTTGGGTGCTGTGTGCAGGGATAATAGAAGGATAAGATTTGGTCACATTGTCAAAAACCACGTGCATCATATATGTATTGCTAACTACTTGATTTTCAGGGTACGGCATGCATGTTCCCATAAATTTATGGTGCTATGCATAAGTTATTTTTATGTACGCTAACTGCTGAGGTTATATATATATATATAAGCACTTAATTAAAAAAATGCCATATGCAACCTTCTTTTTCATCTGCTTCAATGTGACTGCACTAGATAGTGGTTGCATTTTCAAACCCGACCCGTCAACCCACTTGCACTCGTATAGATTTAAAGGAATTAGATCATTGGTTTGACAGGATGTATATGATTTGGGAATATACTCTAATAAGACCTTAGTTCAGAAACATCTTTTAGAAATTGTCCTTTAGTCTTGAGGGTGAGTTCTTGTTTTCTCGTTAGGTAGTGTCCTTTACAAGATGTTATGTGTCCAAACTGTGACACTTGGACCCCTCCTACAAGAACCGTACAAAAATTATTGCGGGAAGAGAGAGAATAAGAACATGCTATGTTTGGTATCTTCAATAAAATACAAAAGGATTTCCTAATCATTCTGCTTCCAGCTTTGTCTCAATTTTGCTGTCATGGTTACATCTCTTACTGATCCATCTATCCTTTATGTATTTTCATGGGTATATGGATATAATTATTGTCCTCATGTATTTTCATGTTAAACCACTGAAAATATCTCAATAACAGTTGATTATTTGTTATTCTCAGTATCATGAAATTGAATTTACTATTTTAGTTAAAAAAAAAAATATGGAGAACAAGCCACTAAAAATTATTTAAAATGTTTATCATTCATTTAATAGGAGTATCTTCGAATCCTGTGTAAGAGGGAAAAATATTATAAATGTATTTAGAAGGAATACTTTAAAATTAAACTTTCATATCTTGAGAATTCTAGATATTACATTGGTTGCTCATGGTGAAGTTGATCATTGCTCATTTAACCCATGGCTCCCCATCCTCTACAGCGCCATGATTAGAATCATATTTGCAACCCCATTTAGAGGCTAACATGTGTACATGGCCGTTATCGGTTAAGGAACATAGCATATATCGGATTATTTATAGTATTAGCATAGAGAACACAGGCCATTTATTCTTTCTTTTTCTTTATTTTTGGACAAATACTAGGATGCAATGAAGCACCCTTTTCGACAAGAGTGTCGAATTTGACATCGTGCATTTTGAAATGATCAAGTACCTTCCTTATGTAAGTCTCCTGCGACAAACACAGAAGTCTCTTAGCGCGATTCCTGTGAATCTTAACACCTAGTATGTAATCTTCCTCACCCATATCCTTCATCTCAAAACTAAAGGAAAGTCACTTTTTAGTAGCGACAATCATCTCCCTGTCATTCCCCATTATCAAAATGTCGTCAATATACAACGAAAATATTAAAAAGCTCCTACCATGGAGTCCAACATACACACAATGAACTTCTTCGATCATCATGAGGCCAAACTTTATAATGGCTCAATGGAATCGAAGATACCATTGTTTGGATAATTGTTTTAGGCCGTACAAGGAGCGTTTGAGTCTGCATACTCTATGCTCATGCCCCTCAGCCACGAAACCCTCAAGTTGATACATATAGATCTCCTTATCCAGTTCTCCATTGAAAAATATAATTTTGATATCTATCTAGTAGAGTTCCAAATCAAGGTGTACGACAATAGCTAGAATGAGGGGAATGGAAGCATCTCACTACTGGTGAAAACGTCTCCTCGTAGTCTATACCCTCTCTTTGGGTATAACCTTTTGCCACGAGACGAACCTTGTATCTCTTTACGTTTCCATCTGCATTGCACTTGACCTTTAGAACCCACTTGTTTCCAATGGTCTTGCATCGGGAGAAGATCAACAAGTTCCCAGACTTGATTCTTTTCTATAGAATTCATTTCATCTTGCATTGCAGTCATCCACTTCTGTGAATCATGTGATGATAACGCTTCCTGGTATAAACCAGGCTCGTCATCATCTGGTGTGGCAGTCATGAATGACTCACCCTCAATTGTAAAAAGACGATAGGGAATCAATCCATGATTGCTCTTACGCATAGTATTGTTGGAATCCGTGTCATCTGAGACACTCCCACTGGGTGGTAATCCATTCTCACTGTCCACAACATTGTAGAATCCATAAGATCCTATTGTTAACCGACGTTCTCAATGGTATTTAGATATGAGATAATCTCCGAAGATCCCAACTCTAGCTCATTCATCTCGAAGAGCTCCAGATTAATTGAGTCAAATATTTCGAATCCAATCCCAATCACAATATACTAAGTTCATTCTACAACATATAAAAATTCTTCAAAAATATTATAGTACAAGTATCTCATGCATTCTCACCATCTTAAAAGAATTATATACATGCTTTGTTAAATATAATCCATATGAACATAAATAGTCACATACTAAAAAATAAACCAGCATATTCATCAAACATTTTGATAGATATTACATTATATGAACATGTAACATATGTGACTTATTCATACTAACTGTAAAATACAATAATACATGTAATTTGAAGAGAACTAGTAGAATTTACCTCTATTAGCTATTCCAGAAACTCTGCGACTTGTTGTTCTTCTCCTTCTCTCCTTTCTTTTGCAAAAGCCAACCTCCAACTCTCAGAACCTTCTCAATTTCATCAAGGCATTACACGAGACAACTTTGTTCTCTTATGATACCAAAAGTAATAGTCCAAAGGAGTAATGATAGGAGTTATGGTGGTAACTCCCATCCCCACTAACTCCTACACTTAACCACCCACTAACCCATGTCTAATTCTCCCATTAAATCCTTAACTACATGGGCCAATGACCATTCATTATCTTGGGCTCATCCCAAAAGCCCAACACTAAAAGTCATAATAACCCACGACACCTCTAACTTTGTATATTTATAGATTTTGTCCACTTTCATAAATTCATTACAAGTAAGTACATAAACAATATAATTAGATTAAAAAGGTAAAGTTAATTATACTAATTATTTTAATGTGATTAATTGATGATTTTAATTTAATTTCTAAATCTAGGTCACTACAATCTAGCTCCCTCCCCTACAAGAAAAAGAAAGATATCAGTTATCTTGAAGATTTCATTGGACAAAAACAAATAGTTACCTCAGAATCGAGGATGATGGCTATAGAGGGCACCAGAGGAACGATTTCCTTGTCAACACCCTCAGATACATCTCTTCTCTCCTCTCCTCCAGCAACTTCGTTGCCAGAGGTAATTACCGTGGGGGTAGGATGCTCAGATATTTTCGAAGTCACATCTCTTTTCATCCCTTTTTAGAAGACGGAACAAGAAGGATAAAACCTGAGTTAGAAAATAATACATCAAGATATATAGATTCAAAGCAGAGTTCAATACACTTACCAACAGCAAGTTTCTCAATAATCTGGGTAGGAGACTTGCTTGTTGTTGTTTTTGGTAGTGGATTCTTCTTTGGAGCAGTGGACTTTGATGAAGTTTTTTGTTGTACTGAAGGCTCTTTATGTTGTACAGAGGAAGCCTTATCAGTCACAGGCATGCTTTCACCGTGTCCCTCACCATGCCCTATAGATGGCATCTTCTGCAAGATATCTATGAAAAAGTCAGAACAAACAAGACGTATCACAAGTGACAACAAAGGTTGGTAAAGAAAGTAAAAGATCAATTATTACCATTGAAGTGCCAATTGCCTTGTCTTGCCCTTCAGAGAATGTTCCTTCGGAGGAACAACTGAAGCCTTCAAAGTGGCAGGCACCTTCAGATCAAAAAGCGCCTTTGGAGCTCGACTCCTGCTGCCTCTTAGGATCAAAATTTGAGAAAGAGGGACTTCCTCATCGTCCTCTTACTCTTATTCCTCCTCCTCTACTGGCCTCTCTTCAGAATCCTCTTCTGAAGCATCTCCCTCCTCATACAAATCTATACTTTCAATAACAATATGGCCTGGAATTGCATGGGAGACAGGATGGCCAAAACCCATAGAAGGCTGATGGTTCTTGCCTTGGATCCTCAACCGTTGTTCACCTTTGGACTGATAATTGATTATAGACAGTATCACAGGACCATTGCACCACTTTAATATCCTTCCAACTGAATTCGTCCAGTATGTAACCCACATCAATGACACTTTTCCATCCCTGTCAGGAAGAGCAAGGCAAGCTTCCTAGTCTGCCTTCATCTCTCGATGGCCGAAGACTAAGGAATACCTCTCTCCTATCTGCCGAATTGAGATGTCGTTGGTCTTCGTCGCCACTAGGTTCTTCAAAGGAGCAGTCTGATCCATCCCAAATTGTTGGAGCACTCGATGAGGATTATATAGGGGATAACTGCTCCCATACTCCTTGACCGTTCCTAATAGATAACTCGGATGTATTATCACTAAGAAAGTCCTCTCTTCTGTTCGAAGGATAGCACAATCCTTTGCCTGCAACCGAGGCTCACCCTCTAACATAGTCCCTTGTACTAAAGCATTCTCATTGTTCCCCGGCGATAGGGGCTGAATTCGAACTCCCTCTCTAAGTCCAACATGGAGGACAGGGAAACAGTTTTTATGGGCTCAATGCGTGATCATCTCATCGCTCAAGGAGTAGTGAGAAAACTTAGATCATCCAACCTTCCTTCAATATTCTCAGAGTCCAGAGGAGCATACCTTCTGAATCTCTCCTACATAAATACTTGTAAGAAGGTAGCATCCACCAGGATCTCCACCAACCACTCATTCTGAGTCCTGGACAAGTCTTTGCATGGCAGGCCCAAGTGCTCGTACAATGTTCCCAAGAACAGAGGAGCAAGTGGCACGTTATTCCCCCTTGCTATCTTGACTGGAAGAGGGAACACTCGCTTAACTACCCTCTCAGCATGATAGGCTTCGAGAACAAACCTCGATAGCTAGAAGGCTATAAAAGCATCCAGATAGACGGAGCTATTCCAGCCTTCGCCCCAATACCTTTTGATGGACTTGGCAATGGTCTTCACGGGCTTGTCTTCCCTCCAAAAGTACTAAACCCAGCCAGCGAAGGTTTGCTTCAAGCTCTCACCTCCTCCCTTGGCCTTCACCATCGACTTACATGGGGACTTCTTCATACACATCTTCAGAAGGTCCACTGTGCCCTTATCGTTTGTAAACAACTTGATCTCATCAGAATTAATCTCTCATGGCATGGGAAGGTATAGAAGGACTTCAACATCCTCCAAAGGTGGGGTAATTTTCCCAAAGGCCATCACAAATACATGATCCTCAAGATTCCACCGAAGAATCAAGTCCTTCTAGCTTGTGTAATCTCTATGGAACTCTCCCATGGAGAACTAGACCGCCTCCAGTACACCAGCAGCATCGAGAAGTGTTAAGTACTCAACATTCTCTAGGATATGCTCACACCATTCAGACCATCATGAGGGTTGGTTGAAATGATACTGGAAACCAATCTCAGAAAGAGGGTAATCACCCTTATTACTCTGGAAGTATGGAACCAACTCCATCTTCAGAAAGCCGACATCCAATCAGCTTTTCTCTGGGTACGGGCTGCATAGAAAATGGCAGATTCTCCCTCTTCCAAGAGAAATTCAAATGTTATTTGGCAGTTTATGTACGATCATGTGAGTAATCATGCTACATTTAATGCAACACCACGTTTGATATTTTCACCATTAATGCGCAGTATCTCAAAGTGTACAGCATTTATTGCCCACCATTCTGAAGGTAGGATCTTCTGCTTTTTATCCCCCCAGCATAACAAATAGAGATTGGGAGCTAATGATGATCTGGCAGTCTAATTACTCTCATTGGACACGCGACATGATCTTAACGTGTGATAGCTTGTTTATAAGATACACCTGCAAGTGTTATATCATTCATAAAGCGGTTTACCTGCTCCTCCACTACTTCACGCGTGTGAACGTTGAACAACATTTGCACTCTAATTGGACCACGTCAGCTATATTGATGATCTTTTGGCCTAATCAAAGATATCCAACATCCTTATCTTAATCAAGAGTTAGCTTCCTCAGTAAGTAACCTCTTCGAATGATGGAATAGACATTGTAAACCTCACAGCTAACCACCCTAAGATGGTCAATTCGTCAAGCTAACCACTACAAGATGGTCAATTCATCAAGGCACCCTCAAAGGACTAAGGGTTAATCAAGGGTTTTGTCCCCTTCGAAGGACAAAGATTTGGATCTGTCAACCTCATTAGACGTTTACTGACTTTGAAGAAAATCCCCAGGGAAATGTTCAGAGGCATGTTTACACTCTCATCCCCAAATGTCACCTCCGAATGACGTTTGCAGACCTTGTGGGACTTATTTATGCACTTTATTTAGAGAACATTACGAATGAAATTTATTTATTTCTGATTTCACTGAATTCAATCCAAGGTCACTCAACTTGGTTATTTAACCTAAAACCTTTAAGGATTCTAAGATGGCTCTGTCTTATAGGGACTATTGGTCATGAAAATGAGTTGTTTGTCGAGAAAATTAAATCTAAGATCTCTATATGACTAATTCGATAATATACCAGTCACCTTATGAGATGTATGCAATTACTCTGACATCCTTCAAAGGAACATAAGTTGAACGACCAGAAGGGATTCCCTCGAAGGTGAACGAAGGCTTGGAAGAGTATTTTATGGAATTCGAATGCCCCATTTATTTAAAGATGATTGCAATAAATCCCCAAAACAGCCACGTGATAAAATCCTATCAACGTGGCTGTTTTGCGGATTTATTGCAATCATCTTTAAATATATAAATATATATTGTAAATCTTATTTGATGGAAAATATTGTCTTATCAGGAATGGTAAGGATAAGAATGGATGCATTGTTTGGATATATATATGCATGTTACATGTATCATATCCGTAATTTCTTGGATCCCAAGGCAACCAATCACAGAGCAAGTTCACTTAATCAAGTGACTCATCATAATTTTCTTCTTAAAATAACTTGTGTGCGTTGATTATACGTAGACTTTGGATGTGCATTGCTGCATGGAGATATTTTCAAGCACTTCTCTATACATACGTCCAATTGACACATGTCCTGGTCAAGAGAGGATATTTTGGATGTTTTACTCCATAAATAACAGAGCCTACTCTCGAATCAAAAGACCGGTGGAGTAGTGAGAAGATTACATCATATTCACGTATAACTCGCAAATATGTTAAAGACACAAACAATGACAATTTATCATACTCCTTGAGAGACTTCAAGTCCCTTGAATCCTGAGATTGCTTGCTCTATGGTGTGCATTTTTATTGGCATACTTGACATCTCGATCTCCTCTCTCTTCGCTCCTCTCTTTATCTTATCTTATTCAAATGTCACATTTGAGAAAAAAATGCTCTTGATAAAACGGCTACAGGTTATCTTGAAACAGACTATCCAAACTTTATTTCTATTGATACATTTGTATTAATGAATTCTAACGTTATCAATGAAAGATATTCAAATTCGGCATCACCACTACAACTTATAATGTTATTAAAATAACAAACGATTTGAGAGTTTGATCAGACTATATTCTGTATAGAGACTAATATAGCAAAAAACATTAGATAGTTTTCCTTCTTTGAATTGGGTTCAACTAATGGTATAGAGATGTCGGTTCTAAATTTAGTTCGCTTTTGAATTGATCTCTACTAACTACTAACCTAAGTTGGTATCGGATTGCTATCAACCCAGACAAATTCAACCTCATACTATAACTGAACAGATCATCTTGCTATAAACTGTAGATTCTGGCCTGAAATATTCTTTAAATTTTCATTAAATGCCCTCATCTTTTTCGATATTTCTTTTAAGAATCTATTTAAAACAAAAAATCATCCTTATACTCGTTTTATTTTTTGGTTGATATGGATACGCTCACTTCTTTATTATGCAAACGATATATCTACCCACAAGATCATTTCGGAGAATGTACTTGAGGAAATCTGGAGATGTATTATAAATCATACGACGATTGTCGCTATTCAAAGCCAAATGAGTCCAGTGATCCACGGTAAAATTTTCTTCTTGCAAGATATGCTTGATTCGAATTTGACCTCGTCGACTCGTAATGAGAGAATTGATTCTAACTACGATTTGATCGAAATTGGAATTAAATCGTAGCCCGAAGCAGATCCCTCATTGCCTCATTCAATAAAAACAAATAATATATGTTTGTATCTTTTAACGTAGGATAGATGCAAATATAAAAAGTGTGAGGATATAAATATAAATAATCAATAATATATCTATATATATATATATATATATATATATAGAAAGCCTTAATTTTTAACCATAGTTTTAAATTTCGGGGAAATTTTGCGAAATTTCGGTTTTGGATCACCCCGCCGAAACACGAAATCCTTATTGTTCGAAATGAATTATTTAGTCCGAAAAAGAGCTTATTTTGGCGAAATTTTGCCGAAATAAATGCACTTTGGCCAAAAAATTCACTTGAAATTGTCACTTTTTGGCCGAAATTTCGGATATTTTGGCCGAAATAAATCAAAACTCTATTTAAAGGTGAAAAAAAAAATGATAAATATCATTCACACCTCTTGAGTTTAGCATAATAGCAACAAGTACCCCTTAAACTTTGGCCATCACAAGCACCTCCCCTATAATTTGAAAGTATATTTTATAGACAAAAATACGCTTGGATACGTTGTTTAATAATCTTAAGAACAAAATAGATGGTCATATGGAAAAAGAAAGAAAATTAGTATCAATGAAAATTGTGAAAACCCCCATTGATCTCATATAATTATAGAATAAAAATTAAAAATTAAAAAAAATATTAACAAAAAATAAAATCAAAAAATAAATAATTAAAAAATGGTTTATATTTATTACAATTATCATTGATTGAGGGGTATTATGGTCAAATGATCAGTTTCTGTTACAGATCGTTAGACCCCTCTAGTTTGAATTTGAATCCAATATATTTTGGATACTTATATACCTTTTGGATGTTGTAATATAAATGTTGTATTTATTAGTTGTAAACTTTTTGTATTATTTCACATTATTAATCAAAATATTATTTGTTTTTTTTTAATTTGTATGTTCATAAATAGTATATATTCTAATGAAAATATCACTTTTATTGACTAAGTTTATTATTTATATTTTAGAAGTTATTACTTAATATTCATTAAAAAAAGAAAAAAAGAAAGAAAGAAATTGGCTAAATTATGCCTACATTAAAATATTGTAAATAAAAAAATAAGTGAAATTTATTTCGGCAAAATAAACAAAATTTCGATCCGAAATTTGGCAAAAATTCGGCCAATTTCTAACGTTATTTCGGATATTTCGTTTCGTTTGACCAGCCGAAATCAATGATATTTTCAAAATTTAAAATTATGAAATATCCTAAATCTTCCCTATTTAAGAAGCTATATGCTCTTTAAAGGAATTTAAAGATTATAAAATATTAATATATTAATTTTTTTTTCTTAATGATTTTATACTTACGATATGGCACGTGCAACGTACTAGTTTTTGTATGAAAAGACCAAAATAGCCTTAATGGCGGCTACTGCCATGAAATGGTCTATTTCGACATCGTGCATCAGTTTCGGTGCAAGTGCAATCCTCATCCGCAATCAAATGGGTCCCATAAACGTACATGTCACGTGTAAAACGTGTCGAAATAACGAATCCATCCTTCACACGGTGTGACACCAGATTTCCCGTTTTCCAAGTTTCAAACAAAAACCATAGTGGCAGTTTCGTAAAAACTTTAGAAACGGAGCATTATGATAATAGAAGCCAGCATCACGGGAACTCTTCCGCTTGCCAAATAGCCAGGCTTCGTGACACATGCAATCCACAAGGCAAGAACAAACAGCAACGGAACTATTATAACTAAAATACATTCCAACATTGGGATCCCGCAATTTATCCACATTCTA
Source organism: Pachysandra terminalis (assembly GCA_031762675.1). Classification (NCBI taxonomy): domain Eukaryota; kingdom Viridiplantae; phylum Streptophyta; class Magnoliopsida; order Buxales; family Buxaceae; genus Pachysandra; species Pachysandra terminalis. Next base: position 5,782,401 of record JAUPMG010000006.1, on the reverse strand, counting down.
GTACATCTGAGCCGTCCAATTTCTCATCAAGAAATAGATTAAGGGCGTGTTTGACTTGACTTCTGAGAAGAAGAAGCGATTCTTTTAAAATTGATGCTTACGAAATGTTTCATAAGAATTGCTTAAGAGAAATAAAAGATGTTTGGTAAATACATATTGAAAAAGCGCTTCCAAATTAGATTTGTGAAAAGCTTGTAAAGAGTAGAAAATCTATATTCAATAGGATTTTTTGTTTGTGAAAATAACATAAGTAAAATAAGTATTTTAAAGGGGCATATAAGACAATAAGACGTATTCATTCGTGAAGATAATATGGGTAAAATAGGTCTTTTAAAAGTTTTAAAGTAGCATATAAGAACATAAGACGTGTTTCATTAAAACCTCAAATTGATTCTCGCAAACTTGATTTCAGAAGTAAAAAATAGCAACTTTAAAAAAAATCAACGTTTGGATGAAACGATTCTTGTGGAATCGCTTTTCACTCGAGTATATTATATACCAAATGCTTATTTATTTATTTGAATCGCTTTTGAGTTCAAGAATCACTTTTAGGATCTGAAAAGCAATTCCAAACACACCCTAAACTAGATGACACGTGTGAGGCTGGTCTAATTCAAAACTGATTCAACAAACCGGTTTGGGTCGGGGTGACATGGCAACACCATAGTAACGAATCCAAACAGTTTGAAATCAGGTTAGTCCGTATGGGTTGGTAAATCAGATTACCTGTTTAACACATCCCTACCCTAATCAACATACATATATAGGAACTGAACTGAACCGTTACGATTCCGGTTGGTGGTTCGACCGACTGGTTCGCTCATACAATAGGTATCATAGGACGGAAGCATGGAAAAGGTTCTCCAAAAGCCAAACACCGTAAATTAATGAGCATGCATGACGCTTGACAAATGCCAGCTGTGTGACCACGGATTCTATGATTGCCATCAAAGGTGGAAGGTGGGGGGGCCCACAGCTCCGACAGTTTGAGAATAATATTACATTCTCGGAGAGAAGCGAGTGAAACCCACTCGCAACTGCTTTTCTTTTCTGTTTTCAGTTTTCGACGAGTGAGAAAGAAATAGAAGAGGAAAGATAGAAAGAAAGAATGCAAGAAGAAGAAGAAAATATGAAGCGGAGAAATCTCGTTTCTACACTGGTTTTTCTTCTCAAAGAAGGAAATTCAGTTCGATTTTGACTTTTGGGCATTTGGGTTTTGAATTTTTTTTCTGGGTTTGTTTGTGGAGAAAGTTTTGGAAGAAATGGCGAAAACGGGAGTAATGGATACTGATCCAGAGAAGGTGGCGAAGATATCAGAGCTTAAGAAGGAGTTGCAGAGACTGGTGAGGGCGATCGTTGATGAGGATGACTCTCGTATCGAGGTTTTTTATCAGACTAAGGAAATATTGTCTGCTTTGAAAGGTTTGAAGTTCAAGAACTCGATGTCTCTCAAGCTTGATAATCTCGCTTTTCCTGAAGAGTTTCGTTGTCCTCTTTCTAAAGAACTCATGAAGGATCCTGTTACCTTGGCTAATGGACAGGTTAGGGTTGATTAACGAATGGGGCTCTTCGTGTTACATTAATTTAAGGTTTTAGGGTTTTTGATTTCTCTGGTTTGATGGAGCTCGCATGTTCTTGATAGAGTATCAGGTTTTTAGATACCCTTTGTGTTTTCCTGCAAGAATTTTCATCTTTTGGTGATTATATTTACGTAAATTATCTTGGGTTAGATGATTTTGTTATCTGGGGTCATTGAATCTTTGAAGTTTGAACTATTCTTTATGTGAATTTCAGTTTTGGTTCATAGGTTTATTGTTTTAATTTCATGGGATTTGATTGCTTTATATTTGTGGAGTCAAAAGTATTGGAAAACTGAGAATTGAAGTATAATTTTGCAAAAATTGGCTTTTTACAGAGAGAAAGATAAAACATAGAAGTTTAAAGATTACATTTTAACTAATGCATCTATGGATTAGTTTCTGAATTTCTCTCTGTGATATTTGAATTTTTTTTTTTTTTTTAAATTTACAGACTTTTGATCGATCATGGATTGAGAAATGGCTAAAACAGGGCCACAGGACATGTCCTCAGACCCAACAAGTGCTCTCACATACAATTCTTACTCCAAATAACTTGGTCCGCCACATGATTTTACAATGGTGCAAGAAACAGGGAATTGAGCCACCAAGTCCTGTAAATAGTACCCAAGAGGATGGAATTACAGATGCAGAACGAGGTCGATTGGATTCGTTGCTCGAACAAATTTTATCTACATCCATTTCTGAGCAGAAGAAAGGTGCAAAGGAGCTTCGGATGCTGACAAAGCGGCTACCCTCTTTCCGGGTCATTTTGGGGGAGTCGGATAACATTCCTCAGTTGCTAACTCCACTCTTATCGGGCGATGCCTACATGTTCCCAGATCTCCAAGAAGATTTGATCACGACGGTGCTGAATCTCTCGATTCACGACAGTAACAAGAAGCTCATCGCAGAGACCCATGGGGTCATTCCTTTGCTGATGGGTTCATTGAAATCTGGAACCATTGAGACAAGGAGCAATGCTGCTGCTGCTCTATTCACATTGTCGGCCCTCGATTCGAACAAATTACTTATTGGGAAATTCGGTGCTCTCAATCCCTTAATCGAGCTTTTAGAAGAGGGAAATCCATTAGCTATGAAGGACGTTGCATCGGCAATCTTCAGCCTATGTATCATCCATGAGAACAAGTCAAAGGCGGTCCGAGATGGGGTAGTTAGGGTGATTCTCAACAAGATCAAGGAAAAAATACTTGTTGACGAGTTACTGGCAATACTAGCGATGTTATCGAGCCATCAGAAGGCTATTGAGGAAATGGGAGACCTTGGGGCTGTCCCTTGCTTGCTTGGCATCATTAAGGATAGTACGTGCGGACGCAACAAGGAGAATTGCATTGCCATCCTCTACTCGATCTCCTTCAATGATCGAGCCAAGATGAGGGAGTTGAGGGAAGAGGAGAATGCAAATCACACAATCTCTCAGCTCGCTCAGAATGGGACATCGAGGGCAAAGAGAAAGGCTAATGGCATCCTCGAGAGACTGAACAGGTCTGCTACCATTACACATACCGCGTGATCTTGTTTTCAAGTAGGTACACTTCTGTAAATACCAGGACCATGCACATTGATCCGATTCCCTTCCTTGTAAAGAGATTACAGTCCCTTTACCTGCCCCATATTCAACCCAAGATTGGTTCCTTCCATCGACATAGTTTCGGGTCAAATCAGGCTTATATAAAGAAACAGGCACGGAGGTTCGTCTCTCAGATTAAGAGTTGTGTTCATCATGAATAAATACATCACAAGCTTTACTGGTAATGACTTGGCTCTTTCCATTTCCTGCTTATGGCCTTATGTTATATAATTGAATTCAATTACAGTTTTGAAGTACCCGCTGCCTCGCACATGGGCTCATCTATCTGGATACCAATCTGTGTTGTTAATTCCAGTGGCTATCTCCTCTTCAAACGGCGACAGCGCCACCAAATCCATACCAATTAAGGATACCTCCATGAGAGAGACTTGTGTACTAATGGTTGAGAAATGTAATCCATACATACGTATGTGGTTTGGGGCTGTTGCCTACCGGAGAGGTGGCCCACTGAAAGATGAGCCGGTGAGCGAGGGGAGGGGCGGGCGGCAGATGGGGTCTCTGATGGTGTGGGCACCACAGTTAATAACTCTTTGTGATTTATCTAATACTAGTTGTAATATAGTGGGTTTAAGGATTAAAGTATTGGCTGATAACCACAATTTCGGACGATTCTATAGAAGAAGAAAGGGAAACAGGATCTGAAGCTTGAAAAATCATGTCGTGGATATCCGGTTGACATGAGTATTATGCGCTGAGTAATCATTCGATTAGCACATGGTAACCACTGTTTTAAAATCTAATGTGGAGTTCATCATCTGTGCTGGGTTGAGTTGGATTTGTGTAGGATTATCAGAGTTGAGTAGGTGAGTTAGAATCTGTATTGACAGAGGAGAAACTTTTAGAATGGAAATGGACTCTTTTACTTGTGCATTTAAGCTAGATGCATTTCTAGGTCTTATAAGAATTCCTTTTGAAAAAGAAGAGTTGAAGGAATCTCAATAATATAGAATGGCGGAGAAGTCAGTCTAAAGGCATCTTTTCTTTCAACATGGTCCATGAATCTGTGAGGATAAGAGTCTTTCTCTAAGTGCCAATATCATACATAGTTTAGTTGGTAGGAGAGCCATTCGACTGATCCAATCCAATTATCAATAGCCCTTCAAACTAGGGAGCTGAGAACAATATTATTTTTTGTGGCCTGGACTGAAGAATTATCAATTAGATTATCCACTACGACATTAGGGTTTCTGAACTATTATCTGGATTTTTGATAGTAATACAAGTTTAAATTGGGTTGTAACGTTTATATTCAACTGTACCAACTAAACATGACATTTTAATACTCTCATAAAGACTAGTAAAGTGCTTAAATGAAACCGATACAAGTATCATTATATTTTTCAACAACCAACCCAGGTTAGCTCCACTCGGACTAATTAATTAGGTTCGTATGCACAACCAAATTCAACTGCGTCATTGTCGTGCTTTTATTGTTTTGTAATAAAGTAAGGAAAGGGCTTCTCCCATCTCACCGATTGTGCAGGCAGATGAACATCACATGACAACAACAAGCAAACCCACCACCTGCCCAGAAACTACAACAAACGTTTCAAGTTCCAGAATCACCAATAGAGTGATGACAGCTCACAGACCCTTTGCTGCCGACCCTATATATGATCAAGGTTACAGACATTTTAAATATAATTCTGTAAGCATCCGTCCGTTTGGATCGCTTTGAATTGCAGGAATTCAGGAGTGGGAATTAGAATTATTCTTGGAATTGGATGACTAATTCCCACAAGAATTAAAATTTACGTGGGAAAAAATACAACTAAGTCCCGCTATTCATGATAACTATAATTCATACCTTTTGTACGTTTATTCTAATCCCCATGCAAACTAAATATTTCATTGGTGTGGTTTAAGAGAGTAACCCCACCCCACCCCACCCCAACCATTAATTCCAATTTGGTAACGACCGACCATGTGGTCCGAACTGGTCCAGCACCCGGTTCAGTCCGATCCAATAATTTTAGTTCAAAAATGTGTTTTTTTTTGGTACCAGATCTAGACCGGACCCAGTCCGGGTACATTAAAACTTGTTGCAATCCCTATTTGTAAGAGAATCCGCCATTAGAAAATATAAATTAGCCATACAAATTAGATAAACTAGGCTATGAGTAACATGTCAACCATACATGAATTAGAAATCATAAGATTTACAATACATATGCATTTCAATTCTCATGTATCTTTGAATTCCTACAAACCAAACAGAACTTACCAGTCCAAAATAAAGATTCCGAAGTGACAGTCCTATTATAAAAATTATCAGTATGGAAAACGTAATATTGATAAAATTAGCGATTTAAAAATTTAGAAAAGAAAATATCATGCGACGGAGGATAGGATACTGCTGGATTACACAAAACATTCAAAATCCAACGCAAGGTTTCAAAGCAAAGACTCACCAACTAACAAAATTCACTTACTGCTATAAAATTCAAATCTAAGTAGATATCTAGTAAAGAAACACACAAGCACTCATCCTATGCTCTTCTTGTGCATGCAGCATTCTTCCAAATCAACGGTTTGCCTTAGCAACTCGCTCGATCTCGTCCTTCTTCTTAATTGCATAGCTGTCAATGAACACCATTATTAAGTTCCAGATGACAAAGATTGTAAACATAAGACGTGACAAACTAACATAACACTTTACTGCCACCAATTACAAGATTCTACACTAGTCCATTCAAATTCATTTACACTGGTAATCTAACAATGTCACAATATACATTACATACCTATTAGAAGAACCCTTTGCTGCATTGATCAGCTCATCGGCAAGGCACTCGGCAATAGTCTTGATGTTCCTAAATGCACTTTCACGAGCCCCAGTTGTGAGAAGGTATATTGCTTGGTTGACTCTTCTCAATGGTGAGATATCAACCGCCTGACGTCTTACAACACCAGCTGAACCAATCCTTGTAGCATCTTCCCTCGGCCCACTAATACAATTGGAGAGACTTATCATAAAGGCAACTAGTAGAAACAAGTAGAAATGGGATTACATATAACTCCTTTCTGAATCCAAAAAATCACTTAAAATTGGTAAATTATTAACTGTAAACTAAAACATCAATAAGCACTACTTCTGCAGGAAGACAAGAGGATCAGTTTGCTATGCAATAGAATGCTGGGACATTGATTGAATATCTTCAATTTATACTGCCGACTCCCACATAAGAGACGTTGAGAATCACCCAAGTGGCAATCTGTAGTACTCGGGAGTTTCAAAATTTTACCCTCACTACAAAAATGCATCACATATATAACACAGTAGAAAAAGTAAAGTAGATGCATATTTATACGCCAGTATAACTGCAATGTATATTAGACACATGCACACCTACACGCTAGATAGTTATCCAAATATCAAAGGCAAGTTGATGATAAGCAAGCTCAGAATAACGGCTTTGAAGTCTCCAATGCCTTGACAATAGGGCCAATATTCAAAAAAAAAAAAAAGATAGAAGAGTTGACAAAGTAAAGGACACTCCTCTTGAAAGCCATACGTAACTAGCGATGCAACAGGCCTGGTTTTGTTCAACCCTAACCAGACCCTCTAGGAGTCTACCATATGCCATACCCACTCTTAACGCAAACAAGGCGCTTTGGCCAGGGCCGATTCTATTTTAATATATATCATAAATAACATATAATTTTTAAGTGGAAAAAAAGGAAACAAAAACAAAGTCTTAATACATTAGCTGGAATGGAACAGAATGAGTCAAAGGCAAACCAAAACCAATTTATGGCTTAACAACCCATGCTAATAGGGACATGCATGGCACATTACCCGTTTAATCTGCCCCGTTTTATCCCTAACAGTAACCCAGCTTTTCAGTACAGTAAAACTCAACTAATATATCAGGTCACCTAGGGTGTGCTTCTAAAGTCTTAATACATTAGCTGGAATGGAACAGAACGAGTCAGAGGCAAACCAGAACCGATTTATGGCTTAACAACCCATGCCAATAGGGACATGACATGGCACATTACCCGTTTAATCTGCCCGGTTGCATCCCTAACAGTAACCCAGCTTTTCAGTACAGTAAAACACAATTAATATATCAGGTCACTTATGGTGTGCTTCTAAAGCCTTTAAAGAGAGTTTCTGAAAAGCCTTTAATATTCACTCACCACATAATATGATAATTAAATATCTACAGCCAAAAATATTCACCTGTTGATGACAGCATCAACGATCACTTGAATTGGGTTCTGATCAGTAAGGAGATGAATAATCTCCATTGCATGCTTAATAATGCGAACTGCCATTAGTTTTTTGCCATTGTTGCGACCGTGCATCATGAGAGAGTTTGTCAGTCTCTCGACAATAGGACACTGGGCCTTACGGAACCTTTTGACAGAATATCGACCTGCAGTGTGGGGAACATAAGTAGCATGCTTGGCTGGATTGACTGCAACGTAATCCACCAGGGATATATCACTGACCTGCATATCAAATTGCAGAAATAGAACAAATCAGATGTAACATCTTCATGTGTATGTATAACCACAACACGAATAGAGTATCTTAGATGTCATAGAAGAAGCAGTCACACAGGCAAAAACATTAAATAAGAAAAAATGAAGAGACTAATCAACCAAATGGGAAAAATTAAGTTTAAAACATTTTTAAAAAATGCTTTAATGAAAATTTATAAACCATGACAGCAGTAAACAGGAGGATTTATTATTTGTTAATGCTACAACATTCTTCCAAGGTGTAAATCAGTAAAAATATATGTCAGCTATCTGACATATCCAACATATGAGTAAACAAGGCAGCCTTTATCCTAGATGTCATAGAAGAAGCAGTCGCACAGGCAAAAACATTAAATAAAAAAAATGAAGAGAATAATCAACCAAATGGGAAAAATTAAGTTAAAAACATTTTAACAAAAAAAAAATGCTTCAATGAAAACTTATAAACCATGACAGCAGTAAACAGGAGGATTTATTATTTGTTAATGCTACAACATTCTTCCAAAGGTGTAATCGGTAAAAATATCTCTGTCAGCTATCTGACATATCCAACATATGAGTAAACAAGGCAGCCTTTATCCTAATATTCTCATCCAAAAACATAGAAATGGAGGAGAACAATATGATGCTGCTAATCCACAGGAAGCATCAAAGATACGGTCGGGGAGAATATTCAAATCAGAACTTTGGCTAATAAATCCAAACAAGCATGAAGAATCAATAACTGTGATACTATCAAATAGAAAGCACTTCTATATATACCTTATCATTCTGTAGCGCACCATCCGAATCTGATATAGGCATTATGTAATGTTTGGATCTAGGCCTACAAATGTTTAAAAAGAAACCTAAAAGTATTACTTGCATCGGCTGCTGTAATAGAACTGGCTGTGCGCATCATAATTTTGTCCCCGTTTTTAAAAGCCTTGCAATGAAACAGGTGGAATGCACTTTGCTGATAACATGCTAAATGTTAACTATATTTGGTAAAACCTTCACATCACATACATAAATTAAAAAAGAGAACATAATTCTCATAGTTAAACACTCTTAACCAAGAGGTTGGAACCATAAAATCAATGATTTAACCAAACTACCGAAGGTCCTCATTACCATGTTGTATAGTCAATACTAGGAGACAGACAGTCCAACTATGATTACCTATCTATTAAAAAAGCAGTTACAACGGATCATATTTTCTCATCATACTAGTGTTTGAGTGAGCATACTTCTTAGAATGAGAAGTGAGAGTTGCCAGAAATAATGTAGGTATGGTATGAAGTATGAACCAAACATGTAGCACATAAATAGTTTCTTGGTTGACAAAATCTCTGCTGGCGTCATACACATTTTTTTTCTAATACAGATGATTCTGGATGCTAGCTAAAACAATGCATATGCCCACATTACACCTTTGTCTACTTTGTTCAGATAGCCCAACCCAAAGATAACCCTTCTATATGATGTGCAGTAATGATTTCAATCCAACTTGTATTACATATGGGTTTCATACTAGCGACGATACGTAACAGGCAATATAAACAGTATCAGCAAGCCAAAACTTGAAACCTTGATTTTAGCACCAGTCTCCTTAATCCACCCTAGTTTTGATCTCTTATTTTGTCAATGACCTCTCGGGGATCCACCAAACACCCAACAAAATATCCAAACCTCCCTTGCTTTTACTGAGAACAAATTGCACCTCCCATACCACTAGCATTGCAATTTTAAAGGGTTTTGTATAATTAAAGAGAACAAAGCAATGCAAAAATTTGAGAAAGTACGTTAATCAAGGTCAGGTATTACATGAAAGCTTTAGAAGGTTTGAAAGCAAGAGTAAATCTGCTATTTAGGTATTTTATGAATCCTTTCACATACGCACATATATGCAAACATATGCACATGTATTATTTATTTAAAAATAATAATTGAATAACGATGAAGTCTATTTCATCTATATGATCTTATATTACCAATCATCAAAAAAATAAAATATCTTTTCTCAACAGTTTCAAGAACTCTGTAATCATACTTGATCCGCTAGTACTTTCATTATTGAACACTCGGGATTATTGGAATATTTCCACTTCACAAGAATCTCACTTGTATGAGATTATCTGAACAAGCAGGTAATATACATAAAAAGAATCCAATCACTCGAAAGCCCACTCATAATCCAGGAATATTTGAGATCTAGATCTAGAAACGTTAGATTGGTGCTTTAATATTGTGTATCCAAAGAAAGCCTGCAAGCAGGTAAATTGGATTATTGAGGCTTATACTGGGGTTTACAGAAAAATCCAGAAAGACACTGAAATGCAGACAAACTCACAGCATAAGAAGACCAAAATCAGAAGAAACAACAACTTTAATAGTCCACGGAAGGAGGGAAACTAACCTGAACCTCCTCAAACGACCAGCGATTGAAAAGCTTCACCTCTTGTGCTACAACCGCCATTAAAGCAGTGGAAAGAAGTCTCTCACGCGTTCGAAAAGAGGAAAACCCCAATAAGAACAGAAGAAAGAAGAGCGGCGCGGCGAAGGACAGCTCAAGAAACCCTAGCAAGAGAAGATGACAGTAACGATCGGACGTCGTTATTTATAGAGCCGATTGTGGGCTTTCTTGACCCGATCTTAGGGCACCTGGTTTTATTCGGGTCGTTACTTAAACTCCATAACAGTTTTGGGTTGGCACTCTTGGCCCGTTAGTAAATGGGTAGGTTCCAACTTAGTTGGAGAACTAGATGTTTGGCCCGTCCTCAGCACGGGTCCATCAGCTATTAACATAAAGTTATTTTTAGTCTCTTATGTAATTAAAATTAATGGTAAGTTACATTTACCTCCCTTCACCTATCAAAAATAACAGTTTGCCCCTTCATGATGGCCATTAAGAGAATTAAGAGACATAAAATTGTGACTAACATACCCTAAACAGTTAAACACGGATTTTGTGATTTAGTATCTGAAAATAAGTGGCACCTAGATTATCATTGTAGACATCCCCAATTTGCACGAAAAAAAATGATTTTTGATCTTTGCATCTTCTGGAGGCTTGAGATTGGCACATTTTCATCTTCAATCCCAAACCCACTTGAGCCAAAATTCTCATTGAAATCCTCAAAATTTATAAAATTACCAAAATACTCTCAATGGACCCCATGCTTTTCGTCATTCCCCAAATACCATTTTCTAACATCATAAATGAATTTTCGGCTGAAAATGCTTTCTAACGAGTATACTATAGCCTAATTTCGAGATCATCAGGGAAATGACAGTTTTACCCCTGATCTTTTTTGGGTCAAATTTAAGATTTCGGGACATCAGAAAAATATTCCGGCTCCGGATTTGATCTTTTCATGCGAAATCCTGCAATGGTTGTAATTTGGTCGATTTGAGACTGGTGGTGAGAGGGGTATTTTTGGCATTTATTTTTAATTGGGTTTCAAATAAAAAAAATAATAATAATAATAAATATGTGATCAAATTAGGATTAATCCTAGAAGATTAGATTAAGGATTAGGATTAGATTAAGATTAAGATTAGGATATGGATTAGATAAGTAGTTAGGA
>JAUPMG010000006.1:5757052-5771052 GCA_031762675.1 Pachysandra terminalis | reverse complement strand
TTGAAAAAGAAAAAAGAAATTTTAAACAGAGTTTTGCTAACGGTGGGCCCAACCACCAAATCGATGGCGTAGAAGTGAGGATACGGCTTGGGACGTCTGAGTTGCTCCGAAGCCGTATTTTCCGTGAATCCGGTAGCCCAAAGGCTATCGACCCAAAAAAGGTCAAAAACAAAAAAGAAAAAAAAAAAAGGCAAGAAAAAGACAGGAGTCTCTTTCGACACGAAGCAGAACATCGGCGGCCATGGAGTCCTTTTCAATCACTATCCGTCTCATTGCAGTCATTCTCTTCCTCAACCTCCGTCTTTCATTTGCTGCCGCCGATGACGTATCGCATCACGACAATTCAGCCCCGAAATCTCCTTCCTTCAACAATAAAATCCAGTCGATAAGTGTATCGAATCAAATATCCTCCTCTTCATTTTTTTTTCCAAGCAGTTTATTGATAATGCTTGATTTTGCAGTTTTTGATGTCTATAATTGGACGTTGATGTTCTTTTTTTTTTTTTTTTTTTAAATATATATATTTTTAATTTCCATGTTAAGTATACTTATTTATCTGGTCGAGCTAGAAATTTGAGTTTATTGCATTCGTAAAAAGGAAGTTTTCTCCTCATTTGCTATGTTGCTGGATTTATGTTGTGCTTTTATGTGGAAGGAAATTTGGGATAAAATTTCGCAGGGAGAAGATTGAAACTAATGCATTGTTTGGTGATTGGAATTTTTTTTTACGTCATAGTTTGTATTGATTGAGAATGAGAGAACTTTGAGAGTGCTTTGATTGTGAATGCATGAAGATATTGGGACAAAATTTGGATTGTTCATGCAAGCTGGATTTGGAGAAAGCATATTAAATGGGACTTCCTTAATGCGGCCCTAGAGTGGAAAGGCTTCTGGGATAGATGTGCAAGTGGATTAAGGATTTCAGGAGTGTGTCATTTTCTTGTACAAGATTCATAAAGAGTCTTTGGACCATCTTTTCTTACATTATGTTGTTGCTAGGGATGGTATTTTCTTAGCGGATGATGCCGATAGGCATTAGTCTTTTGTTAAACCATTCGGTGTTTCTAGGTTTGAGGAAGAGGGGCAACATGATGCATGGTTTAGAGTATTGTTTGATATCGATATGGATTGGTATCGGACTGAACCGATTCTAGACATACAACGGTACGTATTGGGTCAGTACTTAAAAAAACCCTTGATTTCACCCAATGTCTCAAACCAATCCAGTTCATCACAGATCCGGATCGGCTAATCTGTATCGGTATTGGAGCTGATTGGTACAATAACTGAATGCCAATATTTTAAACCTTGAGATGATGTATCAGTTCCCTTTCTATGCAATACTTTGGGAGATATGGGGGGAGAGGAATAGGAGTATCTTTAAGGATCGTAGGGGTAGCACTCGGTCTATCAATGACTCGATTACATTGATGGTGGTATCTTAGGTTGTTGTCAATCCGGAGTTTAGAGATATATCGGTGACTGAAATCACAAGAGGATGGACTATCAGTGCACTTTCATCTCCTTGGAGACTGAGATGCATAATTGTTTGAAATCTCCTTATGGACGTGACCATCAAGCTTACTTTGATGGGTTAACCATGGACAATCTGGGTCCTTTTGGGATTGGCGATATCTTTAGGGATCATAGTGGGTGCATCTTCTATGCTTATACGGGGCCGATCAAGGTGAAAATGCGAGCCATGGGGCTGGCATTTTTTATGTGTTCCCTTTTCCATGGCTTGAGGTCATCTTAAGCCATGGGGCATGTATTGTTTTCTCCCGACTTCTCTCTTTTATATATATTATTCATCAGTTTTCAAAAAAAAGAAAGCAGATGAAAATGTAAGCCAAGGCTTTTGAGTAGAAATATATGCCTTAATGACTGGACTGAGGCGAAGTCTTAGGGATTCCATACTTTGGAGGTGGGGGGAGATTCTTTTTGCTGGTGTCTTGGTTTGCTTCTCCCCATGATTGCACTTGGAGACTTTCACATCTAGTGTAGTTGGCTCGTTTTTTGGTTGAGGGGTTGAACATCTTGTTCACTCATGTGCCACGATTCACCAACAAGCTTGCAGATAGTTTTGTATATTGCTGCTGTCCTTTTTGGTCAGTATGTATATCCTTGCACATTGTTTTCTATCGCTAATATATTTACTCTTGTTATTATTCATAGAATTTTGACATATTCTCACGAACACGACCTCTAGTTGTGTTAAGTTGATGTTGGCTATTTAGCTTGTCAAATATGCCAAACTCAACCCACGCAATCAAAACCATTCAAAAATTAAAATTATAAATTTAATATATTTAAATAAAACCCATTGATTATGTAATTTACATAAAAATAATTTTGTATAAATACTTTTAAAAAATCTCTTTATTTTAAAAGCCATACCAAGCTGAAGAGTTGAATTGTTTAACTTGGGGCTCAATCCTTAATATGAGGCAAATAATTCTTTAGGAAAAAGTGATCAACACTTATCTCTCCTCTCTTTTATATATTTTCTATTTTTAAAATCAATCCAAAATTTCAAAGATTGCAATTCCTATTTTATTACTTTCTCGTTATTTACTAATTAAGTGGATCCAACTTACACTCTGAAATCGCATATCGAATTTATAAACTTTTATTTTTTCTTTTAATATTCCATTCGTTTTAATCCAAAAAATATTACTAATAAAATAGAATAACTTGGGAAAATTTTATTGTAGTAATTTTATGTTGTGGTATTTTAAATATATATATTTTTTTATATTAAACTAAGAAAATGGTATCGTATTAGAAGTAAGATTTTAGTGGGAGGACAGACCATATCTATTCTTCCACATAATCATAAAATTTGAATTTTAAAAACCAATCAAAAATTTTCAAATCCCACGCCATCTTCTATTTTATCTTAAGGAATCATTTCTAGAAATTTGTTCTTTTGTAAATTTAAAGGCTTTAATTGGTTTTTAATTACTCCTCATAATTAAGTGGATTGTCACTAAATTCCAAAATTTCATATGGTGTTCAAATGTTTTTCTTTCTTAATTAGAGAGGGCTTTTGTGTTCATGTGTTTTGACCAAAAATATTTCATGCTTAAGTTCTTCGAATTAACCTTTCTAATTAGAGTTTTTCTATTATGCACGTTTTAACAAAAAAAAAACAAAAATTTTAGTTGGCTTAACGTTTCTAATTAGATGAAGTGAAATTAGAATAAAGGAGATTTTTTTAATGACTTAATGTTTCTAATTAGATAAAGTGAAATTAGAATAAAGGAGGTTTTTTTACTAACAGTTTTTGGTAGTGGGACTTCTTAATCACTAAGAAGTAGGTAGGAAAGGTACCCAAATATTTGAAAAGGAATTATTTGTTTGAGGATTTTCATTTTTTTTGAGAGAGAAGAAACGGTTGAGTGAAAATTGAGGGATTTTAGGAATGAGGGAGAGATTTAAGGCATTAGATGTTCTATTCAACACTAATTAAGGGATGTTTTCTAGTTTATAATAGATTTCAGCAAAGATTTAGGAGGTGATAATAAGTCATTGGTTCTCACACTTTTTTAAGAATCGAGGATTCAAGGAGTTTCAAAAAGCCAAAATTTTAAGAATCGAGGATTCAAGGAGGGGAGTGTTGGGGGGTCCTCTACCCTTCTCACTAAGATTGCTATAGAATAATAAGATAGGCTGCACAAAACCCGTATATTACATAAACAAATCATGGAAATCATGAGAGAGATTGTGTTTGGTTTTGGAATCATAATTTTAGGAAAAGAAAGCGAAAAGAGGGAGAGAAAGTTGGGTTTTAGAGATTGAGTGGGTTTGGTAACTTAATACAGTTTTTAAGATTTATTAATTTCAAAAAATTAAATTTGAAACTTAATTGTTTAGAAAAATTAAATTTTTATAATTCTTATAGTTTTTTGTAGATTGGGATTATGTACATGTGCTTGAAAGAGTATATTTAGGAGGATAAAAGGAATTGAAAATCTTTTAAATAATAGTTAAGAGATGTTTTAAGAAATATGTTACCTTTTAATTTTGAAATAGGATAGTGGAGAGTGATTTAAGGGAAATAGATTGGGATTATGTACATGTTTGAAAGAGTATTTTTAGGAGGAGAAAAGGAATTTAAAAATCTGTCAAATAATAATTAAGAGAGGTCGTTCTATGTTGTAAGAAATATGGTAACTTTTACTTTTTTTAAGAAATATGGTAACTATTAATTCTGAAATAGGGTAAGGGAGAAAGATTTAAGGGAAATAAAAATATTTTTTAGGTAAAAAATAGAAAGAAGTTAGAATGAGTTTGGTGACTTGGTGAGACCCATAGCTGTTAAAATTTATTAAATTTAAAATAACTTAAAAGCTAAACTTGATACTTGATTGGATAGAAAAATTATTTTTTCTTTTAAAAAACTAAAAGTTATGTGAATTTAGCATTGGAGAAGGGAAGGCTCAGGAGGCTTCCGTCCTTCCCACTAAGATTCTTATATATTAATAATATAAATTCATACATATATATACATGCACACACACATCTACATTTTAGCCACTTGTTTCCATGAGATCTGATTATAAATGAATTTCTTATGCATTTATGCAACTACATTGCAGGCACTTATTTCCATGTGATCTTTGGTATTTGTCCTGTAAGCCATTGTATAGATCATTTGTGAGATGCATAGCATTTCTTTTTTATATTGTTTGCATAGTTACTGTCCTGATTTTTTGTCCTCGTGTATTTTTTTTTATAATTTTATGGATTATTCATCTGGTTTGTGTCTTTACGTCATGAAATCCTGAACTGTAGTTTGTGCACTTTATTTTCATTATAATTTATAAATTCCTGCACGCGTAGATTGTCTGGAGTTATCTATTATCTAATGTATTGTTGTAGTTAAGATTCTAACTTGTTTCCTGTCAGAAACATAACATAAAGATTGCCTTACATGTTTCGGTTCCAAGTGTATTGATTTAGTGTAACTTATATATATATATATATATATTCAATTTTCAGGTTATGGTTAAGAATTGGGTTGATGGTGTTGAAGGTAAAGCTGTGATTGGATTAAGCGCAAGATTTGGTGTTTCCTTGCCTAGTCATGCTAATGAATCTTCCAGATTGCCTGCTGTTTTTGCAAATCCCGTAAATTGCTGCACTAATTCCTCCTTGAAGGTCTGTTGTTCTTTCTTACCTTTTTCTTATTGAGCTTGCTTTATCTTCATGACATGGTACTGAAGTATTACTTGAAAATCTAGTGAATATTAGCTTTTTAGGCCTTAAAAATAATTGCTCATTCCTTCCAAATGTAATCGGTTGGTAAAAACCACTATGTTTCATTGAAGTTCATGTGATTTATCTGTCTGTGGATTGCAAAGCATCTTTCTGTTTTACTATTTAGAATTTCATCATATTCTTGGGTTTCCTATTATTAGGTTGTGTTTTATGTTGTGGTTCTCGCTTTGTTTCATCCTTGTTTCTAAAGGTTATGGTTAAGATGACCATATTTTCCATTTTTGTTAAGGGAATGATTACGTTAACACTTTTCAGACTCGAAATGCTTGTAGCTAATTCCAAATTTTTAATATCGGCTCAGGTATAAATTTGTATTCTCCAAAATGGAAAGTATCTTGTGGAGATTTCTGGGAGTCAACGGGAGTCTTGTGAAAATTGATGGCATAAACATTATGGAAGTGCACAGAATTCCAGTGGAAAGATAAAAAAAAAAAAAGAGTGACAAAAAAAAACACAGCAATTTGCACTTACTGCTCATTTTTATAACAAGTAACCATTTACAGAATTACAGTTGATCCTAATAACAAATAGTCGTGGGAGACACAGGATCTTTTAATTGCTAGAGCTATTATATATTAAATTTTGTATATATTTTTTTTGCTAAACTGAAAAGACTTTTCTTATACAACACTCGATGTTATTGTATTATTGACCCACAGTATCTGAAGGTGTTGCTGATTTCTCACGTGATTAGTTTCTTCTGGGTTGGAACTGTTCTTTGGCATGAGCTGATCTTTTTATATTTTTGTATGCTTTAGGGAATTGTAAATCCTTGGCTAGTTTTTCCTGCTAATTCAACAAACTTTTGCTTTTTGAAAGGAAAAAAAAAGGATGATCCTATTTCTGTATCAATGTGGATTCTGTTACCTGTTTATATGCATCTGAATTAAACTAGTCTATCTTAGAAAGACCAAACAATTCTAATTTGATGATTCTACAGTCTCGGTTGAGTAACTGATCAATCAAATCCATTCTTTTGAGTTTTGGTTTAGAATCTATTTCTACTGGAATGATCAATTATATATTTTTTTTTCTAGTTTGACATCTTTGAAGAAGAGATTGTTTTATTTAGCATTTATGGATTTACTGGCAAAACAAATGTTATCAAAACTCATGATTGTTACAAAGCTGATCATGCAAATATAACTGGCAGTCTTCAGTGACATGGAGGTATATGTGCTTAATTTGGTTCTGCTGCTGCTTTACATCTTCCCAGCCTCCATTAAGTTTGCTACTGTCCTAGTTCTGAATATTTAGACATGCCTCAACCACTTAATGACAATTCTTCTAGTAGTCCATTTTGTCCTTTCCCTCGACTTCTTTATTCAGATTCTAAGGTGGCAGCTCTTATTATGAACAAGCTATCTCTTTCGCAGTTATCAAATTCAATTGCCTTGTCTGTGCGTGGAGATTGTTCTTACACAACAAAGGCGCAAGTTGCACAATTGGGAGGGGCAGCAGGATTGCTGGTGATAAATGACAATGAAGGTTATCATTGTTAATCCACCTGTCTGTGTTTCTGTGCCAAAACCATTCTTTTTACAGAACTGATTCTTTTATTTTTATGCTGTTTATTCTTTGATTATAGTTCATATTTTGGTCTTTACTATGGACTCTATGTGTAACATGTTTCAATTTTTTCCACTTGTTGCAGATCTGTACGAAATGGTTTGTTCTGAAAATGACACTTCCTTAAACATTAAAATGCCTGTTGTGATGATTCCCAAGTCCGGGGGAGAGGCTATTAAGAAATCAATGGGAGCTGGAGGGAGGGGTGAGACTTTTGATATGTCTTTGGTATTGTTATGTATTTTTCTTAATTTTAATTGTTATACATGTGGGTTACTGGTTTTCAACAACTTTGGCTAAATGTAGGGGATTTCCACCAAGACACTAATAACTGAAGAAAAAAACTATGACAACAAAAATGGTCTTTAAATTTCTCTTTAAATATACATAAAAATAAGAATATATTTTGGCAAAGTATTTGCAAAAGGATACAAAAACAGCAAGCCCAGATCTGATAAAATAGGAGAAGAATAGAAGATGAGAGAAGAGAAAAGAGAGTTTTTTGAGAGAAGAATAGGGCAACAACCACAAAACTAGTCGAACCTCTTAGTTTTATATTAATTAATACTAAGAAAAGACAAAAAAACCCTTAACTAATTACAGTTATTTCAACACTCACCCATGCCCAGCTTGGAAAAAAAACATCTCAATTGAATTTTTTTTTTGGTTGATAATTAACAACATTTTATAAATTATCAAAATAGATTACAAAGATCGGAACAAAAAACAGCGACATATACAAGCAAAAAGGAAAACTAAAACATAACCGATTTCACTAAGAGCTCTCAACAAAACCAGAAGTAGAAACGAGAAACCAAAACAGTCCCCTGAAACTAATCAGATATGAACCAAACAATCATCAAAATCCACTCCAGCCACAAAAGAAACAATCAGCAACAACATTTGCCGATCGGAGACTGTGATGAAAAGAGATCCTCATACCATGGCAAAAGAACCTAGCAAGGCGAATAGGGTGAACAAAACGCCAAGGAGGAATACTACTCATTTATCCAGGAAATAACTGAGAATGAATCCCCCTCCACAGTCAGTCTGCACAAATTAAGCTTCTTAGCTTCCTCCAAGCCCGTCAACAAGGCACAAGCTTCCGCCCTACTCGAATCCCCCTCACCAATGGGTCCCGAAAAAGCATGAACAAGCTTCTCATCAGAATCTCTGAACACCCCGCAAACCCCAGACCTTCCAAGATTGCCAAGAGAAGAACCATCAAAATTCAGCTTGACAAAACCATCAGACGGAGTAGACCAAACCTGGGACGACACAGAACTAAACGACGAAGAATGCTCTAAAACATCCCAATCTCAGACAATCATCTCCATAGAACAATCCTTAACTTCAAGCAAAATAGAAGCCATCGTGCTCAAGGTCAAATCAATGATCGAAGACAAACTCCTCTCAGTATCCTCGAAAATTCTCCTATTCTGCTCCGCCCAAATGATCCGAAAATAGCAAAAACTACCAAGTCCATCAAGATCTTCCCTTTACTACCCATACCGTGGTATCTCCATTTTGCCAACACCAAAGTTACCTTGTCAGGCATCACCCACTCCACACCTAATCTCTGAATGAAATATATCCAAACACTCGTAACAAAGATGCAATGAAGAAAAAGGTGATCAACCGCCCTTGTCTCCTGCACATGAAACAAATATGTGGAGGAATAGCAAGGTTCTGTCTTCTCTTCTGCAACAAGTCACAAGTATTGATCCTGTACAAAATGGCGGTCCAAACAAAAAGTCTGACTCTAGGAGATACCCGAGGTTTCCAGAGTTTTGAAGGGGCAAAAGGATCCGGACTCTGATTTTGCTCCTTACAAAGGACTCTGAAAAAAGTTTCAGTAGTAAAAGTACCCTTGGACTCGAGGGACCAAACTCTCACATCTGAAACACCGGGATCAATAAAAAAATTCCTTAACCCCCCTCAACCAGACTACCAAATTCCTCAATTCCTTGCAAATTGAGATCCTGTCTAAAATTGAGATTCCTGGAAAGACCAGACTCAGACTAAGAAAAAACATCCGACACCAAAACATTTCTAGACCTCACCACCAGATACAATATATGAAAACGATGCAATAGACTGGACTCCCCACCCCAAATATCCCGCCAGAAACGAATACGGTGACCATTACCCACCCCAAACCTCAGATGGGTGTAGAAGAACGCCACAAGGGCATAAATGGCCTTCCAAGGACTACGGCTAATGCAGAATGGCAGATCTCCCACCCGTTTTCAGACACCCTATATTTGCTTACTCTTAACTGGTACCACAAAGCATTATTATCCATGCTAAAACGCCATAACCATTTACTGAGAATAGCCGAATTACGAAATAGAATATTCCCCAAGTTGAGGCCACCTGCCTCCTTATTCCTACACACCATCAACCAATTCACTAGATGGTCCTTCCTATGACCACCAACGTCCCACAAAAAATTCCTTTGAAGTTTCTCAATAGCCTTAACAACCAACCGGAGCCCGAAAAAGAGAGGAATAATAGGTGGGAAGATTTGCTAAAGCAGATTTAATCAAAGTAACTTCCCCCAAAGAGTGGTAATTTCTCTTCCAAGTAGCTAATTGTTTCTCCATTTATTCAATAGTAGGGTCCCAAAAAGAAACAGACCTAGCACTATCGCCAAGAAATGAACCAAGGTACTTAATGGGAAGATCCACAGCTCTAAACTCATGGTAGTTAGCAAACTGCTACAACCTATTAAGTCTCCAAATGAAAACCCGAAACATTAGATTTCTCAAGATTCACTCTAAGACCCCGACACCATCTCAAAACATCTCAAAATAGCTTTAATCCAATGCGCCTGATCCTTGAAAGCTTCAACAAAAACAAGCAAACAGTGTCATCCGTATATGTAGATGGGACACAAACACCCCATCCAACCCCACAACTAGTGAGCTCCAAATGCTCAGCTTGAACCAAGAAATGATTCAAAACATCCCCAACTAAAGTGAAAAGAAAAGGGGAAAGAGGATCCCCTTAACGAAAACCTCTAGAAGAGAGAATGACACAATCCTGATACAACCATCTATCCATTTCCTCCACTTATACCCAAAACCTTTCCAATGAAGAACCGAATTAAGAAAACCCCACTTAAACCTATCATAAGCCTTCTCCCAGTTCAGTTTACACATAAGCCCAGGCCTCGCACTTCTAATCCTATCCTCCACCACCTCATTAGCAATCAGAACACTGTCCAAGATCTGCCTACCTTCAATAAATGCTGATTGATTCTTACTAACAACATTACCAATAACTGTTTTAAGTCTTTCAACCAACACTTTAGAAATGATCTTATATAAGCTGGTCACCAAACTGATTGGCCTAAAATCCTTAAGTTATTTAACCCCTGTTTTCTTCGCAATTAAAACCAAAAAAGTCTCATTGATAATCTTGTTAATAACCCCATTATGAAAGAATTCCTCAAAGACCTACATCAGATCACCCTTAACCACATCCCACATATCCTGATAGAAGGCCCTCGAAAAACCATCTGGCCCTAGGGCTTTATCCCGATCCATCCCCATAATAGCTGCCTTCACCTCAACTTCACAAAAGGGAACTTCCAACCCCAAACTCTGCTTTCAAGAATTTATAGGCCCTGGGAGAAACCTCAAATCAAAAAGGAGATCCTGATCCGACGAGTAGAGTTTCCCATAAAAGTCATTCAAAGCCTCCACAATCCCCCCAAACTATCAACCACTTCCCCATCAACAAGTAAACTATCAATATTATTCACCTTCTCTCTCCCATTAGCTACTTTATGAAAGAACCGCGTATTCCCATCATCCTCTTTCAGCCAGGACACCCTGTACTTTTGCCGCCAACTAATTTCCTCTTGTTTAAGAATAAGATCCACCTCACTTTGCCTAATTTTCTCAATTCTCTTTCATCCCAAGAAAGAGACCTTTGCTGTTCCCTAAGATCAATAGCTCCAATTTCATCAAAAAGGAAGCTTCTTCCGAAACGACAGGTCACCAAAAGTCAGCTTATTCCATATCTTAATTTTACTCCTCAAAAACTTCAAAAAATTCGTAAAAGAGAACCCTGCCCACCTAGTCCTAACACACTCCTTCTCCAACCACCACTGAAGAACCTCTTTACCGAAATTTTAATGAGTAAGTCACATATTCTGGAACCGAAAATGACTAGGACCGTAGATACCAGATTCCGAAGTCAACAAAATAGGCCAATGATCCGAGGTAGTCCTGGTAAGAATCTTTTGGAATAGGGAAGGGAAATGGGCATCCCACTCCGCAGAGGCAAGGCATCTGTTTAGTCTACAACATAAAGCGTTCTCCTGTAAATTAGACCAAGTAAACCTACCCCCAACAAATAGTTCACCAACTCTAGATCCTGGATCAAAGAAGAGAATCTCCTCATACTACGATTAGAACGAACAATCCTATTCCTCTCATTACCAAAAGGAACCACATTGAAATCCCCAACAAGGCACCAAGGCTTCGTAATCCCTCCAGAAAAGACCTGATTTCCTCCCAAAATGACTCCCTAACTCTATACGAATTAGGCCCATACACACCAGAAAGAATCCATTCAAAACCATCATCAAGATTCTTGAAAGAGACAGACACAGCAAAGGAGCCTACTACAATATCACCCCCTACCACCATATTGATGCCCCACATAACCAAAATCCCACCGGCGCCCCAACCGACGGAAGACAAGCCCACTCAATATTCCGATCCCTCCAAATTCTCCTCATTAACCTCGTCCCAAAAGAATGCTTCTTGGTCTCTTGAATCACCACCAAGTGATTTCTCCCAGGATCTTTAGTAAACGTAACACCTAGCCTATTTTCTGAGTTAACAAATGGAGTTGCTATCTTCTTATTAATAACTACATCTTTGATACAGTTTACCTCTATGTGCTTGGTGCTCTCATGAAATACTGGGTTACTTGCAATATGTATAGCTGCTTAATTGTCACAAAAGATCGTCATAGGTTTATCAACAGAAAACCAAACTCCTATAAAAGTGTCTTTATTCACAACAACTCACATCCAGTGTGATCCATGGCTTTGTATTCAGCTTCAACACTAGATCTGGCAACAAAATTCTCTTTTTTGCTTGTCCATGTTACCATTTTCCCTCCAACAAATGTACAATAACCTATATTAGACCATTGATCGCTTGCTGATCCTGCTCAATCAGCGTCTGAGTATCCCACAATATCAAGATGATCACGTGGATGATTCTGAGACTTGATCGCAGAGTGCTCTTCTTCTTCTATCATCGATTGGATGGGGCATCCTGAGCAGTGTCCTCGGCGATTCTCACATCTTGTCCGTCTAGCGTGGTCCTTATGCAGAGACTGGAATATCTCGTTCCATTTGGTGTCTCGGGGGACCAACTCGGTGGCTGAGGATTTGGCTAGGAGGGGTCTGGGGAGGACTACCATGTTCGAGGGGATCTCGGAGTTGGAGATGATACAAGAGGAGGCTTGATGGTTTTGATGATCTTGGTTTGGTGGTGCCTTCCACAGTGTGGGGCTTTGGGTTTTTGTAGTTATGTGAGTTTTGGTTTTTGGCCATTGCTGGAGAGAGTCTCTCCAGCTGGGGCTTTCATGTAATTTGTTTTTCCCTTTTTCTTCCATTCTTTTATATAATACATCACTTATCAAAAAAAAAAAAAAAAAAGATGATCACGTGGATGATCAATAAGACCTTTTCCACGGGATAGCTTAAGATTTTGAAGATTCTGCGTAAAGCTTTCCAATGAATCTGCTTGAGTTTCTGCATAAACTGACATACCACTCCTACTGCAAAAGTATTATCAAGTCTAGTACAGTTAGATAAATCAGTTTTTCCACCAGTCATCGATATCTTCTAGGATCTTCAACGTTCAAAGTCACACTCTAATCCAAATCCAATTTCACATTAGGATTCATAAGTGTAGCAGCTGGTTTGGCTCCTAACATTCCAGTCTCTGTTAACAAACCAATCATATTCTTCTGTTGTGATGAACATGTACTACTTTGGCTTCTGGCCACCTCTATCCCAAGAAAATCTCAGTAGTCCTAATTCCTTGGTATGAAAATGTTGCTTCAAATATTTCTTTACTTCTATTCTGTTCAAATCACTGCCAGAAATAATTATGTCATCTACCTATACAATCAACATAATGATCCCAGTGAACTGCTTCTCTATAAAAACAGAGTGATCAGTATAGCTTCTATGGAAATGGAACCCATATGACACCACCACATGCCCAAATTTACTGAACCATGCTCGAGGAGATTGTTTTAGTCCATAGATTGCTTTCTTTAACTTGCAGATTTTGCCATACTCCTAAGCAACATGCCCAGGAGGTTGCTCCATATACACTTATTCCTGTCAATCCTTTGTTTTCTTCCTTTTCTATTCACATGCCTCTTGTTGCTTCATGTAACAGAATATGTAAACAGTAATCCCAGATCTGAGAAAATAGGAGAAAAATAGAAGACGAAAGAGATAGAAGAAAAAAAATATTTTTTTGTTGCAGAACCAAACCAGTCGGATCTCTTAGTTTTATATTAATTAAGATTGAAGAAAAACCAAAGCACTGTTAACTAATTATTGTTATTTCAATAGTTTTGATTGTTCTGCCAGCATCATGGTAGATCAGATATGAATCGTCGTTAAGTCTTCACTCATGTCCTCGAAAAAGGAAGATAATTTGAATTTAGGGAGATCCAGGAGTTGAGAAGGGAAAGTGCTAAGTGAAGAAGGTGATTGGTTGAAAGACATGATAAGCAGAGAAGGTGAAGTGGGGGAAAGAGGATGAAATCTGGAATTCGGTTTTTCCAGAAAAGAAGAGGACGGATATGGATCTTGTTTAATTAGGAGAAAATAATTCTTGCTGTTTGAAAAACATATATAGCTGAAATCATGAGATTCACTTTTTGGAATGGCTAAGGCTTTCTGGCTTATAGGAGGGAGGGAGGAATAAACCATATATAGCTGTAATCTTTTGGCCTAGTTTATGGAATAGGCAAGCTTAAAATTGTCGACGTCATTGAAGACCTTAAATTTTGATTTGGGAAATTTTGCACCTTTGGAATAGGGAAATTTTAGAACAAATTTCGAGGGAAGTTTCACTTTTTCATGATGTTTCAGTAAA
>JAUPMG010000006.1:5719560-5734996 GCA_031762675.1 Pachysandra terminalis | reverse complement strand
CAGACACAAACATAACTCAATCATCATTATTCAGCTGATCTATGAATTCAATTGTTCCAGGTCCATGGAGCTCCATTTCTGTTGGTTAACCATTTTGTTTTTACTGTCATATTTCATCTCTAGTTAATATTTTTGTTAATTTTCTGCTTTTACAATAGGCTTACCTTTTTCTTACCCCCTTTTAAAGTTTATCAATTTTTTTTTTCCACTTTTTTAGAACCTAATGTTCATTTCAATTCGTATTGGGCAATCCACATTATTTAAATATGCATGCTTATACATGAGAACTGCAACACATAATTAGGAACGGGTCATATGGCTGTAAGCACATTGATGTTCATAACCAAGCTTGAAGGCAATAAAATCCTAAGAAAGCAAACTATTTAAGAAATAATAAAGGAAACTTGGGATTAAATTCTTTAATAATCATCTTATTGTTGCTCTTTGGAAGCAAAATAATGTGGTTTTATTTCCAACAAATGGGTTGTGGGTGAAGAAACATTCTTCTACTTTTCATGGAATATATCTATTTCATGTACTTGTTTTATATTTTTTTTTTCTTTTTTTTAATAGACACATGGATTATGCTTATTACATTCTTTTCTTTTGTTTTGGGATTTGGGGTAATCATCTCATGTAATGAGTTTTTAACTTGAAAAATTCTGTAAAATGAAAATAGTCTTACTGGATCTGTGATGAGAGAAGAGGTCTGTGCAATCTCATTGACCAATTTTGTGAGCCAAAATTTCGGACTTTATAGGGCTGAATTTTTCATCAGCCACGTATATGGAAATAAATCATGAGCATTCTGATGAATCTGCAATTAAAACATATGTGCAGTTTTGTCAGCCAACTATATGAACTGAATTTCTTCATTTCAAATGCCAAACACTTACCTACAATTCCTAAGAAAGAGGAGAGATCATGAAGAGTAAAGGTGGTGGTCTTTATTTTCTGGCTCATCTTCAAAGCATCTACTCTTTTAAGGCATATATTTATTTTTATTCATGGGAAAACAAATATGTATTACATATTTAAAGAAGTACTAATCAAATCTTTGGAAGTTGGAGTCTCAATGCGATGACATGGTAGACAATATCTGTATACATATGTGTATATGTATATTAATATGTATGTATGTATGTACACATACATACACACACATAGATACAGAGGGAGAGAGGCTAAAAGGGGAATGAATGTATTGACTTACAAATAATCAAATCTGCTGGTCAAAAGTGTGGGCCCCAAGCATGGTCGACTGTGTTATCTTATGTTTGTCCATATTGCTATCGCAAAACACTTATTTCAAAGATTTTTTTTTTTAAATATATAAAAAATTGGTATGTCTTTACTGCAAGTTCAAAACTGCATTTCATGATCTATGACTTCTTTCTGTAACTTGTTTCAAGTTTCTCAGCGTTTTTACTTATTATAGGTCAGTCAACTTCTGCGCTTTTTCCATGGATTTTATTTCTAGGTATAATAATCAATTGGCTCATCTACACATTTGCTTCTTTGATTTATAGGTTGCACGTGGTAACAATAGTGGTGGAGTAGCCATTCCTATGCTTTTAAGAATTCCTCATTTTTTTGATCCTTGGGGAGGATATGATATGATCGGCTTTGGGGACATTCTCTTCCCTGGTTTGCTTGTCGCCTTCGCTTTCAGGTACTTTTATTACATATCTATATATATATATATATAAATTTTTTTCCCCCATATGTTGATGGCTTCTAAAGGTTTAAGTAATTGGACAGCCTGATATGATTTTGATAAGATCCAACATTTCATAGTTTTATCAAATTGTGATGTGATTTTTCACAATAATGACCAATGGTCTTTGTTTGAGCTTTATCCTAATCGTTTGAGGTTCACTACCCTGTTGATTTCTTTTCTTTCTTTCTTTTTTCCTGTTTTGAAGTTCCTTACAGATTGGATGTTAGCTACAGAAGTAGAATTTATTAGCCCATAGTATATTATAGCATACAATGAAGGATTAAAGCTGTATAGTCAATTTAATACATTGTTGTGCTAAAATAATTTATGATACAATCAATGTTATCAAATCACCTAGGCGAGGCTAGGTGATAGACCTGCCTATTGCCTAGGCGCTCGCCTAGTGACAATTGTTTTTTAAAAAGGAGTCTAGTAAATAAATGACATATATAGCAATTTATAAAAACAGAATATGCCAATAATTTGAAATAGAAATTAACATAACATGATTTCTACCAATACAACCTAACGCGATGAGCAATCATATAATAAATTTACCAAGGCTTGAATGAAACAAAATCCAATAAAAAAATCAGGTTAAAGAATCATAAAAAGTTAAAATCAATAATGCTTAGATTCTTTATTTGGGTTAGAGTAGACTCTAGAGACTTGGTGCTTAAAAGTTAAAATCAATAAAGCTTTAAGTTAACATGCATTAAACATATAACATATTAATATCAGAAAGTTTCATTGATAATATTAATTAAACTAAATCAAATACTAATTAAAGTATACCAATCCACATTGCATAAGGATGATCGCCCAGGTGGATTAGGTGATCAGGTGGTAGCCTTGTCGCCTAGCAGCCTAAGTAGGTAGGCGCTCACCTAGGCACACAGCCTAAGTGACCCTCGCCTGAATCCTTAGAAAACCATCTAGACGCCTAGGCAATAGCGCTTTAATAACACTGGATACAATAACAATGTTTAACCAATGTAGTTTTGCAGTTTTTGAACTGGGAAAATACACTTCAATGTTCAATTTTTTTTTTTGTGAGTCCTCTTGCGTTAGCTAGTTGCACCATTTGGCTTCCTGTTGGAATCCCATTAGCTTGAGCGAATAGGCTTGTTCTCATGAATTTGTTTCAGTTGACAAAATACTGGTGCCATGGTATATTTCCTAGTATTTTAGGTTTCTAAAATGTTTTTGTTCATTGTGAGTGTTTTCAACCTGGTGAATCATGTCATCGAGGTGCAGTAAGCGATTGATCATGTACACCAGTCATCATGCATTCAGCCCGGTGTGCATTCTTGGTGTGCATCCTACTTCGACATGTTTCAGCTTGGTGCCAATTCTTTCTCTCTTCTAACTGTTCTGTTGTGGATTTTTTTTTTTGGCTTACTTGCCATTTGCATCAGTTGACGTCCTGTTGTGATCCCATTAGCTTGAGAAAATAGGCCTGTTTCTCCCGAATTTTTTTCAGTTGACAAAATATTGGTACCACCGTATCTTTTCTTAGTATTTCAGGTTTTTAAAATACCTTTGTTCAATGTAACTGTTTTCAACCTGGTGACTCATGCCACAGTTTAATTGGAACGATATTTCTAAAGGACACAATTTACTTTCTATCCACACAACTTCTGCAGATCCCAGGATTGCATCTGTTGAAGTTAGAATCTCTGCATTTCCTCTGTTGAATCCTATCTCTGTCCCTGTATAGATGACATCAAGTTTTTGTTCTGTACTTTATCATAACTCAAGCTGGAAAACTTTAACATTGTACGTAATTTTCCTAACGGGCCGAACTCCGTATCTTTGTGTATACACACTGTTCCATTATTAGTGATGTCAGTGATACAGTTGCACAAGTTTGTTCCAAATGGCTCTTCTAATTACATAAGTGATAAGTGTTTACACGAGCGCCCCTTATTGACCAGCTTTGTTGCTCACGTCTGAAGTGCAACTGCACTAGTGCTATCCCACTTTGTTTTAGTGTTCTATCCTGGAGTAATCCCCTAAGGATCCATCTGGAGAATCCAATAAAACACAGCCAAATAAAACCGAGTTTTTGAGACATGGTGTCATGCATAGCTATTCATTTCGAAGGTTGGCCAAGGCCAGCAACAATTCCCATATCAATAAACACCGGGTGTAACTTAGGCAGTAAGGTCCATTGTCCTTACATGTTTTCTCAACACCTTTCCAGTCATGGGATTGGCATTGTCTCTTCTGAGGTGATTTATTCATCTTTATGTCATCTATTTTCACTGTCTGGTATTTTACATCAATATGCTTGAAGTATAACCTCCATTCGTCATTCAACATTAGAAGCATCGTTATTGCATAATATAGTCATCTATAGTTTAAGATTAATGCATGAAGCGACCAATTGCAATTGCTTACACATTTTTTACAACACTACAAATCACATATTTGGTCTCCAGTGTACCAGCACCAAGATTTTCTCGCTTGACGTAGTACCCTTGCACTTCTACAATAACATGCGACCAAGAATTTACATTTTGAAAAAACTTTCGAAATCTTGGACTCTTGTTTGACTTAAGGGTTTCTGAAGCGAAATTTATTTGAATTTCAACATTTTGAAAAGATGTCGATCAACTTGGCCATTTCTAAATAAATACTCTAGATTCTCATAGATTCTGTATGAATTCACTAGATATCAGGAGTTTAAATCTGAAATCATATAGGAAATGAATGACTAAGGAGAAACGGAAAGTTTGTGAAGGCCAAAGCATCAAGGTGGGTTGGCGATCTGTTGTTTGCATTTTTTCAATAAATCTTACTGGGGAAATGGATGGGGAGGAGTTTCACAGCTTATCTAGAATCATTATTGCATCTATGGCACAAGGCACATTGATTGGGGGGTTATCGCAACTAGGAGCCTCATCATGTATACTCTTCTTCCTCTTTATTATTAATATTTTGTTATTCATAAAGGTACCTTGGATTGGATTAGCAATTAAGTTTGGAGAAATTTTGGATGCAGCTCGTGGAAGTCCATTTCCTTGATATATGATGATTTCATCAAGGGTCTCTTATAAGGTTCGTAATGGAACATTTTCTAGGTTTTGGCTGTACAGGCGGTGTAGTAATTCAGCTTTATGTGGCTCTTTCCGTGTTTTTTCTTTTTTTTTTTTCATTGCTGCCAAGAAAGAGGCATTGATGGAGAGTAATCTGTTAGAAGGGATTCTTCATTGAGTTGGAGTCTGGCTTTTCTAAGGTCTCTAAATGAATGGGGATAGCCTTGCTTTTCTGGTGGGTTAGATTTGTCTGGTCTCTGTCTAGTGAAGGGGATGATTAGAAGGTGGATGTGGAGGAATTGTGGAGCCTTAGTGGTTAGATCATTCTTTGGTGTCTTGACTCCTTAAAGAGATCTTTCTTTCCCTTGATTTGGAAAAACAATGTGCCCTTGAAAGTTTCTTTGTTTATATGGAGTGCGGTGCTGAACAAAATCATACAGTACATTGGTCGTTCCCTAACAGATGCTTCCTTTGCAAGAATGATGCTGAACCAATTTATCACTTGCCCATCCACTATCCCTTTTCCTATGGTATCTGGTGTTTCTTTCTGAGAAAATTCAGATCTTGTTTCAGCTTCCCTTGGTGATTTCAATAGATCTTGATGGTTGCCAGCGTTGGATAGGAAATCCAAGCTAGCTTGGAAAGTGATTCCTTTTGCCATATTGTGGACTGTCTGGTTGGGGAGGAATAGTAGAGTATTTGATAATAAGGAAAGTGTTGACATCGGGGTTGCTAACCATACTCTTGCACTAATTTCCAAGTGATTGTATTCTCTTCGTACAGTCAGCTTCGGCTTGCTGTAGGTGCTAGGCTTCGTATTCTCTTCGTGTACAAGGGGCTGGCCCTTTTTCTTTTCAATGAATTGACTTATTACTACCAAAGGAGAAAAAAAGTAAAGGAACAGAATGTTTGTGAAAGTGAGATTTTTTTTCTCTATCTCCTATGTTCTTGTTTCGGATGCAAACTCATTGGTGGTACTAGAGAAGGTTTTTACATACAAACTCTTGATTTGGCACAGCATTAGAAGACTGAGTGGGACGTTCCCTGCCAAAGAAGAAAGAGGAGTGGGAGGTTAGGACCAGTGTTTTCAAAGGCGTTGGAGGTATAAGCCTCGAGATGGGCCTCAAGGCGAGGCATTGCAAAAACGCCTCGAGGTGCAAATTACTCATGAGTCGAGCCTTGTGTCTTGAGGCGTAAAAAAAGTGTACGCCTCAAGACATAAGACGTAAGCCTCAGTAGTTAGACTGATAAATCCTCTCAGTTTTAAGAAAATTGATTTAACACTCATTTTTTCAAGGAAAACCAAGGTTTTTAATCTACAAATTGACACTAACCAACCTTGTTAAGTAAAAAGTACTACCAATTTTATTTTAATTATTAATTTTAGTCACTTAACATGACATGAATATCAATAGTTATTTAATTTATTTTGTATTTATATATAAATAATTTATACTTTATTATTTATGTATCTAAAAAAGGTGTCATTAGGCTTACGCCTCAAGTCTTGGGGCTTACGACGCACGCTTTGGGCTAGCGAAACGCATCACCTCACACCTAATCGTTTTAAAACATTGGTTAGGACCTAAGAGTCGTATTTACCATTTTGCCTCTCTTTAAATATAATTTATAATCCTTTATCTCATTCTAAATGGCAATAGTTGGAACTACTATAAGCAGTAAGTCTAAAATATACATAGCAAAATATGGCCTACTGTAAACTGTAAAATCAGGATTACTATACATAGTAAATTGAAAAGACTATGAATAGTATGATATCTTTCCTAATATCGTCATGCTTATTTATGATAAATTCTTAACTAATCCTATGTATTGTTTCTAATCAATGTTATGTTATATAATTATTTTTCCTTCTTTTTCGAATGCATCATAGCAATGTCATTCTGAGCACTTAAGTGGAAGAGAGGTTGCAGAAGGAGAGTGTTCTTATGTGGAACTTGTGCCGTTAGGCTTTTTGTTTGACCATTTTGAAGGAAAGAAATAGATGCTTCTTTGAAGGACAGGAGTCTAGTCTGGAAGCTATTAATTTCAGGGTGCTCTCACTTTTTTTCCATTGAACCTTCAGCCTTCGGCAATTCAGGAATGTGCCTTTTCTTTCGATCAAGATTGGGGTTGTTCTTGGGATTTGGAAAGTTTAAGATTTCTTTGGTTTACACTTGTTTTCTTTCTGCCCGAATTGCTAGCTTGCACATAATTTGTGTACTTAAGCTGGTTTGGGGTTAATTTTTGTACATTAGGCTTTTGCCTCCTTTTTCTACTATTTAGTGATAAAAAAGAAAAAAAAAATCTGAAAAACTGACTACATCACTAATGAAAAAAAGTATATATTCACACCAAATGAAAGGGATATATGACATCCATGGACCATAATTTAATATACAATTAATGTTCTGAAATTGTTGATGTACTTGAAGATTATGGGTCTATATATTCCTTAACTTTTCATCTCTGCAGATGTTATGGTTTAGTGGTATGCAAGATTAATTTGATATTAGTTTTGCATAATGTGTTTCATTTTCCCATGGTTGACTTTATCTTGTTTGATGCAGATATGACAGATCTAATAAGAAGGGTATATTAAATGGATATTTTCTTTGGTTGGTAATTGGCTATGGATTTGGTAGGTGCTTTCATGCTGTTCTTCTTTCTATTTTCTTTTCCTCATTTTCGTGACATCAATATTTTTTATATACCATGAAATGAGATCGTTGATGCTTTTGAAGTATGGGTGGTAGGGCAAATTTTTGGCCAGGTAGAATTTCTATCTTAGTTGGTGTGTTTCATATTCTGTCCAATTAACTTGAAATATAAATTACTTGACTCGGTTTTCTACATTATGTATCACCAATATACATGACATGCTTTTCAACACCAAGGTTTTAAATGCCAATTTTCAGAAAATTTCACAAGAAAACTCACAAAAAATTTCTGTATGGCATAAAAGTTTGAGAAAATTTGAAGATTTGGGAAAAAAAGGTTGGGAGTTTTCAACAAAACTTAAGGGGAATGTGAATTCAAACATGTCTATGCACAAATGTTCTCTTACTACCAAGAAAAAAACTATGTAGGTCACGACATGTTTAGGGAGTGAAATACTTGATGTTCCACATGTTTAATGCGAAAAGAGGATTCTCTAAACATGTGAATTTCTTTTTCAATTCTTTTTTGAATCTTGACATATTATGGTTACTTTTTAATTACTAGCAACGGGGAGGTATCCCCGCACGGGTCATTGGGTATTTACTGGGGAAAGAAACAACAGCTTTCTTTCAAAAATTATATTTCAAGTTAGTTTCCTATCAAACCGATAAAAAAAAAAAGTTATTTTCCTATCGACTTTTGAATATGGAAAGATATTAGGTAATGTTGGCATGATCGTAAGTTCTAGTTTTTATTAGGCAATAGCTGTATCATTATCCAGATATACGTTATTGAACAAGTAGGGCATGTCCGCATGTGTAAGACCTATTGACAAGATAATTAAACAAACCTTGTTTGGATGATTTTAACCACCGACATATAAACCTCTTTGTAAAGACTAATGCTTGTGTTTTTAGCCATCCATGAATTTTCGATTTGTCAAAGCATGTATAAAAATCTAATTTCGCTTTTTTTTTTTTGCCTCAAAAATCTCATAGAAAGTAGGGCCTAATGTTGAATGATATGAATTAGTAATTTATCTACACCATGACATGCGTGTACTAGTACCAGAAGTATGTTAGTACAAGGACTACCTATCTTAGAATATTTGTCAAATGAGTTATTATATCCTTTTTCAAGTTGGCCTAAACAAGATGTTCCTATGGTGGCTATATACTCCAATTAATTTGGAGAAATATCTCCCTACTACCAGGTCATCCCATACTTTCAAACAAGCTGATAAAATGTGCATTAGGGATGGCAACAGGCCGGGCTATAATCTAATTATAAGTGTAATTATGTTGGCCCGAGCCCGGCCCGACCTTCGGGCTTAGCAATGTTTGCCCAAGCCCATCCATTGTGTCATTTGTCAAGCCCGCCCATATATTGCATCTGTTGGGCAAAATTATTACTACTGTATGGCTTTTGGGATTCAAACCCAAGTCTCCACAGCCACAACGTGGAATCCACTAAGCTACAGTTATTATTGTTCACATCCTCTGGCCAGGCCAGGCCAGGCCAGGCTAATGTAATATAAACCCTATGGGCTACTAACCCTTTCCCAAGCCCGCCCAAACATAGGGCCGGGCAGGTCACCCGGCCCATTGCCACCACTAATGTGCATGGTTCATGGTTTCTTCCTTGCTGACTAGTTCCCTGTTTGCAGGTCTCTTCCTTACTTACCTCGCTTTATATCTAATGGATGGACATGGTCAACCTGCACTTCTGTACCTTGTTCCATGTACATTAGGTAATGGAATGCATGATGGCATTTGAGGCAGAATTCTAATGTTATCTGTTAGTGAAGCAAAGAAGTTTCTTACCAACTTTTTCCATCGTCTGTTATTCAGGGCTTGTTGTTATATTGGGTTCAGTTAGAGGTGAGCTGAAACACCTGTGGGAATATGGGACAGATGCAGCATCGTCTGGCAAAGATTCTGGAGAAGCTTGAATCATAATGTCTCCAAAGTAAGAAGATGTAGGGTAGAGCCCATTTGCTCTGCTGAAGCCTTCAGCAAACTGTAAGGTAGCCCATTCTACTTCCTAAAAATTATCAAATCCATTCGAGATAAGTGTACTGTTGGGGTCTATTTTTTGATGTATGTTATAATTCCTCTGTATCTTCGTTTCTGTGATGTCATTGTTAACTATTGCTGGGACAGCAATAGCCTGAAAATTTTCCACCAAAATGGATAAATATTATAAATCATGTTTTACTCGTGTAGTGTGAAAATTGCAAGGCATTTGTATAACTTTTCATCTGGGTATGTGGGTATTCAAGCACTGCATGGATCAGCCAAGGACATGGAAATCTGGTTTCTGTTACTTTTTTCGCTTATAGTTTTAGTTTGAAAGAAAAAAAGGTGGTGTTCTAATAGGTTCTCTTTGATTTGGACACCTTGTATAGAAGTAGAAGGCATGCATGCGTTTAGAGGCAAGTTAAATTCCCATTTTTAAGCACAGAGCATATGAACTCTAAACATCTAAGCAAAGAGGAAGGTAACAAGGCTTGCAAGTGCCCCTCTTAAGAAATGCAATCGAATGGCTCAACAATCCAGATCGCAATTTGGCAATAACAGTCGTAAATAAGACCAATCAATCCTAGACTGATTTTCAACCAAAATGCTCTCTAAAAACGACTTCGTTTTGAGAACCACCCACTCTCTATTAAAGCAATACCACCTACAGGAGGAGGCTTATATTATAACCAACTGCCAAAACCAAGCTTCAAATCCCTTCTGTTTCTTATTGTAAGAGAGTGTTGTGCATACTTCAGATATTTTATCTTCAAAATGCATACTCGAGGGTTTTTGACATCCATCCTGTTCTTGTTAGTGCTTATCCAGTGAATCAAATTTCTGATGGTCCCTTGAGCATTCTAATCTTGAAGGAGATCCAGCAGCACTGCAGTACCCCCTTCTTGATAAATGTCATCAAACAGCAAGGATTTTGATCAGTGTAACAACCACCATGAAAGAAGCAAATAAGTATTACTTACCCATACTCCTATGGTTCCACAGAGGAAGGCAATTGAGCAGCGTTTTCTCTAATGTGCATGCTAACAAGAACACCACAATCAACAAGAAAAAATTCGTAAATCATAATGTTTGCCCAACTACTTGTGCTAACACGCTCAGCATAGATATTTCATGTCTACAAAAGCAAAACTGCCCATCATTAAATTGATAACAAATGATTCATAAAAAAACCAAAATACAGATCATTAGAACTGGTCCTCCACTTGATGCAAGATTTAGGTCTTGTATCAATGAAAAGAAAAACAAATGTTGGAAAAACAAACAAAGAACCATTGATCACTCGTCCTCTTGGCTGCGCAACCTGGCCAGTTTATTGGTGACGACAACATCCAGCTGTGCTGCACGCTCAACAATCTCCTTTCTCTTTCGGGTGGATAAATTATGTGCAATTTCTGCACAGTAAGTCCTGGAAAGATGCAAGCCATTACAAAATGGTAAGACGATAAAGAACGGTATTTATACCCCTAGTAAAAAACAACCAAAGTGTCGGATTGATAAAAGATGAAACTAGGGGTCGCACCTGTTGTGCATCATCAATATTTCCAGCTCCTTCACATTGTGCACCAAGAATTTCTTAAAACCATTGGGGAGGTAATGGCGGGTCTTCTTATCTGAGCCGTAACCAATGTTGGGCATCAGAGTGCATCCTTTGAACTTCCTCCTCACACGAGAATCAATACCCTTGGGCCTACGCCAGTTAGGCTACCATGAAGAACATGCATTCAAAACATGCAAATGTCATCAGAATGCAGCCTTATACATTACAAACAGCAAAAACGACCAAGAATCATAACAATGATTAAGTAATTTATAGTACAAACTACAACAGAAACCGTGCAGATGAGAATTTGTACAAGCAATCAGAACCATGTTGCATGGACACTTCTGAATGAGTGAAGTAACTGTATCAAACAAATATCAGACATATATTGGACTCAGCATTCAGCGGATACTTGTACAACAATCATTAAATTTTCTTTTCTTTACTTTTGCATCACCAATTAATATCAACAAAAGAGTATAGACTATGCATACGAGGCAATTTGTAAAAGATAATATTGTTTCATGTCCTATGAATAATAAATATTTTCTTCAGCATTATTTGAATATATTTCCATATTCGTAAATCCAATTTTCTTGAATTTTTTGAATCTGACACTGTATTAAGAGGCAAACCATAAAATAAAATATTGTTTAACACAACGTATCCTTTTAATAAAAATATTTCTACTAAGTTGTTCAAATATATTGCCATAATTGTACTTGTATTTGTGCAACATAGGATAAGGATTTTGGATCAAGAAACATGGGCTTTACTGCAAAAAAAAAAAAATAGGGACTAGAATAGATTCTATGCCCAAATAGACTTTGGCAACAAAGTCGATTGCTGCAGAGCATGTCGACCAAAGACATGTTTAATGGTGATATACAAAGCAATAGCTATCTTAACAAGATGCCAAGTTTAATGGAACTACACAGATCTCTCCGAGAGCTATTATATAATTAAGCCAGAATGCAGAGATTCACATGTATTCAAATGTGTCAAAATTCTACATAAAGCAGACCAATAAGCCTTCTGCCAAGCAATAATACAAATATAGGAAATTGAAAGGGAATGCATTGCTGAAATTATATCCAAGACAGTAAGACATGCATATATAGGCAGTCATCAACCACCTTTAGCAAACAAGAGACTAAACCAGACAAAGACACATAGGCTGCGTTTGGCCCGGCTTGTGCTCTAGGATAAGCACACATTGGATAAATGACTCAATGGGAGCACTTATCCACAGCAACATTAAGCTGCTTACTTAAAGAAAATAGCATTTGGTAAATACATTTATTGAGGCTACATTTGGCCTGGCTTGTGCCTTTGGATAAGCACTCATTGTATAAGTGACTCAGTGGGAGCGCACGTATCCACAGCAACAATAAATTGCTTACTTGAAGAAAATTGTGTTTGGTAAATACAAATATTTATGTGCTTATGAAAATTTATGGGTAAAATAGGTATTATGAAAATATTATAAAAGTTTAGAAATAACATTTATTTAAATGTTTATGATAGTTTAGGAGTAAAATAGGTATTATAAAAATATTACTAAAGTTTAAAAATAGCTTTTCGCATATGTGATAAGAGAAGCTGCTCTCAGCAGCTTTAACTTATGGGCAGCCTTCCTCTACTGCTTATGGGTAAGCACTTACCCACTAGGTGTTACCATAAAAATAAGCAGTGGAGGAAAACAGATTTTAGCTTTAGAACTCGTTTAAGCTTGACAAGAAAACATAGTATTGAGAACACTTCTGCAAACGAGTTGACAAACTACAGAAAAAAAAACCTAGCATTGTGAACACTTCTACAAAACTCCATGTCGTAAAAATACTACACAGGTATGCAAATCGTAAAGAGAGATCATAAAGAAAAATGCAAAGAACTTGACCACCTCAGCGTGAGACCAGTTGGACATGATTGGTTTCATTCTTACTGCAAAATGGTGTTTCCATTCACACAAAGAACAAAATAAAAATAAAAAGAAAGCCTACAAAGATTGTTCAAATGTGAATAATCGAATAGTATAACAAGGTTTACGAACAAAATTAGATCCAAGCAAAATCAACTATTCTTAATTGTTGCATTTGACCATAAACATGAGCCCAAAAATAACAGAAAAATGGCAGGAAAAGAAAAAAGAAAAGAAAAGCGATTTGGGTATTTGAAGCAAAACATACCTTCACAGAGACCCATCGATCGCTCTGAGGCCTCTTGAACTTCTTCACACGCTTCTTCACAATCTTCTTGGTGAGCAAAGGAACAGCCATGGCTTCTGCAGAACAAATAAGCAAACATCAAGAGGAGAAACCAAAGCTAATCCGGTATAAATGAAAAGATTTCAAGTGAACGAAACCAGATTTAGAAAAATCCGAGAAAAACGAAAGTGAAATTTTCACGAAGATGAAGAACAAATTGATATCTATCTCAAAGAATTGAAAAAATCGTAAAAGAAATAGGAAGGAGAAAGACCAACAAGAGATTAGGGTTTCCGCTCAAGCTTCAGAGAATCCCCTCTCCAAAACCGCTAAACCCTAATATCACCACTTCTACTCGCTTTATATGAAGAAACAATTACATTTACCTCTCTCGGTAGTTCTGATACTTTCAATCAGATCCCTCACAATTCGCGAAATTATACTGATTTCTCATGGAAGTTGAGCCGTAAATTTGACCCGGTCCTCTACTGATTTCTCATGGAGATTGAACCGTAAATTTGATCCGGTCCAACTCGTTTACACAATGACCTCGAAATCAAACCCAGCCCAATTTCATTGGGCCTAAGAAGGAAGCCAACCGAGAACCGTGAAGGGTGGACCTAAATGGTTCATTGACGTTTGATATATTCTTTCCCAAAATGTAATCATTTTGTAAGGCACTAATGTTTTGAAAATTGGATTGGACCGGATGGTCGAACCATCGATTACACATCTTATTGTTTTGATTCAAACCTCAATTCCATTTAGTCATAACTGGCTCGAACCAGTGTGTACTGATCAAAGATAGATGAAAAATTAGATTTAACCGGACGTTTTGGGGTTTTCTCAAATTAAGTATGTGATATTTATCACTTGTCTCAATTTGAAAAACCGAGTGCCGGGTGAAACACATATGGTTTTTAACTGATTGGGATGGAAGAACATGATTCTTATTGTCGACTAGAGGTGCAATTTGGGTCGGTTAAATCCAAACCGAACCGATTCAAATCAACTTTGGTTCGGTTTGGGATGAGTTTCTAGATAGATACTTGGTTTGGTTTTGAAATTATAAAATCGAATTAGATTTGGTTTCGATTAATGAATCAAAATCCGAACGCTAGTTTATATAATTTTAAATTGAATTATAATTTATATATATATATAGTGGAAGCCCTCTGTGATGCACGGGATTTAGAATTGAACCACGATTATGAAAACCATTACCTTACTAATAAACATGTATCTCACACTTCATTAACAAATAATTCTTAAAAAATGATTTTAATAAACATGGGTTCTATTTTATTAGGCGGGTGTCTCGTGGGCGGATCTAAGGGGCTAGCAGGCTATGGATGCTGGCAGGCTACGAATATCGGCAAGCTGGGGTGGCACACAAGAATCCCACATCGGTAGTGAACGAGTCCAAGATTTTGTATATAAGTTGGGGCTTGATAATTCATTATATGGCGTGTGCTTTTGAGGTCAAACCCAAGAGACAAAGCCGTGAGGTCTTCGGACCAAAGCGAACAATATTGTACAATGGGTGCGGGCCGTCACAAGTATGCTGTTTGGTTTCATGTGGGATGTTAGATCCGGTTATATAAATTAATCTAAGTTCTAGTGAGAATTAGATTAACTAGTGTTATCTAATGAAAACCAAGATAATAACACAGGCAATTTTAACGACGTTCGGTATACACTTACTCTTCGGGACAACGTCCAGATGATGAACAATCTACTAAAGTAAAAGATATTACATACACCAATTTGGTCTTATACAAATTAAAGACTCCCTCTTGAATTCTGTCGCCATTGTGTATAATCAACTCCAGGGACTTGTCCAACGAGCTCCCATTGACTTATGCATGCATGATTGAACTCCCTTCAATCTGCAGTCGCCTTCTCCCGAAGACTCAAAGTTCTTCTCCCAAAGGATTGTCAAAATATTGATATGATATTCTTGAATATCTTGGAGAGTTCGCCTTCTTCACGTAGTTTGATGTGTACTTATAATGAAGGTAAAAGATCTTCTCCAGATTCTCGGATGACTGACTGTTGCAACACTGTTGTAATACTTTGTTGCAGTAGATCTCCAACATAAGATTTGAGATCAAATC
Source organism: Pachysandra terminalis (assembly GCA_031762675.1). Taxonomy (NCBI): domain Eukaryota; kingdom Viridiplantae; phylum Streptophyta; class Magnoliopsida; order Buxales; family Buxaceae; genus Pachysandra; species Pachysandra terminalis. Next base: position 5,719,671 of record JAUPMG010000006.1, on the reverse strand, counting down.
ACAATCTATTCAAATTCTCATGCAAATCTTCTTGATTTGCAAAATATTGATATGATATTCTTGAATATCTTGGAGAGTTCGCCTTCTTCACGTAGCTTGATGTGTACTTAT
>JAUPMG010000006.1:5697424-5712393 GCA_031762675.1 Pachysandra terminalis | reverse complement strand
AATAGGAACAAAGCAGTGCCCAGTAGAGTGGCAACTAACATCATATTAAGAGGTGGCAATTTCTAACCGGACTCGCAATCAGCTTGAACATGCCCTATTTTAAATGAGTTTGGGTTGACATACGTGGCATTGATACCCTTATATCAATCTGAGCCCGTTGATATCACTTGGGATGGCGATTGCAACCACAACCCCAACTAGATGCTGATTGAAGATTTTAATGTATACATGCAGGGTTTGGGAATTGCAGCTTCATCATCCATCTATTATGTTATTGATATTATCCTAAAGCAGGTTCGTGCCCTAATCTGAAACTCCTCATGATTTAAAATCTTTTTAATTTTTGTTTCGGATACATATGATTCAATTTGTAGTTATTCTTCACCTTTATAATGTCATGACCTCCTTCAGATTGCTTAGAACCATGGTGGTAATTTGATTAACTTGGTGTCTGAAATACTCAGAAGTTTCAGGATGGAAAGAACTTGCTTCAATTCCTAGGATTATTTTTGTGAGTCTTCAGCTTTTTGCTCAATTGTTTGTACTCTTATCCAATCCTGATTAGATTTTTTGTGTGGTTCCTTAGATTTGATTGGTAAATTCTTTATCTTTTGCTGAGATCATTATCGATACATTGTACACTTTGGCAGCTTTTAGATGATCTACTACTACAAAATTGTTAGAAGAATTCTATGTCCTCTAATTTCAAAGTGCACGCATATGTCTCTGAATATGTTTGCCGGTTTATATTGCAAATTTCCCGTTTTATCTTTTTCTTGTAGCATCTTCAATTGTCCTTGCTCCCTATTGTCGGAATCCATTTACATGCAATATATTATATGCATCAACATGTCTGGTTGTATGCATAGCTTTGCTGATGTAAGTAACTGTACATAGATCATATATGTGCATAATACACGAGCGTCACAACTTGTGTATGAACAGAGTTCATTCCTTAAAAATTATCTACATCGTGGAATTGGTAAGCATACCGAATCCAGCTTAAGAGGAAAAAAACTCTAGTTCTTATGTTAACAAACCATCGGACATATGAATACTAATAGGGTAGGTTGCTTGTTTGTCCTAATCCATTTGAGTAGGTGGTCAAAATTTCAACGTGTCTATTGGTTTTGATAGCTTGAGCCAAATAGATAGAAGACAAAATGGGTGTAATTAAGCTGTTTACCGAGTTTAATAAAATTTCAATCACATAAAACCTATCTATAAGTGAACAAAGACATATGAGACTTGTTTTTTTTTTTTTCCACTCGTTGATTTCTAGCTGTTAACCTCTTAAAAGAAAGCTCTTTGACAACAATGGAAATAAAAAAAAACTGGGCAATATCGTAATAATATTAAGACAAAGTACAAACACAAGGTCACCACTCAGTTACAAGAAATAAAAAAAGGAAAGAAGACACGGTTACCAAAATATCAAGATAATCGAATAATTTGGACAGAATATGACTTTACTTTTTAGATGCAGAATATAGCTTTTTTGCTTGAAAATTAGTTACAAATTCATACTATGTCCAAATCACTTTCAGTAATTTGTAACAAGATCTTAACATTTAATCTAACCAGGACCTATTTCTAATTTCTCTTCATTATCTTTCCACAATAATTCCTTAATTGAATGCAGTTCCCAAACAACATCTTCAATATCCAATCGGTCGCCTGGTGGCTCCATAGAACATGCAACTCCAATTTGAACAACGGAAACCAAGCACTCTCTCTTTCCATACCTCATGTCTGTCCTAGTTTCCGCTTCTGTATTAGCTTCATCTTGTTCTTCTTCCTCATCTTGTAAGAGCATATGTAAATCTACAATGTCCATCACATGCTCAGGCAAGGCCATCCTAGCGAAGTCATGAAGGCTTAGACCGTTTATAAATATATCATCTGTTGGTCTCTTTCCTGTAAACATCTCCAGCAAGAGAATCCCATAACTGTACACATCCCCTTGTGTGGATACTTGGCCACCCATTCCATATTCTGCAATTTATGCATATGTAACTTTAGCAGCATACTAACATTAACATTAATGAAGAAAGGACCCATTTAAATACTACAACGAAATTAGTGTTTGTGGAAAGACAGGCTCATCAGTAAGTGACATTACCATCATTTTCTTTGATTTCAAGATTTTCGGAGCTCAGAGGAAGTTTATTTTATTCTCATATTGGTACCATCTTGGTATTCTCTCTTAATATAGTAGTATGGAAAATGTGTAGACCATTTTGCATGATTTAACTCTCTTGATCAAACTGACAAAAGATCAAAAAAGGATATTCAAAAACCAACTCTATATAATGAATAACATTATTGATCATTGGTTTTGTTTGCTTGGATAGTTATTTTCTTGATTCTGAGTTGGGTTTTATTTTTTTATTTTTTATTTTATTTTAGTGGATAGAATTTATATCTCTGGGACAGGTTTAGGCTTCATTTCCCTCCTGTCTAGCATTAGATCTTTTCCAAATTTCAGTTAATGTTCTTTAATTTGTCAAAGATGTGTCATAAAATTTTAGTTAGTGAACAGATCATTGACATTGTATTAGATTTCGAAAAAAAAAAAAGAATTATCTCCATACCTGGTGCAATGTAGCCAATCGATCCCTTTATAGCAACCGAGTTGCTTGCATTGATCCTGAAATTGCTAGGTGTCCTTGACAGCAACTTAGCTAATCCGAAATCACCCACATGGGCAGTCATGTCATCATCAAGCAAAACATTGCTTGGCTTTAGATCACAGTGAACAATGGGTATTTCACAATGATTGTGAAGATAATGCAATGCAGAAGCAATGCCGATTGCTATGTCCAACCTTTGATTGAGGTTCAAACTCTTTGATTGATGTTCACCATCTATGCTTGAATGCAACCAGTTTTCTAAACATCCATTAGGCATGAACTCATAAACTAGAGCTTTAAAGTCATTACCCTTAAAATCTACACTTGAGCAGGAAGTTAGGATCTTAAGTAGATTTCTGTGCCGGGTTATTTTCAGTGCATCACATTCAGCCATGAAGCTCTTGTTAGCTTCTTTATGTTGAAGATTGAGTACCTTCACTGCTACAGTTGTTTCTTGCTGAGATAGAAATCCTTTGTACACAGCTCCAAAAGTACCTGTACCAATTAATTTTGCTGATGAAAACCCATCAGTCGCTTTAAGAAGCTCATCGTAGGAAACCCTAATAGATGAGTACCCCAAGGAAGCTGTAGGAGAAGAATCTGTTCTGGACTTTTTTCGCCAGTGAAATATCAGGAAAGATGTTATCAATGTCAGACATAAGACCACACTAGCTAGAGTGATTGTTACTTTGAAAGTAAGAGACCTTCCATGTTTCTTTGAATCTTGTATGGGACATGTTGGCAACTCTAGATTAGCAATACCTCCACAAAGCTCCTTGTTTCCTGCAACTGAAATTGCACTTGCATTAGCAAAGACTCCCTCCATTGGCATCTCTCCCTCAAGATCGTTGAACGATAGATTTAATCTTTGTAAGATAGGCAAGTTCTGGAGATCTTGTGGAATCATTCCAGATAAGTTGTTTCCAGAAAGATCCAAGTATCGAATACCTTTCAAATATTTCAACGATGATGGAATGCTTCCGTGAAAGAAGTTGTTCTGCATGTAAAGATATTCTAGACTTGAACAATCACCTACTGCACTTGGAATTTCACCAGAAAGTTTGTTATGAGAGATATCCAAGGTCCCTAGACTTTTCAAGTTGCCGACTTCCAATGGAAGCGAACCCGTCAATGAGTTATGTGATAAATTGAGTGAAATTGTCAGGGAAGAAAGAGTGATAACTTCCGGTGGTATTTTACCATTAAGTTCATTTTGAGAAAGGTCCAGTTTCTGTAAGTTTTGACAGTACTTAAGACTTGAAGGAATACTTCCATTCAGATAGTTCTTTTCTAGACGGAGTTCGAATAATTGAGTGGCATTGCCTAGGATGGATGGAATTTCTCCTGCTAACTTGTTTCCATACAGTCGCAATACTTGTAGCTTCTGAAGCTTCCCGATCAAAATGGGGATTGGACCTGTGAATAGGTTGGACTCCACTGCCAATAAATTCAAATTGACGAAATTTTCGACACTAGTAGGTATGCTTCCAGATATTTGATTTCCTCCTAGATTTAGAACTCCCAACTGGGTTGAGAGATTTGTTACAGATTTTGGCAACTTTCCTCCAAAACCATTGTAGGATAGAGTCAAGATTCTCAAATTGCTACAGTTTGTCAAGGAAATGAGGAAATTCAAATCATCAACTTTCCTACTTCCTAGATTATTTGTTCCAATATTCAGTCTTTGAAGACCTGCTATGGCTCCAAGATTGACAGGGACTGATCCAGAGAAGTTGTTTTGAGCCAGATCCAGTCTATAAAGTTCTGTGGCATTTTGAAATGAAACTGGAATGGTTCCACTAAATTGGTTTATGGCAATATTGAAGTCTTGGAGGTATGGAAGTTTGAGTCCTATGTCTTGTGGAAGAATGCCGTGGAGTTCGTTCTCTACCGTAGAAAATATATTGAGAGATGAGAGGTTGTAAAGGGAGGGAGGAATCATACCAGACAGCTTGTTTTGTCCAAGTTCGAGAAACGTTAAGCTCGACAGTCGGCCTAAAGAATCTGGAATACTTCCCTTCAGATAATTCGTTCTTAGAGAAAGACTTACGAGCGACGAAAGATTTCCAAGAGAAGGTGGGATTCCTCCGGTTAAATGGTTGGCAGGAAGGGACAGTGTCACCAGCTTTGACAGTGAGCCAAGGCTCGATGGAATCGTTCCCAAGAGAGCATTGAAACTTATGCTGAGATGCTTGAGGTTGGAGCAACTTGAAAGATTGTCTGGAATCTCACTGGCAAAAGAATTATTCATCAGATTCAGTTCTAGTAATCGTCTCAAATGGCCTAGTTCTGGAGGGATGTGACTGATGAAGCTGTTGTTTTGGAGATTGATGACCTTGAGGAAGGTGAGGTTTCCTATAGAAGGAGATAGTTCTCCGGTAAGCTTCTGGGATTGCAGGTCCAAGACTGCGACTCTTTGACGCCGGCGACTACAAGTGACCCCATACCACTTACAGAAATGTAGAGAATCATTCCATGAACCCAGTGTTTCAAGTGGATCCTGAGTTATCCGACTCTTGAAGCCAAGCAACGCGAGTCGATCCGTCTCGTTTCCATGAACCGTCAATAAGGTGGTGGATGTTGTGGGAAGCAGAAACACCAAGCTCACAGCTAGGTTCATGCATACGAGATGGTTGGAGATGAAGGTAACAACAGAGCAAAATACTTTTGTCATGCTAAAATGAATTTTTTTGTTTTTTGCGTTCTTACAACTGAATTTCTGATTCTTGTGAAGGAGCATTTGTTAGATCCATATCAAGCATCCTCCATGTACTCTTGACTGTTAATCAGCCATGTGAACTTGTTACTCTCCATTAGTTATTGACTTTCTTGTTAATTTTTTTTTTGACTTTTAAATTAATATCTTTTATTGTGTATTGTTTACCGTGAATAGGACTTCGATCGGTGCAGATTTATATTAGGCTTCGTTTGGTTACCAAGAGTATGCCAGAAAGTTTGTTGGGAAAGTAATGTCAGTAGGTAATATCTAGTGACTTCTAATGATTTTTCAGTGTGTTTTCATATATTTTGACAAAGTTGATTAGTCGTCAAGGAAGGAAATACAAGATATGTTGTAAACTAAGTTGTATTATTAGAGAGTGCTTTCCATCTTTCTTATATATATATATATATTTTTTTTTTTCAAAATCTATATCTTTTTTGGGGAAAAAGGTTTCGATCTTAAAAGAGAAATTTTCAGATTATTTTCTTTTCCAAACTTTCTTTCTTAAACCAGACAAGACAAAGCGTTTTCTTCAATATTTTTTTCTGAGGTTATGAACTGGTAATATGGATGGGTAATGGATCATTACTTTCTATTATTTCCGGAAATCAAAACCAAGATCAATCCAAAACCTAGACCTGAGAGGATTAATGACTTGTCTTCTTTAATTAACCTAATCGAGTTTACGGCGAGCAAAGTCTCTTTTGCCAGTGTTTATTTTCTTTGAGTTGTTTTACAGCTTAGACCTAGAAGTCATTAATCTTAGAAGGACTGAGAGCATCTCCAATCCTTCCCTATCTTTTTCCCTATATTTAAATTTGGGAAAAAAATTCTTCAAAACCTTCTCCAATCATTCATATACTCCTCTCTATATTTGGGGAGGAGCTAAAAATTTTCTCAAATTTAGGGAAAATTTTATGGACCCCTAAACTTCTCCCTATAATTCCAACGGCAATAATTTTTCAATGGTCAAATCTGTTTTGAAACCTTTTCACATCCGACGGTTTCTAAGAGATTTGAGGGATAAAAGTGAAATTTTTAGAAGGATTTGAGTCAAAATATAGGGAAATGCATTAGAGAGTACTTCTCCAAATTTGACTTTTGAACCAAGCTTACCCCTAAATGAGGGAAATTATAGGGGAACGATTTTGGAGATGCTCTAAGCCTGAAGAACTATGTTCAAAGTGATTGATCTTTTTTTTTTATATACAAAAATAGATTGGTTATTTTGGTAATTATGGAGTAATTAAAAGACTATTTAACTTAATTTCACTTTTAGGTATAATCTTCACCAAAGATTTAGTCAGCCTGCACTAAGGCACTGTACCCAGATTTTATATGATACCTAAAAATATGGCACTGATAATGACATTTTCCTAATTTTCCCACTTCAATAAACAAAGTTTAAATTCTTAATATACTTACAACCATATATACTGCTTACTGAAGGACTAATCATCTCGCTTAAAATAACGGCATTGAAAGCGCCCTAATACTAATAATCTGTATTAATGAAAATTAGTTTAAGCCATATATGTTATGGAAGATTTTGATTAAGCAATGGAACAGAGAATAAGCATTTTTGTTTTTTTTTAAAGTAGCTTAACCTTCCAAGGTGGATACAGAATAATTCCTTCTCTTTCACTTTTCCAACTAACCAAACATAGCCTTAGTGAATTCAGACCAAACAATTGGTTTTTAAAACTTGGGATTATATAATCTTGAATGGATTGTCTAGCAATAAAGTCAACTGCCTATGCCTACAAGAAACTCTACTATTTGAATTATGTATTATAGTTAAGATCTTTCCAGAGGTTGCAGAAGCCATCATGGTTGAATAAATCTTGTTGCACTGTTATTGAGTGTCCTATGTAGAGAGAGGACTACTATAAAAACAAGGGAAAAGGAATTTCTCCTACACAAAAATTAATCCAGATGAATTATAGTTGGTACAATTTAAACATTTCTTTAACATTCACTTACTGCTGGTATCGACTAGCAGTACTGCACGTTAATAAATATCTAGAATGTGTTAACTGCTTGTTTGCCACGTCTTTTATTTATTTATTTATTTTTGTAATTAAAATGAGATAGGAAAGATTATTTTAAAAATTTAATCGCCGCCTCCTAAAATAAACCAAAAGATAATATTATCTTTAATTATATTAAATACTTTATCATATTAAAAATTATTTTAAAAAAAAAATAAAAAATTATTAGCACGCTTTGTGATACACTCTTTCTATAAATTTGGCAAACTTCTTTTGAACATCGAAATAAGCCAATTTTCACCCCAAAAAACAAAAAAAATTTCAAAATGAAGTAAGAAATGGGGTGAGATATTTCGGTAAAATATTATAGTGATGTTAGACTTATTATTATTATTATTATTTTTTAATAGCAAGAGTCTTTTGTCAAGAGTTAGATTTTAAATTAGAATATATATATATATATATATATATATATATATATATATATATCATGCATTAGTAAAATATTATAGTGATTTAGACTTCCTTTTAGGAGATCATATGTCAAGATTTATATTTTAAATTAAAAAAAATAAATAAAAAGTGTGAGATGTAGAAATTTAAAATTTATATAAGATTCCAGAATTATAAGATGGGCACGAAGAGCGACTGTGTTGATCGGCCGGGCTTGCCATTTGGGTGGGCTTGGGCTAGATATATTAGCCCATAGATTTGATATTGGTCGGCCTGATCTGATTTGGTCAAATTATAGGTTCCATGGAACCTAATTTTTTTTTAAGTGCCAGGTCCGGTCGTGCGTGATTTTGGATCAACGACGGTCTAAGCTAATTAATTATGTAATTAAAATTTTTTTAATCTATATAATTTATTTTAACAAGTAGTAATAATGGTGATGTAGAATTTATAACAAATAGAAATTCGAATGCTTTTGATTGATAAACAAGAATTCACCAATACAAATACATCAATAGAGATATAGTCTGGAAAGTCCAGTCTCAAAATAGCTTAAACTGTCGCGCAACAGTTCTATCAAGAGTGTTTCTTCTCAAATATGACTTGTAAATAAGATAAAGAGAGGAGCGAAGAGAGAAAGAAAAGGATCGAAATATCAAATATGCTAACAAGAATGCACACTATAGAGCAAGGAACCTCAGTAATCGAGAGACTCAAAGTCTCTTTTATGACTTTGAAATGATAAGTTATCACTTTGTGTCTCTCTCACGCATAATATGTTCAGAGAAGATTGGATCTTTTCACTATTCTCCCAGAGGATGAATGAATCAGTTTTGAGGGCATGCTTTGCTCTTTATAAAAAAAAAAAAAAATTCAAAATATCCTCTCTTAACCAAGGTAGGTGTCAATCGGACATGTGTCTAGATGTTTGAAAAAAATATCTCCATATCCAAAGTCTATGCGTAATCAACGCGCACAAGTTATTTCCAGAAGAAAATTGTAGTAACTTAATTAAGTGAACTTGCTCTATGATGAGTTGTCTTGAGATCCAAGAAATCACGGATCATACAACATGTTTGTGTATATATATATATATATCCAAAACAATGTATCCATTCTTATCCTTACCATTCCTGATAAGGCACTATCCTCTCAAGTAAGACACAATATATATATATATATATATATAAGTTGTTGAGATTTTATCATGTGATTGTTTGGAGATTTATTGCAATCATCTTTAAATTAGTAAATGAGTCATTTGATTTCTACATAAATACTCTTCAGGCATTTCATTTTCATGATCAATTGTCTCTGTAAAAAAAAGTCATCATAGAATCCTTCAAGTTCTAGGTCAAGCAACTAATTCGAGTGTCCTTGAATTGAACTCACTGATATCAGATATAAATGTGTTTCCTTCGAAAGGTTTTTAAGTAAAGTGCAATAAAAAGTCCCACAAGGTCTACATATATCATCCTGAGGTAAAATCTGGGGATGAGAGAGTAAACATGCCTTTAAAGGCCTCTCCAATAAGGATTTCTTTGAAATCGGTGAGGTTCAAATCTATTAAGGGTGACAGACCCATATCTTTGTCCTTCGAAGGAGACCAAACCCTTAGTCCTTGGAGAATGGTGACCAACCCCTAGTCCTTTGTGGGTGACCAATCCTTGATGAATTGACCATCTGAGGGTGGTTAGCCCAAATCAAGTTTATAATGTCTTCTATCATTCGAAGGGTTTACTTACTGAAGAAGCTAACCCTAATATGATAAGGACGCTTTGAGATCCTTGATCAAGCCAAAAGATTATCAGTACAACTGACTTGACCCAATGGTGTGGACGCCTTCAACAGGTTACACGCATGAGGTAGTGGAGGAGCAGGTAAATTGTTTTATGAATGATATAGGGCTTGCAGGTGTATCTTATAAACGGGTTATCGCACATTTAGATTATGCCGCGTGTCCAATGGGAATAATTAGACCACCGGATCATCAGTAACATATTTATAAGTTATTAGTAAAAACAAATTACTTGTATAATTTATTATTAGCTATTAATTGTTAATTCAGCTATTTATTAATATATAAATTATCATGTCCTGAAATCTCGAGGGCAAGACCTCGGGCTCCAATTCTTAGATGGCCGTTAGGCCACTAAATCTCTCACGCAAACGGTGAAATGGAGTTAGCTCACATAGTTCAAAATCTACTGCGGAAGACTTGGCTCATAAAAGTTCGAGTTAACAAAAACTTTCATTAATTATATAAGAGTGACTAACCAAGATTCAATATCATAAACCAAACTATCAGGTCTATACGTAAATACAACGTACTGAAAATTATTGACATAAATCCAAGACACAAGGCATAATCAAAACTGATGTTACAACGTTCTCCATTTTTTATCCTAGCAAAAACATAAAATAAATAGTTAGGCAAAAAATTAATTAATTAAATTAAAATAAATAGTTAGGCAAAAAATTAATTAATTAAATGGCTTCAGATTGATTATTTATAGCAAATTAAGGCTCTAAAATTCCTATAACCAAATGCTTAACATACACACCATAAGCATATAATACTTTGATATTTTTTTCGCATAGCACAAAATGGGGTAAAATCTAAATAATTGTCCTAACCCCAAATCTCAAACCTCTTCAATTGCATTTATTTATTTTTTGATAAATAACTTTAAAAAAAAATGTTACCTATGGAATCAGGTTGCGAGTAGATTTCATAGTGAAATTTATGTATTGCTTGGATTGGGCGAGGCTCTATCGGTAGGAACAGAGTGAATATCCATGAACTTTTTTATTGTTAGATTGGCATTTAGTATAGATGCACTCTTCTTACAAAGTTATAGGTGAGGTATCAAGAAACAATCTTATTCAAAGGATTATTCCTAAAATAATCAGTAGTAGCATTGTTTTTGGAATTGTGCTGTCTATTTTGAATAATTAATTTCAATTTACGTCTCATAAAAATTATAAAAAATGAGATGTTAGAAACATTACTTGCACTAATAATCCGACACACAACTCGAGAGTTTGTATATACTTTCCTCTAATAACATATAAATTATCAAATTTATTTAAAAATTAACTTTTTGTTCAGTAATTAAAATTATATTAAAAGAATTAAGAACTTCGGTCCTAGTAAAATACATATTAAATAGAAGTCAACAAATCTTATAAGAAAAATATATTATTAAAAATAAGTAGATGAGATTTTATGTTTAGACTTTTATTCATGGCCATCTTCATTTGAATAGTGAAGCTATAGCCCCATTCTTGAGAAGAAAATAAGAAGATTGGAGAAGAGACAAAAGGTGTTGTCTATCATCTTTTTTAAAATAATTTAAATATCAATGGATAATTTTTTTAGAAATAAAAGCAGTAACAATTAAGGGAACTCATCTCTTTCAATGCTAAAAGAGAACATAATGATGCAAATCTGTGTATTACATACTAAAATAGTTTTCCTTAGCCTGCCCTCACCCAATTAGAAGCCTAATCCCAATTAGAGAAAGATAAAAAATTTCTAGAGAAGAGAATAAATCAATATCGTTCATAGGTGTGTCAATTGGTTCGGTCTAAACTGATAACCAAGCCAATCAAACCAAAAAATGTTAGATTTTTTTTTTTTTTTTGGTTTGGTTATGGTTTAGAAGATAAAAAATCGAATTAATTCGATTTAATTTTCGATTAAGACTTCGAATAAATCGAACCGAAAAAACTGAAATAGATTATATATATATATATATATATATACAGGGGCGGAGCTAGGAGCATGGCCCCCCAAAATTTTGTAATCCCCTCTTGTATATGCTATTAAGAATTCCACTCTACTTACCATAATAGAGTGGCATCACATGGTGACCCCCCAACCCTAAAATCAATCACGGTTTTTTAATTTACATTTTAATACTTATATGCTATTAAGAATTCCACTCTACTTACCATAATAGAGTGGCATCACATAGTGGCCCCCAACCTTAAAATCAATTACGGTTTTTAATTTACATTTTTATACTTATATTTTTAAAAATTACAATCTTTCCATTATCTCAAAAAAAAAATTAGTTTTTAGTTTTTTTAAAATTATTAGTTTAGACTCATAGATTTCACAATTACACCCTTATACTCATTTTCATATATTTTAAAATTACAATTTTATACTCATTTCTATTTGTTTTTACATACACTTATTTTTAATTCTTTTAAATTACTACTTTATATATATTTTTTAAATTATAGTCTTAAATCAATTAATTTTTATATATACTAATTTTTTCTTAATTCAAGAACTTAGTGAAACAAATTCTAAGTGTAACAACTTATTTGAAAAATAATCACACTTGTCCTATGTATAATGAATATTACCTCAAATATCAAATTTCATTGATTTTTTTTTTATTTCGCATAAGTAGGTAAAATTATGTTGCTCTAAAAGATTTCAGATAATTTTTTTTAAATTTATAAAATAATTAATTTTGATTAAATTAATAATTTAAAAAATCTAATCATGAATAAGTAGGTAAACTTATGTTGCTCTAAAAGACTTCAGATAATTTTTTTTTTAAATTTATAAAATAATTAATTTTGATTAAATTAATAATTTAAAAAATCTAATTATTTTGTGATAATCATTAAAGTTTCTTAGTGAAATTTTGATGATTTTTTTTAATTTATTTTATATAAATAAAGAAAAAATAGAAAAGTTTCATTTCGATTCTCCAAACCGATTAATTATCGAACAATAGTTAGTGAAGCACACTAGTGTTTTTTATTTATTTATTTATTTATTTATTTATTTTTTGTCGTTTGTAATTTAACTTGACTCCTCAAGAAATTTTATGTGTGTGTGTGCGTTTTATATAGTAAATAGTATTAATTTTGTCAAACCGAAACAAGAAACCAAACTTTTTGGTTTGGTTTGGTTTTTAATTTTATTCATTTGGTTTAGGTTTGACCATTAAACCGAACCAAACCGACCAAATTACACCCCTAATCGTTCATAATTATAATTTTTTATTAATTTGATATATAAATATATGATTAATAAATTGTTATATAAAGATTCATTTACAAGTATTTTTCAATTTTTTACAATCTTTAGTTATTATTTATTATTAATGTAGAATCATCAAATATAAAACATTTGAAATATTATTTAACCTCTTTAAAAATTGAAATTATCAATTAAAAATACCGGTATCAATCTCTTTATGAAATTATTTTAAAGTTTGGTTATTAGTAAAATAATTTTCAATAATATAGGTTTATCACGTGCGTTGCACGTGCACTAACTAGTCTCTTAGAATGGTTTAAAAAGTAAAAGAATTATAGCCTTAAAAGCTGTGTTTGAATTGTTAGTCGCATTATAAAAGAAAGGAAAATAATATATTCTTGAATAATTTATTAAAAGATTGGGCTCATTTGAAAGTATTTTTTCAAAAGAAGCTCATTTCAGTTAAAACTTCTCAAAGCTTTCTCATCAAGACCAAAGTAAATTCAATAGAGAGTAAAATAAAATTCTATAGTTATTCGACCAAGCCAAACACTCCAAGACAACAATGAATATGTTAAATAGTCAAATGGAATGTAACACACACAGGTATATATTGGGGTGCAACTCGGTTCGGTTTGGTTCGGATTGACCTCAATCCAAGATCAAACCGAAACCTTGCAAGACCAACCCAAACCCAAACCAAATTGGTAAACCCATAAACGAATTAAATTATAATAACTTAAACTCAAACCGAATTGCAAACCGAGGAAGAACCTGTAAGGGTCTTCGCCATTAACGCAAGAAAGAAGAAAAACAGAGGAAGAAACAGAGTAGCCTGTTATAACTCATTTCATTCTCTTCTTCCTTCTATCAAGGCTTGAGATAAATGAGTTTCTCAAAAATAATGTACAAATGGGTTATAGCAGATACGTATTGAACATAGACAGATTCAGTTTCTATGGCGTCATCAAAGGATTTCGAGAGAAACCCAGAAAAAAGAAAGAGTGAAGCTTTGGCTGTGTTTGTTTCTAGGTCGGTGACGAAAAAGAAAGAGTTGAAATACTCAGATTTTCAATCTCTGATCTGTTCTGGTTCTTTAAGAATTTAAGAAGAAGCTTTTGTAGAGTCTAGAGAGAGAGCAAGAAAAAAAAAGAAAGGAGAGTGAATGAGCTGTCAATGGGAGCAGAGAGAAGAGGTGACGTCTGTCCCACACCGGCCTGCTTTTAAAAGAGAGGAATATAGTTTTTTTTCCTCTCATAACTTAAATTTGGTTTAATTTAGTTCAATTCGATTTGGATTTCAGTTTGATTCGGTTTAATCGAGGGCTCAACCCAAAACTGAATCAAATTAATTTAGTTTAGCTTTCTCTAAACCAAAACCAAACCGTATGTCTACAATACCAACCCAAACCGAACCAAAGTCGATTTGGGTTGATTCGGTTTTGGTTTAAACCGAACCGAGTTGCACCCCTATATATATATATATAGAGAGAGAGAGAGAGAGAGAGAGAGAGAGAGAATTCTACCCATACAGGCTTTGTCATTAATGTACAGCTGATAAAGAAGGATAAATCCCACACAAGTGTTCACAGATGAACAGGAGATCTTGTATATGAACAGAATGTTTCTTTTTTGTTTTGGTTCTTTCTTTTAAGAATTTATTTTGATCAATATTTGATTATCACATTATTAATGTAATCCAAATGGTCACTCTTTTTTCATTTCATGTATATCTATCATTCCTTTTCCCTTTTCCCATTTATTGAACAATCAGGATCCATAGAATATCTATAATTTATGGAAAATTAGAACAATACCATACCATCCATCGAATGGTAAACCCAAGCAATAGGTTCTTATAAAACCTTCTTCTGTTCACTTAGAAAAAAAATATATATATATATATATAAATTGGCATACAAACTCTGAACCATAAAGTCCCATAGATTCTAACTAGACACCCTTAGTAAGGGTGATGGAAAAAAAAAATTGTCCCATGCTGGTCCAGAGAAGATGGGCCATGATTTGGAACAATGAAGGATGGTGTTGACATCAAATCCTTATGATCTACATCAGACCCCACTACTTGCGATGGACTATCTACCAATCATCCAATGCCTTCATTAATACTTACTCAATTTACCAGCACTGCAGAACAGCCTA
>JAUPMG010000006.1:5669025-5684736 GCA_031762675.1 Pachysandra terminalis | reverse complement strand
GAAATTTGGAAAGAACGAAACAATAGGCTTTATGAGAATCGTTTTAGATCGATTGACAAGCTTATCATTGATATTAAAGAATGACTCTTTGATATTATTGGAATTTAAAGAGTGACTAAAGCCCCCTCCTTTAATGATACTCTTAGCCTTGTTATTCTTGGGATTCACCCAATATCACCTCAATTCAAGGCTCCTTTCTTTGTCAAATGGATCCGTCCTATTCAACATTAGGTTAAGCTTAATATGGATGACACTAGTAAGCTTAATGGTGATAGCAACGGTGGTGGCATTATCAGGGATCATAAAGGTAACGTCATTTTTGCTTTTGTCCATTTCTACGGTACTAGTAACAACCTGGTGGCTCAAGCTAGAGCACTCATTGATGGGATCAGATACTTGAGAAATTTTGGATTTTGTAACATTGAGATTGAATCAGATTCAAGGACGGTGGTGGAAATGGCTAATGATAACTTTAGATGTTGTTGGTCTATTTCCTTTTGGATTGATGAGATTTTTGACTTTCAAATTACTCATATATTTAGAGAAGCAAATGCATATGTGGATTCCCTTGCGAATTTTGCATGCCAAACTTGTAGTATCTCCTCTTTCACAGAAGAGAGGATCTTCCTCAACAGACAAAAGTGCTGTTCGTATTGACTACAGTGAGTTACCTTATATTCGGTGTTGATAGTTGGTCTATTTTAGTAGAAAAAGTTTTTGTAATGCTTGATCTATAAAAGCATTATCATCATGCATTTCTACATCTTGTGTTCTACTAGGGTAAGACTCATTATGTCCCCCATATATAGCTCTTTCTCATCTCTAATGCATAGGTCGGGGTCTTCGCGTCAACCCTCCTCTCACTGTTCGAGTGCCTCAAAGGCTTTTTGGACTTGGGGGATTTCAAAAAAAAAAAACTACAACTATTATCCTTTGTACTGATGTACATCCAAATCACTCAAATTTTGTTCTATATCCAATAAAGGGAATCAATATACCTTGCAGTGCTTTGAACCTCTCATATTTATACACAAATGGCTCCGCTTTGACTATCCTAAGACTCTGAAAATTGAAACTAACTACAACTATTATCCCTTGTATCAACGCCCCTCTCACTGTTGGAGTGCCTCGAAGGCTTTTTGGCCTTGGGGGATTTAAAAAAAAAAAAAACAAAAAAAAACTACAACTATTATCCTTTGTACCGATGGACAACCAAATCACTCAAATTTTGTTCTATATCCAATAGAAGGAATCAATATACCTTGCAGTGCTTTGAACCTCTTATATTTATACACAAATGTTTCCGCTTTGACTTTCCTAAGGCTCTGAAAATAGAAACTAACTACAACTATTATCCCTTGTACTGATGTACAACCAATTTAGTAACAACTTAAAAGATCAACCTTTCCAATAGTTTTTTTTATTGATCAATAACTGCATATTATTAATTCAAGAAGGTCAAAAGACAAGGAAAGAACAAAGAAAAGCAAGAAAACTGAAGAAACAGAAAAACAGAAACTGGTCCAAAACACACCCGATTCCCCAAGGTAGGGAACCAAGGGGAAGAAGACCCAAAGAAACAACAGCAAAAAACAACATCTAAAGCGATGCCACTGTAGCCCAACATCTTGAGATATTAACCCATGATAAATCTCTAAACTCAGGTAAGATGCAGACCAGGAGGTAACCGTGCTTGATATAAAATCTGTGATAGCATCAACACTTTTTTTGTTTCCTTCAAATAATCTTCTGTTTCTCTCACCCCATATCCCCCACAAACTGCAAAAAACACAACTTTGTACAGAATCTGTCCCTGTTTCCCAAGGGTTGGGAACAACCACCAATCCAGCAAATTTCTCACCTTACATGGACCAGCCCAAAGCACTCCAATACTACTGATAAAGAACTCCCAAATCTGCACGACATACTCACATCCAATGAAAAAGTGATCCATCGATTCACCAGAGTTCATACACATAGGGAAAACCTGAGGAGACAGAGCCATGAATGGCCTCCTCCTCTGAAGTGTATCAGCAGTGTTAATACGATATAAAAGCGCCAACGACATAAACACTTTGACTTTAGGGGGAAACCCTAGCCTTCCAAAGCAAAGAGGTCGAGAAGGGAGGGGGAACAAGATTATCACCCGTCATCAAGGACTTACAAAACGATTTGGAAGAGAAAACCCCACTCGGCTCAATACACCAAACCCTAGAATCAACATGATCATCAGAAATTACAATATTTTTTAAAGACTCGAACTAAGAGGCCAATTCTTTAAGCTCAGACAACCTAGGGTCCCGACGAAGAGGGAGGGTCCAAGAAAGGCCGCCGGAAAGGGACCAACATAGCACCTCAGACACAGGGGAGTATGTTGGAAGATTGCCTAAGGATGCCCACCGATCAAAAAAAAAAAAAAGATTGCCTAAGGATGCCTGGATCAAGGTGATTCGACCCCAAGGGGGAGATAGTTTCTTTTCCAAGTCGCCAGTCTCATCTCCATCTTGTCCACTACTGGATTCCAAAATTGGTCCCCTCTATGTTTCCCATTCACTGAAAACCCCAAATATTTCATGGGCCACTCACCTAAGCTATACCCCTTAAAGTTCGCACATTCCTGACTGAACTCTTCTCCACATTAATACCGAACAAGCTACTCTTTTCCATATGCACTTTGAGCCCCGAGATCATTTCAAATCATCTAAGAATGCACTTAGTCTAGAATAGTTAATACTACTCCTAGATTAATTTTGACAACTGATAAGACTCTTGATAGAAATAGAAAACCAGCAAAATTGCAATACAAACTTAAACTAGTAATCTCATAATGGACCATGGCCTCATCTGTATTTTAATCCAACTCTCACAATCATATTTGAATAACAAGATCTTGGGCTGGTTAGGTTAGTAATAAAATAAACTTTCAAAAGGCAACAAAATCAATTTGAACATTTTCTCCCGGACCTTTGACAACTTTTGATGTTAGATAATCTGGCCCAAACTAAAGGAGACCAAATCTTAATGGGATGAGGAAGTACACTTGATGCCATCAACAGTTACACATGTGCCATAGAAAATTGTTTTGTGAAGTTATCATTGCGGGTACATATCTAGGGTCTTTTCTTTTTATGATCTTTTGAAATGTGCTTAATTTTCTGTAAAAATTCTAGCAGAACTAATATTTGAAATATCTATGTTGAGAAGTGTTTGCCTCCTTTTTTTAATCTTGTCTTATGAAATTAATGGATGCATATTATTATTATTATTATTCGGGTGGGTTAACTCACTAAACTCATTATTGAGCTGTGTTTGGTTGTTTGTATTGCTAGTAGTTATAATGGTGAGTTTGTGGTTCTTCTGTTGATTAATAGATGGAAAACAATCAAACAATTCCTTCTCAAGGGATATCAATTTCATGCGGGTTAGTGGATGATAGGATTGGTACACTTCTGGAATATGGGAATATCCTGAAAAGATGCAATTGCACATGTACTAATTTGTTACCGTCAGGGCCTTGTATATGTTGAAGAAATATATACACCAATGCTTTTTATTCGCACAAAGTGGGAGTGTGCAAGTAGAGGGTCTGTTTGCATAAGCAATCACATATTTGACTGCCCAAGTCGCACAACTCACTGGAAATTCGAATAAATAAAAATCCAAAAAATACAAAAGATACGAACATTCAGAAAAAAACAGGAATAATTTTCAAAATTTGTTCAAAAAAAAAGTATATTGTTAAAGTAGTCCTAAACTAAAAAACATAGTATTCAAATTAAAAAAACACACTTTCTTCATATGAAATACAAAATCAATCTACAAAATTATATATTTACACCTTTTATTCAGCAAGATTAAAATAAACATTGTTATCAACCAAGTTGGCACATCTTCACCTCCTCCACCACTGTCGTCATCATCATCAGCTATCTCTTGTAATTCATCATTTTCCTCTGTCACGGTCAATTTCCTCTTGTTTGCAGTCCTCTACAGTTTCTTCAACTTCAGTTTCCTTTCTACCATCTCTTGGGTTGTAGAAGTAGATGCCCATTGGTATGCTTGCCTCGATCTCCGCCGGCTATAAGTTACTGAATCTTCTTCTGGTTCTCCATCTTCAAGATCAGCCCATTTGAGGTCCTCACCCTCAAACATTAGTATTCTTTCTCAGCAAGACACTCATCATCTGGATCCATATTATTAAGAGAGTTATGATTATAAAATCCCGGTTCTTTTGTCTCGTCAGGAACATGTCTTTCAACTTCTGACTGTACTGCAAAAAAGTTTGACCTCTCTGCTATAGACGGTTCACCTTCTTAGGGTGAATTTGTTTGAAAGTGCTCCAATTCTGATTTACAGCACAAGGCTGAATAAGTGAGGCCAAGCATCCTTAAGGCCAATCTCTTCAGTTTCCTACTTTCTACTTCGTAAGTCCACCACCAAGAATATGATTAGATTAGTAAGTAACACTGTTAATAATTTAATCCATACCACTAGGGTTCGTGAAGCCTTAAGGTTTTTAGAACACCCTTCCAAAACACGTGATTGAGTATGATGTTTGCAACAGCTTTGTTGTTAACCCTCTTTGACCAAAGCCTATTGGGAGCCATTTTGATGAGGTTGCAAACCTTCCAAGCAAATCTTTTTTAGCAAAGATAGCCTGCGTGTCAAGTTGGCCGTTGCTAATCTGCTTATTGCAGGCCTCAGCAAATTGCCTCGAAGTTTTCCCCTCATATGATGTTATAGTCGGTTATGCTTATACTTAAAATTGTTATTTCCTAGTCTAACAAACATTTTAATATATAATCTACCTATATCCTCTAACATTAGTAGTATACAGAGTACAACATTGGGTGTCCAATATAATTATTGTTGCTTTTGCATCAGGAGGAGCAACCGTGTAGGCCTGGTTGTCAATAACAATCTGCACTATGAAATCGTCTCTGTTCTACAGTATTATCTAATATGTTAAAAGTACTTTCTAGCTATATGCTGGATGTTGGTTTTCTTTGACCTCGTGGTTTTCAATTGTAGTTTGAAAGGGACACTGACTCTCTTTGGGTGACCACATCTTCTTGGTATATTTGTTTATGAAAGACATCAATTGAACCCCAAATACATGGTCCATCCCTTATCCTCTTCTTAGATGACGGCTGAGAGGTTGGGGTACTTTGCCTACAGCTAGGAGAAGTGTCACCTGCTTCTTCATGACTGTGGTCTCTATATTCTCTAAACTAGCTTGTTTTTGAGTCAATGTTCTAGAAGTCTTTTGCAAATGATCTGAAATCTCCCTTCGAATTTCATGGGTCACATGTGGAGTGTGGACATGCCTTGGCATTAGCACCAAAAATGTGAACAAAGTGTTGCAAATTGGATCGAGGAGCTCTGGCTAGAAGCGCTGGGGGTCCTCGACTTGAGAGATTTTCGGCAAGTCAGCCTTGTTAGTAGTTTCTGCGAGATAGTATCTAAAATTCTTGCCAATAGGTGAAGGGTATGTTGCCTAAGTTTCTGTTTCCCAATTTGCGTTTGTCGGAGGGAGACAAATTCTTGATGGGGTATTGATCGCCAATGATTGTCTGGATTCCAAAGTAAAGGAGGGTGAGTATGGGCTGATTGGCGTGTTAACATGTCAACTGGAATTTCCTCCTTTGTGTAAGAAGAATGGGGTTTTGGGCTAAGTGAAAGGGGTGGATTAGATCCTGATTAGACTCTTCCTTTTATCTCTGTGTTGGTTAATGGCGTCACCTTGGATTTTTGTCTCCTTCGAGGGGGTTGAGGCAAGGGGATCCCCCTCTCCCCTTATCTATTCATTCTAGTGGTTGAGGCTTTGAGCTGGATGGTAGATAGGGCCGCCTTTGCTGATCTCTTGGAGGGTTTCAGGTTGGGCTCTGGGGGCATGAGGATATCCATCTCCAGTTTGCTGACGAATGCTTCGTGGTGGTCTTAGGGCTTAGAGTGAATTTGAGGAAGTGTTGATGTTTTGGGTGGGGGAGGTGGATGATATTGATATTTTGTGTGGTATTTTGGGGTGCATGTAGTGTTCCTTGCCGCCGCCGTACTTGGATATCCCTCTTGGCTTCCCTACAAGAACAAGGTGGTGTGGAATCCGCTTATATAACGTATGGAGAGGGGATTGGAGGGATGGATGGAGAGATTATTGTCAAAAGGGGCTACTTACCCTCATTAGATGTTCCCCTGCTAACCTCCCTAGTCCTTGCTTATTTCTTGTCCATCCTAAAAATTCCAGCTTCTATGGCAGCTAGATTGGAGAAACTTCAAAGAAGATTCTTGTGGGGTGACTTGGAGGGTGAGCATAAGTTCCACTTGGTGGATTGGGGTTCTATTGTCGGGATTAGAAGGAGGGGGTTTAGGATTAAGGTCACTAGTGAGGTTTAGGGTGGAGAGGGATAGCTTGTGGAGAAGGTTAATAGTGGCCAAATACAGGTGCTTGGTGGGGGGATGGGAGCAAGTCCTTGTAAGGGTTCTAATGGGGTGGGGATGTGGAAGGCCATTGTGAATGGGGTAGCCTGCTTCAAGTCTAGGATCCCTTTTGTGGTGGGGTAGGGGGGTAGGGTGTGCTTTTGGGAGGAACCTTGATGCAGGATCGAATGAGGATTTCCTTGACATCTATTGGGTAGCTTCTAACAGAGGAGCATGGGTTAAGGATGTTTTGGTTGGGGTGGGGAGGAGGTAGATTGGATTATACATCTTCGAAGACCCTTGTTTGATAGGGAATTGAACTTGATATCCATCCTTATCTCAAGATTCTTGTTGGCATAGGAGGGATCGGGAGGAGAACAGGAGGTCGAAGTTCGATGCGTCTGGCATGTTTTCGGTTCAGTCTTTCTATGACAATCTGAGTAGTGTGTATTCTCCTTTTAGGCCTTGGGAACTGATTTGGTGGTCCCTAATCCCTCTGAAGGTTGGGTTCTTTCTTTTGACTGCAGCTCTTAATAAGACACTCACTGTGGACCATCTGATCAGTAGGGGGTGGTCGATGCTAATAGCTGTGTGATGTGCAAGATGAAGGAGGAACCTGTGGATCACTTACTCGTCCACTGTTTGGTGGCGGATCACTTGTGGAGCTCCTTTCTTCAGCATTTTGGGATGAAGTGGGCCAATACTGAGAGTTTCGTCTCTATTCTTGAAGCATGGAGCTTGTGGGGGAGTAGGAAAAGGAGGCAGGGGTGGGGCATCACTTGGGCTCTATGCCCAGCAGTGATTTCTTGGGTCCTATGGAAAGAAAGGAACCACAGAATTTTGAAGGGAAGGAATCTCATCCATCTGTGTTGGTTAGGAAGGGTAAGTGCTTTCTGTTCTTTTGGGATTCTTCATCGCTTGTTTGTAAAGATTCTAGATTTGGTGATTTTTGGGTTGAGTTAATGGTTTCTCTTTGCAGCTAATGTGGGCATCCTTGTCCCACTAGTGTTGCTTTGGTCTGTTTGCTGCCTCCTTTGATGATAAGTCTGCAAACACGTTATACTACATACTACACATATTTCTGTCCTGGGTCATTGGACTTGGGTTTAAGGTTGCTAGAAGACCTATAAAGGACATTTTTATTCAAGTATACAATGCAGTATCATTCTGTGAAAAATTTAAAATCAGAGACAAAGACTACAAAATCAGCTAATACACGTACCACGATTGCAGTCCACTGCTTGATTAACTAAAGTAAACTGCCTTGGGCCTTTGTACTTGGAATTAACACTTCAACTGAGTGCATCTTCGTAGTAGAGAGCAAAATACAGTAAAAATGAGCAAAAAGTTGTGAATGAGGGAGCTAGTGAGAAAATAGAGCAAAAAAGCGTATGAGTAAGTGTAAAGGAGAATAAAGGTAGCTGTGGTTTAAAATGGGGGCAAGTAACATGTATATGTAAAAATAAAGACAAGGTTATCTTAATATACGCCTATTCCTTACTTCGGTAATCCCATTTTGTTGAGCTGTATCTTGACAAGAATTTGGATAGCATTTAATCCCTAGATTTGTATTCCAGAAAGTATTAACAATTAATATTTCTAAACAACTGAATATGAATTCGCTATGAAAATTTGGAAAGAAAACAGTTTTGATCTTTATCTCAACAGATAGAGAGTCATATTGTGTGAATAATTATTTGTAAAATAATGAAATTAACTAGTTAATAGTTATCCTAGCTGGTCCCCATATGTCTCCAGAACTTGAAAAAGAAGTTTGAATTTATCTTAGGATAAAAATCTGTAATGATGTTTCAATAGGTTACAAACATCACACTGGAACTTGTATGTGGAATACAAAAGTAATTAACTACCATAATTTAGTCAAAGAAGGGTGACCCAATCCATTGTACCACTGTTCATGGTTCAAAATATTGTATCGAGGTAGCATATTGGTCAGTCAAAAAATGGATACGTATCGAGATACATATTGGATACGCGTGGAAACACTGTAAAAACTATGGATATGGTGGATACACATGAAAAATAGTGGATATTTAAAACAACTCATTTAGATGCAAAAATAAGTTAAAACTATGATAGATTAATTTGTTTTTCTTGTTGTATACCCATAAACATAATATATATTAATGTGGAAACAAACCGGTGCGCGAGCAGCCTCATGAAAACAAAAAACATAAAATTAAGCATCTAGATCTATGGACTTTACTTGAAATTCATAGATCTATATAATAGAACTCCAAAACATGTTTGTAAACATAAAAGGTATAATTTTGAACAATAATAAAAAAAAAAAACTCTTACAATGCATACCTCGAAAAGCTAAGAGAAAAAAAAAAATGCTTTTTAAGCTCCAAATATTAGATGTTTCTAATCAAATTAAGAAGATTGTGGGATGAAATTGGCTACATTTTAATGGGTTTTAGTTTTTTGGTCAGGGAGAGAAAGGGAGTTGAACAATGAATCAATGATTCATTTTTCATGCTTTTGCATGTCAAAAAGGCAGAGGCATTACATGTATATTGGTCAAATACACTTGATATATTGTAAAATATAGACCATATTGACCGATATGGTCGACGTGTTACATGTATCGACTTGTACAATGCAGAAATTAATTTATCCTAAAATACAATTGTGTATTGTGGCAGTGGATACAAGATATGTATCGACCATATCGCCGGATAAGATAAGATATTTTGAACCATGCCACTGTTATGGGGAGAAATTTGGTTGCATAGTAACACAAAAAACTTCTCTATCAAGATTGGGAAGTTTATTTGTTTCTTGCCTGCAACTGCCACCAATTGTCGTCCTCGTCTTTAGATACTGAAAGATACAAAATGAGAGATTGAAGGCTACTGAGCCTTTTACACAAAATGAGGGATGCTTGGCTACTGACAGCTGAAGCAACTTAGTCATATGTACTTGTAATTAACAAAGTGGAAAGGAACTCGGTTATAAGTAGGATGGAAGACAAGTAAAGGGATAATGTATTACATGCATTACCGCATCCATAATATAATTAAAAGAGGTTACTTTAGTAGATCTAACTGATTTTTCAAGGAAAGAAAAGGTATGGAATCATTACTCATGTAATAATAGGCTCCAGAGTCTATAATTCAAAGAGCCCTACTGGATACAAGGAGAGTGGATGTATAGCTCCGGTGGAGGATGGATTAGATAAGTGAGACCTCTGCAAAAGTATCATCTTTAGATATACCATTCTTGGGAGTGAGATCCTGTATAACCCAAGGGCTTGGACTGATGTAAACTTCCAACGTAGGTTGTTACCCGAATTAATAAATGAATAGAATGGACAAGGGGAGAAAACCCTGAACCACTCACTTTCTCACTTCTTTATCTGTTCAAATAAGTATCACCAATAAATTAGAGGCAAAGAGAACTGTGCCCTGACAGCTGTTTAACTCTTCTGTTTACCAATTACTTGATA
Organism: Pachysandra terminalis; assembly: GCA_031762675.1. Taxonomy (NCBI): domain Eukaryota; kingdom Viridiplantae; phylum Streptophyta; class Magnoliopsida; order Buxales; family Buxaceae; genus Pachysandra; species Pachysandra terminalis. The sequence goes on along the minus strand of JAUPMG010000006.1, from coordinate 5,674,847 downwards.
GTAGTCTATCTCAATAATCTTGTCCAAGTTTTTGAAGTGGTTAAAAATCATTGCAACTACTGAGAATTTTAGAAGTGGTGCTAAGCTCCAGGATATACATAGATACTTTTTTTTTCAATGAAGAAATAAACATTGTCATGATCAAGCTTAGTGATTATTCTTGAGTCTGTCTTCATTATTTCATAAAAAAATTGTTCTTGAGCCTGATATTCTGTTCTTAGTCTAAATTCATCAGAATGTCTAATTCGTAACAGCTTTATCTCTTGGGAACCGCTTCTGTGGAATCACTCTCTGGTGCTGAGTATTCAAAATTAACATCGGTACGTGCTTCCTTTTTTTTATTCATATTCTATTTAGGGTTTTATGTGACTTGTCTTGTAATTCTCTAGCATTGCATGCCATCAAAACTATATTTATAAGAATTGGCTGGTAGCAGCTACTGGAACCTCTCATTTGGTTGCTTTCTGCTGGCAAAGACATTTGCAGGTGAGGTCTGTGATTTCCGAACTGAGGGAAAGATTTCAATCACATTCTATGAAGTCATATAGGTCTTGTTTTCAGAAGTAAGTTTTCTAGGTTCCATGGTATACCTGTTACATTCTTGGTTGTGACATTTCAGCTGAAGTTTCTTCTACTGATGTTTGATATTTTATCCTTAATTATTGTTGATCGGGATCAAGCAATAATAATAAACACAGTAAAACAAAGATCAAAACAATGCACACAGATATACGTGGTTCGTCAAAGCCTACGTCCACGGGAGAGAAGTTTTCCACTATTACGAATACAAATTAGGGTTACAACTTATACCCGTACCCGATATAATCAGGTCCCTTCCCCTTGGATCTAGAGACTAGTGAACATGAGCCACCCACTATCTCTAACAATTATTGTTATATATAAGCTGGTAGTCACTGTTCAAATTTAATGGCAAGAAACAAGAACAAGATCCTACAACTCGTAAGCAGAACAATATAATCAGGCAAAGGGATCCATTCCAAGAAGAAAAAGGAGAACTTATTAAAGGAAAGGCCTAATCTGCCATATACTTCTAATCTGAGAAGAATTCTTCATCATTGAGTTTCTTTGTTATGAAAAATCCTCATATTACGCCCCTTCCACTATCCTTACAGACAGAAAAGGAGCATGCTCCACAAAATAGCAGAAGTATCCTCCTGGGATTAGTGTTCCAAGAAAAAGATATGCACTATGGACTCCAGATTTACTTTACAGATTGCACAATCCTTATTCCTAAGATGGTTAATTATTAAGACCTTGTTTCTCTGTCAAACCCTGCAAAGCACTTCCTCGATGGGGGTTAACTTATGATCATAGGCAAAGCACTAGAGAAATCACCGACAAGGTTATAGAAAACCTTCACTGAGAATCTCTTTCTTTCAAATCCAGTGAAACACAATATTTTCTAATCAACAACTGAATTGCTCTGTATAGTCCAGCGTCTAGAGGTATGAGAGTAGATACTACTAAAAATGTATTGAAAAGCATCGATGGGGAAAAAAAAGAGGAAGATGCTTTCCAATTTTGAACAACTTCTGTTATGGAATTGCTTCATTGATGGTGCTTAAAATATTAATTGGTTCACGAATTGCATGGAAATCTAAATGCAGTTGGTGCAGACTGGAGAATAACAATAACTGCATTTGATGAGTCCAGATCTTTAAATTTCATCATCAAATGAGTTTCTTACTGCTGACAACATGTTGTCAATTGTTTGTAACTGAACTAACTACCAAACTCTTGACCTATGATTTCTAATTTAATACATCAACTTCTATAAATAGTTAAATAATGCCATCATGAAGACAGATGCTATTAATCAGCATTAGATCAATAAATTGGAACTCCTTTTAATATCAAATTGCATGTGCCACTGTCCTGGACGATTATTCTTTTTTGGTGAGACTAAGGGATGAAGGACTTAGTAGATAGAATATGGATCATTCAGTTAGACTGGAAAACATAACCAGATACTTTTGCAAATGTTGCAATGAAGTTTTTGATTTATCTTTGGTGGAAATGCATCAGTGCAAATGGTTTATCTTGATGAAATTAAAGTAATTGCTCGGATATTTCTATTTTTCAATTAATTATTCTTCTTTCCCTTTGCAGAATTTATGATTTGTGCATGTGTGATAGCGCGTCGTCCTTTTTGGGAATTGAGCAATTTCCACACTTACAACAATGGCTTGGCCTTACTGTTGGTGGTACTGTAGAGCTTGGCCATATCGTAGAGTCACCTATTATACGCACAGCTACATCTGTTGTTCCTCTTGGATGGAGTGGTATTCCTGGTGGGAAGAACGGAGAACAACTGAAAGTTAATGTCACTGGTTTTGGATTACATCTGTGCACTTTAGTTCAGGCTCAAGTGAACGGTAGCTGGTATTGCTTGTTACGCTTCTTGTTATTTTATTGCTTTTGTTTAGCAAGTTTTGATTATGTAATGTGATTGTTAAGTAGTCAATATTTTTTAGAGATTTGCTACTTGATGATAGTTTTGATACAAGCAGGATATATAATCATGTAACATGCAAGTTAAGAGAAATGTGACGATATTTCTCTTAACATGCCCTTTAAAGGGAAAAATTTATTAACATTCCGCATGTGTGACATGCGGAATATTTACCATGTCATTGACATTTCAGGAAAAAGTCACTCAATGTTACCAAAATGTCAACAGCATGGTGGAATGAAGGAAAATGCTGATTTCCTTCCAAATTTCGTGTCGATGGCACTGAAACCGGCGACGTTTTGGCAGCATACCTCAAAAAATTAAAACACTCATATGTGTGTGTGTGTGTGTGTGTATTGGATATTTGTAGGAACTTAGCTTTGAAATCTATTGAGAAGGATTCCAACCTATGTTGCACTCGTACAAGTATGAGTGTCAGAATTGGATGCAGGTTCAGTGTCAGATTCATTTAGTTCAAGGAAATAGGATTTATTGGTACAGCAGTATATCTAAAGAATGTAGAAAAAAACTATTCATAGATTATATTTTGTTTAACTATAAGATATACTATTAAGTTACCTCATATACGTATAAACAAGGGAATACAATATTATGTTACACTGTCAGAATTATTTATAAGGAATCGCATAGTCCATACTCCTCTTTTGATGTTAACTAGTTATGTCGAAAAAAAAATATGCTAGGAGGATTATACTAGAATCCTTTGTTCAAGCATATAACATGTGTTCGATAGGGGTACTTCACTCATTTAGGTGTCCATGCAATTGAACGGAAACCATTTTAAATTAAATAGTTTAGAACTAAATTTTACTTAGTACGAGTGTGACATCTTTTAAAAAAGTACTTGCATAAGTCATGAAATAATTAGATATTTTTTATAATTATAATTATAATTGTATACATACACACACACACACACATATATATATATTGATACACTCTCTGGAGACGCTTTAGATTGTAGATATTTTTAAAATTGACGCTCTTGCTCCCGCTTTTGCTTTTCGCTTTTCGCTCTACGCTCTGGTAACTTAGATCTCGTGACTGACACTTGCCTTCTTGGTTGAAAGAAGAGGTAAAAGTCGATATGCTTTGCTTGGTTGAGTAAAATTCTGGGGTCTGTAAGAGAGTTGCAACACCCGTTTGTACGTAGAAAACTCAATTTCAAAAGTTACAACCTTGATATGCTGGACATCTTCGGAAGGCATTGGCTTTATCTACGAACCAATTTGTGACATGTGGGAAGTTGTCAAACTATGTAGTTTGATCAGTAACATTTTCATCAGCATGCTGTGTCCTGTGGTGCAGATTTAAAGGATTCTTATGGTAGTCGTTGGAAGATGTTGATAACCATTGGAATCTGCCATGGTAGTGGGTGGGAGGTTTAGTTTAACTAGATATCGTTTAGAGAATAGAAGGGTAATGGAGTCGTGCTGACAATGGATAGATATCCCTCAAGGGAGAAGTTAAAGGCTGACAATATGCACATGTTGTCTTCTTGAACAGGGAATCGTTTGGCTTAGAGGTGAAGTAGCAGAATATAAAAAGGGAAGTTTTAGATGCACGGCAACTTGTTAGTATAATAACTTCTCTCATCCGTTGAATCTCTTAGAAGTGGAAAATTACTAATGAGCTGCCTCAGTTACTTTCCTGTGAAAAGGCAAGCTGGAAATAGAATTCCGGAGCCAGGTGGCCTAAGATAAGAGACAAGAGTTCAAGTTCATGATACCATGAACACACAATAGAGAATATATGTATAAATGTTAGTAGGCCTAGATTTTGACATCCTTGATGAAGGTTGAAGGGGGATTACAAAGTTCTTTTTGAAAAGAAGCTATGGATTAGGAGGTGCCCGGGTCATATGGCTCTTGATAGTTCTCTACAAGGAGTGTTAGGATATTACTGTAGGATCTATTGGAGGTGTTGACCGAATTTCACGAGGGAGGTGTATTCATGGTCCGCTACCACTTTCATTTACTTTATATAAATATCTCAGAATATCTTTGTGGACAGTGTGTATAATCTTATTTGAAGTTCTAACCAGGAGGTTGAAATCTTTTGTAGACCAGCTAATGGGGTGTCATTTTGTGGCCTTTTTTGGTAGCCAAGATATACTGGATGTTCTTTTTGCTGAGTGTATAGATTTTAGATTAAGGGATGGTTTGAGGCAACATTGCTTGCAAAATTGATATTGGAAAAGCTTTTGTTCACATTGATTGGGGCTTAAGGTTTCATGTTGACTAGGATAAGGCTTTGTGCTGAGAGGAGGAAATGGGTTAGCGCTTGTTATCATTGCCATATTTTTTTATGGGAAAGTTACCATTAACAGCCTTGTTCAAAAGTTGTAGACATCCCGCTGCCTACAAGTTCAATAATTATCATCAGCTGCCTTGTTTTTAATCATCATAAAATCTATTAAATATTTACACATGAATGACCTAAGTGCCCCCATTAAAAAAGTTCTGATGGATATGTCCGTTGGCAAGTTTTTTGGAAAAAAAAATAAAAAAATATAACAAATGCTATTGCAAAACCCTCCGGTCTTCTTCTCCGGAGAAGACCAATACACTCCTTCGAAAACCTCTCGTCTTCTTCTCAGTCCCAATCCCAAGGACTGAGAAAAACGTCTGTACAAGTTTGCAATTTCTTTCTAGTTTTTTGAAGTTCCCAATCACCTTCTACTTTATACACAAAATCGTCAATTGCATCTTCCTCTTCAATCATCTTAATATTCACAACCAGAAAAATTCCAAGTCCAACCCGATCGATTCTGAAAGAGAAATTTATACAAAAAATGAAAAATTGATGGACCCCATAATATTAGATGTTCATCATTTCATCGGATCTGAAACCCACCTAACATCCGGCGCCGGAAACGGAGCCAAAGCCGGAGCTGGTTCATGCTCCAAAGAGTTCTCTTTGTTCAGCTTAGCGAATATTTGAGCTCGCAGATTCCTCCTGGACTCGACCCTCTCCATCACAGGCTCTTCCTCCCAGCTCTTCTCCCATAAATCGAAGAACCCATTTCCAAAACAAGTTTGAACGCCGGTCGGAGTTGAGGGCAAGCTGTAGAAAATGGGACGAAGTGCTGATGAAGCTCTCGGCAAAATAAACCCAGAACCCAACTGAACACCCCCCACGGAGAAATAGATTTTACCTTGCTAAGCTGCAGATTATGCATAGATGAAACAACATCATTGATTGAAGACGGACCCAACGATCGGCTCAGCGATGACATTGGTGGCTATTTCGATGACGGAGACATCGGCGGTGATATCAGAGTCGATGTTGGAGACGACATGAGCGACCCCCCGTTGGATGATACGAG
>JAUPMG010000006.1:5641421-5651788 GCA_031762675.1 Pachysandra terminalis | reverse complement strand
ATGTTGCCGACATTTCGGCGACATTTCGCCAGTGTCACCTGGCGACACGCCAGGCGACACCGACATTGCGAACCTTGCACAAGAAATGCTAAAGAAAACATCAAGAACACAATCTGAGACAACAAATTTAACCTAGAACATGTAATATCAACATTAACATTCCAACATAATTATCATATCAGTGTTTGATGCTTATGAACACACAAACATCAATAAACACACAAGAATCCATTTATGTGAAATGAATCAAGGAAATCCCAAGAAATACACAACAAGTGTACACAATACACTTACCTGACCAACAACCTTCCTTTTGAACGAAAATCTGGTGAGCTTGAGAATCCTCTAGCCTTAATCTCCTTCTCTCTTCTCTTTCTTGAAGCTTTCTTCCTCTCTCCTTCTCTTCTCAGCCAAAAAGTCTCAAGAAAATGAGGCTAGGGACCCCATCCTCAAAACCCTAGTGGATCTGAACCCTTCATTTGCCTTTGGATGGGAGAATAGATCTCAACCCTCCAAGCTCATTAAAGAGGCAAGGCTATGGTTTAAGTCAGAACACACTACAAAGGTGCACCAAAAGAGCTGGTCACAATAATTGACCAACAACCACTAGAAACAAAGAAATTACCAAAACCCCCAAAAGAAAAAAGAATGGAATTTTCCGGGGCGTTACAACCCTAGAAGTGTGTGTGTGATCTATCAATAGGTTCAACACTTGAGGGGAAGGTCTTGTGCTCTCAATCCTTCAAATCAATTGGCATGGAATACCATAGCCATGGGAATGGGGAAGAAGAGGGAGAAAGGGAAATTCTCCAAGCCTAAGGATGAGCAAAAATCTCTATGGAATGATCTAGGGCTCTCCAAGAGAATTTGAGTTGGGTTTTGCGCAATAATGACATCAATAGGTATTTATAGAATGTCAAAATACACGCCAACCGGTCGACTGATGGACTTGACTGGACGGCTCCCAACGGCTATAATTTCTTATAGCTCGCACCTACCGGTATGTCGGGAGGAACCACCCATAGTGTAAAGGATTGGTTTCTGATTGGGGATCGTCTCGGTCCGAAACCGAGTTGGATCGGCGATCCAACTCTGGATTGGACAATCCGAACCAATCCAATCCAAAAAAAAAAAAATATTTAGGTCGTACCTTAAACCCTATCGGTTCTTTTCTTCCTTCATGCTAAGTTTTTCTTATCAGTAGACACAGTAGAAGTCAAAGCCAATTAGAACCACAAAACCTATCACTATTCTGTTGCTCTGAAAAGTGGAAACCCTCTAGATAAATCAGGCAAGTCTCTCTCTCTCTCTCTCTCTCAACCTTGATTGCAGAAGATCTCTCTCTCAATATTGATCGCATCAGGTCCCCCTCCCTCTCTCTCTCAACCTTGATCGTAGCAGATCTCTCTCTCTCTCTCAACCTTGATCGCAACAAGTCTCCTTCTTTCTCTCTCTCGGGAAACCCAGATCGCACTAGAGGCTTCTATAAATTTCTAAACCATCTCGCTTTTTATTTTATTTTTATTTTTATTTTATTTTTCTTTAAAGACTTGGACCAGATGATCCAAATTGGATCATTTGGTTTGACTCGCCGATTCCGTCATGAATCGGCTGATCCGTCACAGACTCGGTCCGAGTTATTGTTATTTCAATTTTTTGGGATCGGCAGGGATCGCGGCTCGTCCTTGGCTGATCTCGAGTTGGACCGGCTGATCTGGGCCGGGATAGGCCGATCCCTTACACTATGGAACCAACTGGTTGACCTGTGGTCAACCCGGTCGACTTGACAACCCGGTCGGTCGACCGGTACCCCACTGGCATCGGCCAAAATCGGGACAAGGGTTTAAGCGACCGGAAGGGCCAATTGGTCGATCGAGATCGACCGGATGCCCAAGCCGGTCAACCGGACTACTTTGGTCGGTCGACCGGGCAGGTGCAGGTCGCACATAACAGAAAGGGTCTGTTCTGCGACCGGCACAGGGGGTTGGTCAATCGGAATTGATCGGACTCCCCAACCGGTCTTTCCGGGCCAAGATGGTCGGTCGACCGAGCCCTGGGAAACACCATATATACCAATTTCTTAGGTCTATTTCCTCAAGGTCCAGCTACGGATGGTATCGACTACCTGTGGGCAGTCCTTGGCTGTCCAGACATGGGTCCAGATGGCCAAGGTCCGCTGAGTGCCCCTCAACTGATAAAGGGCATCCAAGCTCCTCTGAAACACAATCAATATACCAATAAGCACGGGTTTCTAGGGGCTGTCTAGTGTGTGTATACTTACCTTGGTTAGGGGCCATCCAATAGATTCTTTTGATGAAGCTTGGCCTTCCTCGGGTCTGCAACAACTTTATTTTCAATAAAGCACAGTTACAGACACTCAAGGACTAAGCCACAACATTGACAAACAAGGGATGTATAGGATATGCCTATGACATTAACACAGGTGCTTCAAAGCAGTGAGCACTTCAATTTTCGGTTAATGATGAGAGTTATATCTTACCTTGTTGTGTGTCAGCATCGGCAACTTCTTCATCAGCACCCTTTAAGCGAAGCTTCAGTTCTCCATACTGTTTAATTACATCTACATGATTGAAAAACCAAGAGTACAGGTTCTCCCCCCTTTTCCTTAATTTGTGAGGTCATGACAAGGGCAATGTCCAATTTCAACTACAGATCTACTTCCTATCCCCGTCGCTGTTACAATCTCCCCTTGATTTAGATGCTGGTGTGATTTTCTTATTCCTTTAATCCAAAGCATGGAACTGCCTCCCTCCTCTTCTTGTGGTTAAGGGGTGAAGAAGGTTTTTTGACTCTCATTGTAAACTCATACCTAGGTCTCGAGTATAATACTTTGGGAATTTACCAACCAAGCTGGCTGGCATCTTTGACTGGTAAAAAAAATTGTGGAAGTAGTCTTATTTCTGCTATGGCAACTTTCATAAGACGGATACAATTTGTTGTCTTGATCTGCATCAACAAAGTGTGATTCCTTGTAGGAATTGTGGCCAATTGCAATTTCTGCATTATCCACCCGATGGGCCACCTAATTTCACTTTTTGGGCATGCCAACAGCTTGGGCTCAGAAAATGTAATCTTCAATTGTCTTAGATTACGCCTAACATTAGTTTCTTCCATATCTTTCTTGCATACTTGAAAACCTAACTCCAGTTTTGTTACCTTTTTGGTTTGTGGACATCTTTCCACATTTGTCTCTATGTTATTCGCTAAGCCAAGATTCTCTTACTCCCTTTGCATCCACCCCCAATGCTTTGCAATCCCCTTAAAAATACAGTTTTCCTCTATTTCAACTTCAGTATCACCTTTCAACCACCACACTTTGGATTATTGTTGTCAATCAGAAAAATGTAGTTGATAGAAATCTTGGTTTCTTCAAACGGTAGAGTTAATGGCTATGATGGATTAGAGGGCGTTGTTCCCTTCAGCATCATCTTGAGACAATGATCTCAATTTTGAAAACCTTTGCTTAAAAATCTCCTCTTTTTATTATTATTTTTTATTTTTAATTATATTTTAAATTCTGACTGAAGAAACTTCTTCTTCTTCTTGCCTTGCGGACATGGATAACAGGCATGTCCAGGCGAATCCGTGTCAATGCATGTCAGTGTCCAAGGCTGTCCACAAGCATTGACATGTGATTCATGAGTCTGATTGGCAAATCCATGTAAAATCACCTCTGTTACCTCCCTTTAAGGTGACTGATTGCTACCCTTTGTTAGTTACATTGACAAGCATTGCAAGGCTATTATTAGGAGAAGTACTACGTTATCTCTTAGAATATGGGAAATACAGTTTCTAAAATCCCTGGACCATCCAAGTGGCACATCTGTGGGAAGATAAATGCACCGTGCTATCTCATGTGAACTCTCTTGTTGTTTCAAGATTTTTTGGTTTTGCAATAAGTTTCTCTCAGAAGTTAGAGGAAACCAAAAAAGCACAAGATGGTTAAAAAAAAAAAAATTAATGTTTAAAAGTAGATTAAAGATGGATAGAATTAGTAGGTTAGAAGAGAAAACAAGAGCTGTCACTACTCAGCTAAACATCTCAATTCTTACAATGTAGGAAAACAAAATGACAAAATGAAAACAATACATTGGAAATATATGACAACATACTCGAGTGGCAATCTTTGTGTATCTTATTCTTTTATTTTCTTATTTATATCTATATATATATTATTTTAACAGTTGAAGTCAAAACCATTTCTCCTTGAGTTTCCTTGTTGAGAAGACACCGTAACTTGTCTGGACTACGAGAGCAGTCTATCCAATATATTGAGTAGTAAGTAGTAGATTGAGAAGATATGATTTTTCTTTTTTCTTTTTTTTTTTTTTAATTGAATCCCAAATTTTAAGAGTGAGGTAGAAGTCTTACTAAAAGTATTTCGTATATTCATGTTTAGATACTTTAATGTTGACCGGTGCAGTGTGATGCATTTGAAATGGATCTGGACCTTGACAATTCTTATTGGGCATTGATTACTTAAAACTGGCAAATGACCTAGTTGCATTTGATCGTACAGTCTACTTTTTATATCTTACATTCGTTCTTTCTCTTGCATCTGGCTTACTCTATCATTGACCATTTCCTAGTGTTTTTTGTTTTGTGCATATTATCCATTGCATAGATTATGTAAGTTCCTGTCATCCAGGTGTTCAACCACTGTAGAGTCGTTGCCATCATCACCATCATATTCTCCAAATCATGGATTGCTGCCAGAGTTGCAAAAGATCCGTGTCTTAGTTGGAGCTCCATTGAAACGCCCCCCAAAACCTCAGATAGTTGTGGATCCCCCCATGCATGGGTTTCCTTCCTTGGATATGGATTCAATTAATCCCAGCAGGAAATTCAATATAGGATCTTTTGCCGAAGGAAAATGCACTCACCCTGAAGGCTTAGGTGGATTTGTCATATTCTGTACCAGTGATTTTACTACTGTCTCCAAGGAGGTTCATGTCAGAATTCGTAGGGTGCGATTAGTTGGTCTTGAGGTATTCATGTTGAACAATATGGTTTGAGTTATGACCCATCAAACATACATTTTAATTTATTTATTCTTTTTAAATGTTGGAATCATGTGACTTCTGGATTGTGTAGGGTGCTGGTAAAACTTGTCTTTTTAATGCAATCTTGGGTCAGGGAAAATTAGCCACCACCACCAATCTTGAAATTATGCATCCGGAGACTGATGCTCAAGAAGGGATTGCTGGTGGCTTGTGCTATTCTGATTCAGCTGGAGTAAATTTGCAGGTACTTTCTCTTCTGCAGTACAAGATAACTATTTCAAATGGTTTATGGTGCCATCATTGGGATATAAACTGTACTGATGATTTTTATGTTTTTTAATTATGGAGATCATGACAGCAGATTAAGCTGTTTAAATACTAAGTGCAATATCTGCTCTTTATGTTTGTATGAGAAACTATGAATCTGATCTTCAAGTAGAATGAAGTGATCTTTTAATAATCTTGAAAACCAATGCACAATTCTTGAGGCTAGTAAGCTATAGTTTTTGGAGGAATTTAGGTTGAATTGCCTGAAATTTAGTTGACAATTGATGTACAACTTTGAATATTTACATAGACTTGAAGTTAAGGTTTGATTAATAAATCAAAACTGTACCGGTCTGTGAACTTTGATTCTCTAATAATCATTGAATTAAATAAACCTACAATGATTTAGGAATATGTAGCCTAATACCTCTGCTGTCCTGTTCTGCCTTTGCTGACAGTAGCTGGTTTTTTGGCTTAAACTTCGGAATGGCAAGCTGGAAAAAAAAATAAAGAATTTTTTGTAAGTGAACTGGGGTCCCTTAGCAGCTTTTAAGCATTGGAATCACCTAAAAGGATCTCTTATGAGTGAGACATGGATTCTGAATCATAAGCCATTCAAATCTGTTCTGTGGGACAGTAATAGACATTTTAGATTCAAACCTTGGACAGAGGGATCCACTTATTCTAAAACTTTATGATAGGAAAGAAGAGTCTTAGAGGATCCTTTAGAGCTTGGAATCACTGGAATTCTCATTTGGATGGAGTTATGGTTGCTGCAACACGGAAGCACCTTGTAAGGAAGCGCTTATTCTCCTTGCAAGAGTTGAAAGGAAAAAAAGTCATCAAAAGAATCAATTATGGTTGAAGTAACATCATGAATGTTATCTAAAGCCTTCAAATCATCCTAGTGTTGTATGACTCTCAAAATGAGATTAGCTATATGGAATCAATGCCATTTCATGTTCCTCCCAATATGGGAAGTTTGTGCTCAATGGTCATACTCTTGTGCCATCATGGGCTGCGGTGAAGATAAACTTTTGGGAGGAACCAAAAAAGAATTTTGAAGAGGCAAGAAAATTTGTGGTAATATCATCAATTTTGATAGACTTGAAAGCTACTATTTCATGTGAAATTTCAAAATCGAGGTGGGGATGTTCGCCAGAGAACATGTAGAATCTGAATAAAACATGTGTATTTTACTGGTATTTGGAAGGTAAGAATGCTTCAAAATTAGTAGAATCATTCTCATTTAATAAACAAAAATCTAAAATTCTAGAAAACTTCACTCATGATTGTTTATTGAAAATTACTTTCCCTTCTTGAGAGTGTTTTGAAAACTTAGGCCGGACTGATTGGCCTATGAACCAGGCTTCACCCTTGACTGGGTCGACCTTAGGTCAATGTGAGTTATTGACCTGTGACAACTCTGGGCGACCAGAGTGGATGGATGGGTCGACCTGATTTATTTATTCATTTTTTCCCAAGAGAATTTGTCTGTAAACATCAATGTTTCCAAAAACTAAGCATGAAACAAGGCCTTTTACATGAACAAAGCATGAGGCGTAACCTCACGAGCATGTAATTAGCTTGAATAATTAAATTCATAAATTTATAACATATCAAGATAAACGAGAAAATGTATTGAATGAGCATGTGAGTCATGAAAAGGATTTAGCAAATTAGTCTTCAAACTCCCTCAACATTTATAAGGTCCCAATTAATATGAAATAAAGCCATAGAATAGTTTTAGAATGGTAGATATACATTCAGCCTATTTATGAAGTATCAGTGTAGGGCTCCTTTGCCGTTCATTTTGGGAATGAGTTCCACTTCTTGTAATATGTTCTAGTTGGTGGAATGAGTTCTCATGGATAGAAGGTTGTTTGGTTAGCAAAGGGAGTGAGTTTTCCTGGAAGGAGAATTAAGAAAAGCTCATCGTCACTGAATTATCCCTCATGTAGTTTCTAGTTTTGGAATGAGTTCATTTCTATGGTGGCAAACTTGTAAATAAGGTTTCTTTTTGTGGTGTTCACTTACTGCAGTAAGTATGCGGACTAGGTTGTTGATTAATCTTGGACCTTTATTCACGGTGTTTTCTGTTACAAAGTTTCAAGAAGGTTGTGGAGTGTGTGGAAATGAATTTCAATATCAGTTGAGAAGTAATATGTTCTGTTAGAATAGTCTACTTACAAATTGATTCTCAGATGTAACTGAACTTATGTGTGACATTTCTCTTATCATTAAATTCTGGTATTTAGTTATTTTTTCCTTTTGTTGTTCCCTCCTCCTGGTCTTGTTTTGCTTTTATTTCTTTTTATGTTTTTTGGTGATCATTTGTAGATATAAAACTTTTATATTTTCAATCCACATTTTTTTCTTCTTTTGTACTATAGGAGCTCAAATTGGAGGCTGCTCGGTTCAGAGATGAGCTATGGATGGGAATTCGTGATCTTAGTAGGAAGACTGATCTGATTGTTCTTGTGCATAATCTGTCCCATAAGATACCACGGTATCATCAATCAAATGTTTCACAGCCACAACCTGCACTGTCACTTCTGTTGGATGAGGCTAAAGCACTTGGAATTCCGTGGGTCCTTGCCATAACAAACAAATTCTCTGTTAGTGCACACCAGCAAATGGCAGCGATAAATGCTGTCTTACAGGCATATCAAGCATCTCCAAGCATGGCTGAAGTTATCAATTCTTGCCCTTATGTTACACCCAGTGCTTCAAATGTTCCTCAATCACTGGGTTCAAATGCATATTCTGATGGGAGGATGGCTGCCCAAAAACTTATTTTTGCTCCTATCAACTTCGTAAGAATGCCTTTCCAGAAAAAGGAGACAGTCCTTCCTGTGGAGGGTGTTACTGCTCTTTGTCAACTCGTACACTATGTGCTTCAAACCCGTGAGGAGACCTCTTTTCAGGTTAGAGGTCATTCATTCTAATTATATGGAATTTGAGGAGACAAACTGCGATTTATTAGATATTCTTGCCCTAGGCAGCATCATCAAACTGCGTAATTCAGTTTTTGATGGTTTCATCAGTCTTGTGTGGGAAAATTTTGTCAGAGAGAAATCTATACTTCTTGGAAATGTCTAGTGTCCTACAATAGCCAAAATATTTTCAGTGGACTATAAGACACATCTCAAGAGGAAGAAAACCATCCCAAATACTGAATCAATATACTATTGTATACAGCTTTATGCACCAGACTTCAATTCAATTGAATATGGGAGATCTGATGCTTATAGAAATCTGATCAGATCATTTTTGTTTTCGCATTGATCTCCTTGGTGGGAACAATGACCACTTTTCAAAGCCCCTTGAATGTCTGCGGTGGTCACTTATGTGGATTTGATTGATTCTCTTTATGGTTGTGTGCTGGAATGCTTAATGTCTTCTTTATCAATATGACCAGCCAGCTTTATTTATTGCAATTATGATAATAGACAAAATAGGATGAGATATATACACTTGTTCAAATGATCCTGGGCTGTATTTGAAACTCTCATTTGCATGTTTGTTTTCAGGAACTTGCTAGAGATAGGCTCTTGTTTGAGTTGTCTAGAGAACAAGCAACGGCGGCAGATGCCAATCGAGATTCTAGTGAGAAGGCAAGCTCCATTACGGCTGCAGCTGTGGGTGCATCTGTTGGGGCTGGCCTTGGGATTGTCTTGGCCGTTGTTATGGGAGCAGCTTCTGCCTTGAGGAAACCTTAAGAATTTCAGAATTTTGTGTATATCTGGTTGACGGCCTAGTCAATTGTTTTTGTTTGGGCAAGGCAACTTTGATCTCCTTGATCTGTTAGTCAGGTATCGTTTTCACTCTTTATATTGATAGTGTGAATTTGGTCATAGCTGTCTTAGGGTGTCATTTATTCATTTATTTATGGAACCTCCTCGGATTTTCAAGACAAAGCGTAACTTTTGAAAATATGGATACATATTTAGAAAAGTACAAATGTTTTACGAGGCTATGAGCTGATTAAAACTCTATCAATAATCTGGAAGGAGCCTGAAATGATGATCAAATGTTGCAGAGTTTTTATGTGCTTATACTAGATATAAATTTCAATAGTACTAGCAAAGAATCCTAAATTGTAGTTGAGGGCATTGCATGACCAAAAAATAATCTCCGATACCATTTAGTCATCTCTACTGTTAGTGGCTTGAATTTAAATCGGTTCGGTACTGTTCGATTTTGAATTATATATACTAGAGTTCGGGTTTTGATTTGGTTCGATTTAATTGAGGCTTCAACCCAAAATTAATCTGAGTTAAATGCGGTTTATAATTTCAAAACCAAAACCGAACCAAATATTTAGAAACTCAAATCAAATCGAATCAAAATCAATTTGGATTGATTTGGTTTCGCGTTTAACCTACCCAAGTTGCACTTCTAACTTGTATGGAGGTTGACACGTGTCATGTGGTACCAACTAAAAAGGGTGACCGACTTTGGTGAAGGTTAATCAATTTGGGTTAACATTTACCAATTCAGTTTAGTCTTAAATTGATGTCAACCCGAACCAAATCGAATTGAGTTACACCTCTAATACAAGTATACGCTAAATGAAAAGGGTTCTTCAAAAGAAAATTGGATAGAAAAAAGGATTTTAACTTTTTTATTAAAAATAAGAATTCCTACAAAAAATAATAAAAGAAAAAAAAATTGAAATAATTGATCGGGGAGGTGCTTTTAAACCATTTAAGAGAAGATTTCACATTTAAGAGAAGACATGAAATCTAAGGGGTAAAATTGGAATTAAAAACTTTAGATTCAAGCTTATAAATCGTTCAAGTGAAAATTACAATTTAGGGGGTAAAAATGTAAATCAAAGCTTTTCTATCATTGTAACTAGGGGTGTAAACGAGCCTAGCCGAACTTTGCTTATCTCGGCTTGGGCTCGTAAAATCTGGACAAGGCTCGGGTTTGGCCCAAGTTGAAAAAAAATTTTGAGCTCAGGCTTGGTTCAAGCTTGCTATTGTTTCAAGGCTCAGGCTCGACTTGCAAAAGCTCGGCTTGTGAAAAGCTGGTTCAGATTCAACATCAATTCAGCGAGTTTCTAAAAAA
>JAUPMG010000006.1:5625701-5639250 GCA_031762675.1 Pachysandra terminalis | reverse complement strand
TTAATATTAATTTAAATTATATAAATAAAATAAAATTAAAAAGGACTAATTAAGTTTAATGAGTTTAGGTCGTTACAGATTCTTATTTGCCAAAATAAAATAATAATGCCAACTAATAGAATCACAAGATATGTGAATTCTAACAGATTTGATTTCCATATATTAAGACTACATTACAATTGTTAGAGACCTATTTGCATTAAAATGAGAGTTGGATAAAAATGAGACGTACTTTCAACTAAATGATAGATGATTATCAACTAATTAGACTCTTTTACCATCCATTGAGATGTTATTACTCTTAAATGAGATATTTTACGGACCAATAAGAAATTGGTCCGTAAAATATATTCATACGGCTCATTAATAGCCGATATAAATCTATTTTGCTCTGTCTCATCCGATTGAAATTTCAATCAACTCCTAAATATCCATTTGAACATCAATTCGACAAATATATTTAATTCAAGATATAAATATAATACATAAATTATTTGTGTATTTTTAGTGACAATTTTTTTTTCTATTTACGTATAAACACTTAATTGCTACAAACATTGTAAGAAATCGATAGATATTGAAAGCTAATTATATTAATACATTACTTAATTAAAATAAAGTAATAAATTCTATGATTGTATTGAATCGGGTCTATTTAAGCCGAATGATTTTTCATACGGTCATTTAATAGCCGATAAACCTTTATTCAGCTCTGTGTCAGCCGATTGAAATTTAAATTGGCTCCACAATATCCATTTGAACATCCATTCGATAAAATCATTCGATTGAAATTTCAATTGGCTCCTAAATATCTGTTTGAACATCCATTCGATAAAATATTAATTATAGTGACCAAGTCCTATTAATTGTAAATTAATCTCATAAATCTAGTGACTATTATGTCTCTAACTTCATAAAGAGATTTGAAATATTGACTATTGAAAAAATATATATATTTTTTATATAAATGACCATTTGAATTACATTAGCTAACCACCGATGTGTGGCTCAGCTGGTAGCCAGCTAGGCTCTAGTGGGCGTCTCCGGAGGTAAGTCTGGAGTTCGAATCCCACTAGAAGCACTCGTGGCCAGGGGTTTACCGTAATTGCTCCTGCCCCGAACGTGGATTAGTCCCACCCACCCACAGACACACACACACACACGCACGCACACACACACACGCACGTACGCACGCACGCACGTACGCACGCACACACACAAACACACACACATAAATAATGAGTCTATCATTTAATTTAGATAAGGTCTACTCTATTTTATTCTAACAAGTTTTATGCTTTTTTAAGTCCTATCAAAACTAATCTCTCAATAACAAAAATATTCTCATTCATAGAAAAGTAAGTAGGATGTTTAAGTATGCTTAAAATAAAAAGATAAGTTTTATTAAAACTAATTAGTTATACTTTTAAAATTTCTTTTTTTAGTGTAACTAATAATATAACGAATTTTAGTTTAGACAAATACACATGTAAAGATAAGTTCAATTTAAAAATGAGATTAAGTTTAAATGGGTTTATCTTCTAATTAGATAAGGTTAAAATGTACACTTACATAAGACTAAATAAGTTTATATTGTAATTGAATATAAATACATGTATAATTAATAATATAGAAGCACAAGTATAAAAATAATATGAATAAATTATTTCTAATATATAAATAATTATATTTGTAAGCTTATAAATATCTTTGAATTCTATATGTAATTATGTAATAATTCAACAAAAATAATAGGGTTAATATGTAAATAATAAAATATTAGGGGTTAATTTAAAATTTTAGTAATTAGTTGTCATGTTTGACTTTTGACCGATTGTGATTAGTGGGTTGTACAAATATGAAATTAAGTACAACACACACAATCATAACTTCTAAAGTTATGACATGTGGCTAGGATCTTGTAGGGATCTCAAAGTATTAAGGCTATGATCTTGTAGGAATCTCAAAGTATTAATCAATGGCTAGGATCTTGTAGGAATCTCAAAATATAAATCAATGGCTAGGATCTTGTGGGAGCCTTCAATCTCCAATTAATGCCTGAGATTTAAAATAAGGAATTTGAAACACTCTCTAATTAGAAAGTATTCAAATAAAGAAGTAAATAGTAACTAGCCAACTAAGCTAGGAGACTAAGTCAAAGATTAAGAAATTAGTACGTATTCTCTACAAACTAGAATAACAACTATTTAAACTAAAGCTAAGATTCTAAAACAAAATTAGAAAGAAACCCACATGTGTTGGAAAACTAATCTAAGGGTTGGGATTCAAACTAACTAATGTAAGGGTAGAGATTAAGAGTTCAATAGTTTCTAATCTTAGAGTTCCTAAGTGCTTATATAAACACAAGACCTTGGGAAGTGGATTCATTGCTTGGAGAAGAAGAAGAAGAAGAGCAAGATGTGTAATTCTCTACACCAACCTTCAAACCAAGGTAAGTTTCAAGTATAACCTTATTTATTATTTTAATATGAGAACAAGGTTGTTTTTCATTGTGTATGAAGTATTTATGATTTTACTTGTTTTCTAAGTTTTAATGGTAGGAGATGGTAAGTTTGATTTAAAGTATTGTTTTAAGAGTTTAATTATTGGATTTTCTACGGAATTCAATACTAACCAAGGTTACTTAAGCATGTTTTGTGTTTAGAGTTCAAAAGGAATGAAAATTCAGTGATTTTGTGCAAACTGCGAGGTTCGGCATGCCAAACAGACCACCGAACATTCCCAGTAGACTTCGGCAGCCTCCTCGGCATACCTAAGGTCTACCGAGCACCACAGACTAAATTTTGAACTTTTGTAAAAGCTAACCCTTACTTGGCATGTCGAGCATCACAGAGTGAATTTTTGAGTCACTAGAAAAGCCACCAAGTCAAAACTCGGCACACCGAAACCCTACCGAACCTGACAATCTGACCAAACCTAGAAAACCAAAGAACGAGTCGACAGACTCTTTGGCATACCGAAAAGTCCACTGAATGCTTACCGAGCCAATTCAACTGATCCTCGGTCTGCTGAGAATTACCGAGTTGATCCGTTTGACTCCAAAATTCACATACATGTTTACATTGACCTAATTAGACTAGTTATGATGTTACTTTTGCTCAATTCTGTTTATTTTATATTATTACTTCTTTATGGATCTATTTGCTAAGAATGATGAATATGTGATATTATATGATTCATATTACCTGCTTGTTCATAGTTAACATGTTAATTCGCCATATCATATGATTTGATTGATTTGTTAATTGAGCACATTCATATATTTACTCCTTTATGGACCCAATTGCTATATTATTGATACTTGACTTGAACTCATATACTTAACCCAATTGTTATGTTTGATGAACTAATGATATTTTGATTTGACTTATTAGTGTTTATAAACTCATTGCTATCATGCTAGTTAGACCATATTATACATTGTACATATACTTTGATTGCTTAATTAATGTGTATATTTTGACTTGCACAAAATATGCCAAAATTATTACATAATGACCTTGTGTTGGTTTAATGTATTGACTTGACCTGCATAACTTCATATTGTTGGAGTTTATGATTATAACGAGAGTATTATAATCTGGAAATCATAATAGGTGAAGAGACTTATATTTAATGTGTTGAGGGACCGTACATCCCAATAGACCAATTAATTTGTTTACTCCCATGGTGAGGGATATGTTCTATGTGATAATGCCAAGAGACTTGTGAAAAGATGATATGTGAGGGTCAGTAAAACCCAATATCTGAATCATGTGAGTGAAACTCTGCTAGTAGGTCGGTTAATGTATGGTTCTCAAAGGAAGTTCTAGGTGACGCCTTGGGATTAGTCCCTATGATTGGAAATAAGTGAGGGGATTGTGCCTTCAAGGTCGAAACCCCTAGAAACTATGTTGCGCGCATAGAATAATCTACTATTTCTGCCATGTATGGATGGTTTCTAAATGAGCATCCTTGTATAGTATGATTGTGATCATATGTGGAACTTATACTAAACGAATACTATACAGCTGTATTGAATGTTAGATTGTTTGTCTTAAATCACAAGTGGTGATTATACTTGCTAGGTGCACATCATGCATTAATAATTGAACCAACATATTGCATATTACATCATATTATCATTATTCATACCACATGATTATTGATCACTCATCACATATTTATTACATATTGATCACTTATCACATATTGATCACTCATCACATATTTGTTGCAAATTGATCACTAATTACATATTTATTGCATATTGATCACACATCACATATTTCACTAATTATTTATATGGATTACCATTGAAGAGTGGCATTGTCCCTACTTCAATCATACATATTATTAGACTTGTTTACTTACAAAGCTAGTGTAGCTTACACTTTCGAGCACAACATATTTCAGTACCTATAGATGATGGACATAAGGATCAGGAGGACCAAGGTGGAGAACAAGGATGCTATAAAGATATTAGTCATTATTAGGATTTTATTTAGTGATTTTAGTAGAATTTGTAGTATGGTTTATTTTGCTGTAATTCAGTACTTACTAGATTTGATTTCCAATAGTTAATAGGGATTTATTTGAAGTAAGAGACTAGTATTATTTTCTTTTCGCTGTTTTATGTTTGAAGATTGCTTTATGATAGATATTATCTTAATAATATTAATCACAAAACAAATATGTACCTATGATATCGATATATGATATAAATGATTTCCTTCATGCCATTAATACATGATATATCATACAAATATATATATATATATATATGTGTGTGTGTGTATTGATTTTAACTCAGACCTAACCCAACCCAAATGGAACCGAGAATGTAAATTGGGTTCGTCTAAGGATTTATCATTTAGTTTGGGTTGGGTTAAAGGTTTTTGAAGGTAAGTCCTCAATTAGTTTAGTTCTGCTTTGGGTAGACCTTGATTTGGTTTTGGTTGCTGTCAATCCAAACCAAACCACGCCGATTTGCACCCCTAGCTTTCAGATTGAGACTGGACGGTGCAACTGAATCCTCTAAACGAAGACCTGATCAAAGTATGCCTTTGAACACAATTCAATTTTTCTCTTAGGCCGGCAGAAAATTAGTCATTCATAACCTCATAGGAGATGTTATCAGTTTCAAAGACCATACTTGAGTCATGAGAAGGCCAAATAATGTTTTTTGATGAATGAAGCAGACGCAACGCTTATGTATGGTGGATGTCACTTAGATTAGGTTAAGTGAAACCCTCAAAGCCCACTTAAGGAATCCAACAACTACCAAAATAGTAATAGATATATCTCAATTTTAGATTTAACTTCTCACAAAGCATAAGATATTGCCAACCCAACTATGGTTGTCATGACTCATGGCCCTTTGTGACCCATCACCACTGGTCCTACCTTCCCTACTTCAGAACCTTCCAAAATTCAATCTCCCTCTTTGGCTTTTACCCTTCTTTTCCCCTGTTTCATCACAATTCAAAGATGAATCAATCCCATGAAAAAATTCTTAAACTGAATCAAAAGGATAGGACAGGGGAGCAGGGGATAATAACCCATATATATATATATATATCTTAACTTAAGATTTACTAATAATGGGATGGCCATATCATGTTGACATGGGAGTGACATCATCATGATTATTGGTCCAAGGAGCAACAATGGTTGGACTGGACCCCTTGAGTTCCTTGTGAGAGTGGCCAAAACCAACCAAACTCTTTCTTGCTTTCTTCTACATTCTCTAATTAGAAATCCAAATTTATATAAAAGAGATACAGATACACAAACACGTAAGAGACATTCACGAGAGCTATAAATCATAGGTTCCTATTCAATTTCTCCTCAATCAAAACCAAAGTTATCGTCTCTTTATTTGTTAAGAACATGTCAGGAGGAGAACAATCCGCTGGTTTTCATAAACCCAGATTGGTAGTGAAGAAGGTTTTAGCTAAGCCTCAACATGAGGGAGATGGAGCTGTTGTTAGAAGAAGCATTGGAAGGTTTTTTTTTTTTTTCCATCTTTCTTTTGATTTGCTTATGGTTTTACTCTGTTCTTGATTAATGGTTCTGGTATTTTGGTTTTTTTGCTTCTGGGTATTGATTATTTTGTTGGGATTTCAGGATGGAATTGAAGTATTTGGATCCCTTTCTCATGCTGGATGAGTTTTCTGGTAAAATATAATGTTTTCAATTCAAAAGTTTTTATTTTCTTGTTGAGACAGTTAGAGTGTTATTAATATTGTTGGTTGATTGATCTTGCAGTTTCAGCTCCTGCTGGATTTCCTGACCATCCACACAGAGGTTTGAAGGCTTTGTTGGATTCATTTCAATTTGTTTAATGGATTTGTATCTTGGTTTGATTTATGGTTCTTGAGGGACTCTTGCTTCCCATTGAAATCTGATTCAAGTTTTGTTTATTTTCAGGTTTTGAGACTGTTACATATATGTTACAGGTATGATCAAATAAAATATTTTACAACATTCTGAAAATTGATTCTGTATAGATGAGATTATAAGATTTTGAATTGGGTTTTCCATGGATTTCAGGGAGCTTTTACTCATCAAGATTTTGCAGGGCACAAGGGCACAATCAGAACTGGTGATGTGCAGGTAAGGATTTAAATTATGATTTGAATCTCTTTCTTGACAAGATAGCAGAATTAGAGATTCTTAATATGACATACTCTTATTCTGCAGTGGATGACGGCCGGAAGAGGGATTATTCATTCAGAAATGCCTGGAGGTGAAGGAATCAATAGGGGTTTGCAGCTTTGGGTCAATCTATCATCCAGAGACAAAATGTAAGAATCCCAATATCTGTTATTTTTGAATTGGTTCAAGAAGTACTACTATTCCACAGATTTGAATTCGAAAAATCCAATACTGCAGGATTGAGCCTAGATACCAAGAATTGCTTAGCGAGGAGATCAAGAGGGTGGAGAAAGATGGAGTAGAAGTCCGAGTGATTGCAGGTGAATCAATGGGAATCCGTTCACCGGTATACACCCGGACACCATCAATGTACCTTGATTTCACCATGAAACCAGGAGCTCAATTGCACCAAAGTATCCCCGAGTCATGGAACGCTTTTGTGTATGTACTTGAAGGGGAGGGTGTCTATGGGTCCTTGAATTCGTCGCCACCGGCGACTGCTCACCATACCTTGGTCTTGGGGCAAGGGGACAGTCTCAGTGTGTGGAACAAGTCGGCAAAGCCGCTCAGATTCATCCTAATTGGAGGGCAACCTGTTAATGAACCTGTCATTCAGTATGGTCCATTTGTGATGAACACAGAAGAAGAAATTGAACAGACCATTCAAGACTACCATTACTCCCGCAATGGCTTTGAAAATGCCAATTACTGGAAGTCTCAGTCACTGGCTTAAAGACTTAAAAAAATGCATTTGAAATGGGTCTGGAAACTGGATTGAAGGAAAAGCAAATCCACCAGGGAAAAGCAAATCTACCTTGGGAAATCAGGAAGAGTACTTTTTCACTCATGGAACTGCAAATGCTTCTATAAAAGCCTCATGATGCAGATGCAACAAATTGGGTTACACTTAACTTTATTAATTTTTTTTTTTTTGGCATTTTGTTTTCCATATTATATTATAATAGTGGTAATTTCTCCCTTTTTTTTTTTTTTTTCCTTTCCTATTATTTGTTATTTTCTTTCTCTGTGGTCCTTGTGTTGGTGGTTTTATTGGTAATAGAGGTGGCTTTTTTTGTGTGTGTGTGTTGGATTCTTCTGACCTTTGGGATGTAGAATGCTATCATTGCTTCATCATCCAGTAGGAAGAAATAAGTTCAAAATGAAGATCCATATCTTTGATTTTTTTGTGCAACTTTTCTTCAGTTGTGTAAAATAGGTTCAAAATGGTGAGGGTCAATATCATTAGTATGTGGGGTTGAACTTTGAAGGACTAGATAAAGACAGCCTCAATTCAAAATTGGAATGAGTATGTGGCCCTCATTAGCACCACTTATCTCTACTCCCTAATACATGTTTGTGCATCTTGATTGTTAAATACAAACTCATTTCAGGTGAGATCAATTTGTGGTTCTTAGGTCTTCCACATCTCCCACCCTTTTGTCAAGGAAAAAAAAGGAGGAAGTTGAGTTTGGGTTACATCATGCATGTCAAGTGGTTTGCTTTCATTATCTTCCCTTAGAAATAGAGCCGGCAATTTACGACCTAATCCGCCAATCCAACCCGACTAAACGGGTTTGGGTCGACCCGTTTATTAAATGGGTCGTGTTTGGGTCTAGATTTTGTCGACCCGTTGGTAAACGGGTCAAACCTGATCCAACTTGCCAAACCTTGACCCGTTTAGTATTTTTTTTTACAATATTTATTAAAAATAGGATGTTTTTATTATTTTTTACAATATTTATTAAAAATATAATGCTAAATAGGATGATTTACGATTTTATTAATTTAAAATTAAAATAAATAAATAATTACAATTTAAACAGGTTGACAGATTCGACCCGTTTATGGGCGGGTTAGATTCGGGTTGAGGTTTTCCTGGCCCGTTAGTAAATGGGTCGAACCCGACTCAACCCGTTTAAGCCTCAACCCGATTACAACCCGACCCATTGTCACCTCTACTTAGAAAGGAGATGGAGGGGGTGGATCATAGTGTTTAAACTTGGTATCGAATCGCAGATCGTCTTGATCCGATACCAAGTTGGATCGGTGATCCAACTCTGGGTCTACCGATCCAAAACATGGCCCCAATTTTGTTTAAAAAAAAAATAACATTTTGAGGAGTACGGACGATCCATATTGGATCGTTTGATCTAACTCATCCAAAATCGAGTCAGATTGTCTGAATCAGACGTTCTAACATGGTTTCAGACCGAGTCAGATAATTTTTAATAAATTAGGGATCGGCTTGGGATTGTGACTCGTCCTGAACCAATTCCAGCCGATCCTTTACACCATGGGGTAGATAGCTATCAAAATTTAAAAACTTGCTGTTTCATCAAAATTACACTGCTGATGTTCCTTAATGGGAAGGAGATTTAATGGATCAGATTTGTTGGTTTATTCCAAATTTTAAGGAACCAAACCTGAAAAGAACCCAACCCAGATGCAAGATATACATTCTAAGAACTCTATCTCCCTGCAACACTTGCTATTCAAAGTGTAGCATATTCCACAACTCAATGCATCTCTAAGGGCACTAGTCCATATCATTTTGTTACTTTGTTATCTCTAGTGCACTTCTTTGTTATTGTTCTTTGAGTGGTAATCCTTCTTATAAGCAGTCGAGGCTCAAGATTCTGATGTCGAAAAAAATGACTACTAAATGGACAAAAGTATTACTACTTTGTTGCTATTAGGATTCAAGCTCACGGGCAACATGTGAAACTCTCACCACTAAACTACAATCGCATGATGATAATGAGGTTAAGTGAAAGTTGTATATTACTAGATAATCTTATTATACAGTCTTCACATCCTCAAATCAGGTCGGACTAAACTAATATAAACCTGAGCCTAACCCGAAAACTAATCAGGCCTTAAATTTTAGTCCAGTCAGACCCTAAACGTTACTAACCCTGGCCCAAGCCCACCCAAACATAAGTCCAAGTTGATCGGGCTGCACATCACTCGGCCCATTGCCATCCCTAGGTCGAACTCTTCTTCGATGTGAAGGCTGGGAGAAAAAATAGTGCAACACTCATCTTAAATATGATTGTCTCAAGACAAACCTGGATACCAGATTATATACCATGACCTGAACAATGATGAAGAAAGCTTTATTTTATTTCATTTTTTTGGTAAGAATGAAGAAAGCTTCATTAGTCCAGTTGGGAGTGTGACTTAGGAATTTCATAACATCAAACAGCCTGGAGTCACAAAAATGTCTCACATGTTTGACATAAAGGGGCCAACCAAATATGATATTCTCACCAATCACAAAGGGTAATCATACACTCTAATTCACTTTAGTCCATGTAAGGTTACATGCCTGTGATCTTCAGAGCACAAAAATTTCATTTCTGATTGAAGAAAAAAAACATATTATCTTATTAAATAACTAATGACTGAGGATGAATCCATTAGGAGAGCAAATCAACAAACCCAATTGAATTTAATTGACCAACCATGAGAAAGCCTTTGCAGCTTCCAACCCAGTAAAAGTACAACAGAATTCATCTTGAACAGCAAGAGAACTTGCTCTGAGTTTGATTTGATCCATCAGAGCCATTGTTAACAAGACTTACCCTGTTGAGAGATAATTCAGCCTTGTAGGAATCAGAATTCAAAACTTTCCTGCTGACATTGTTGTAGATCTCCCGGATGACAATCTCGAATGCTGTTTTAACATTTGTAGAATCTAGGGCGGATGTCTCAATGAAGAACAATCCCTCCGCTTCAGCAAGGCTTTTTCCTTCCTCCACGCTCACATCCCTGATGTTCTCCAGATCACGTTTGTTCCCAACCAACATCCTTGCCACAGTTGTGTCAGAATGAGCTGCATCGTTGTTCCATTACGCTAGAATATTATCGCCAACCCAAAGAAATTAAGCATATGCATTTATATATGAAAACCCAAGAGCCATACAGGAGAAAAATGACAAAAGGCATAATACCTAGATAAACAAATAGAAATGCTAAACACATATGTTGATCGGGACCAAGCAATAATAACAAACACAGTAAAACAATGCACACAGATATATATGTGGTTCGGCAAAGCCTACATCCACGGGAGAGAAGAAGTTTCTACTATGTCAAAAACGAATTAGGGTTACAACTTATACTCCTACCCGATATACAAGATAAATCACCAATAGACCCTTATTGTACCACGGGGGGCGGGTTTCAGGTCCCTCCCCCCTTTAGATCTAGAGACTAGTGAATATGAGCCACCCACTATCTCTAACAACATCTTACGTAACTAAGACAAACATAAATCTTGGAAGAAAGCTATGCTGCATGGAGTCATGGACACTTCTAAATAGGTTGTGGCTAGCCGCGTCAGAGACATGCTGCAGGACACTCAACAAAAGAAGACTTTGTAACTTAATTTTTGCATCACAAATTAACTTGTAACATAGACAATGTGCCATTCTATAGAAAGTTTTACATGGTTAAGAAGTACAGATTAAAGAAATGATATTGTTTAATCCAAACATATTCTATGACATTAATTATTTTCTACTACTTTACTTTAATACTGTGCAACGTCCACGAATCCTAATTTCTCGACTTGCCAAATCAGGCACGCTATACCCATTTCAAAATACAGCCATACTGTTCCAATTCAACTTAAGAAGTAAGCTATTTGAACAAAGAATTTACAATATCTACAGTTAAATATAAACAAGTCCAGAATCTAAATTGGCATTGCACTCAGAGTTGCCACTATCTCACTTCAACCACTTTTAGCATAACTAGCTACATCTTTTTGGAAAGTTAAGACCAGTGCCGTGTCAAATCCATTGCCCTCCCTATTGAAGGTGGTTCCCTTTAAGAACCTTCCATATGATATGTTCTTTCACTTTGGCCCAACAACACAATGGCTGCCAGCATTGGCTAACATAATTTCATTGTCTCGGCATTCCCTATAATTTTCCTTTTTCATGCTCTGACTGGCCGATCCAACTCGGGATCGGCCCGAGACAAGTCGCGATCCCAAGCCAATCCCTAATTTATTAACAGTTTCTCTGACTCGGTCCGAAACCGAGTCAGTTCATCCAATCCAAACGATCTTACTCGATTTCGGACGAGTCAGATCGAACGATCCAATATGGATCGTCCAACACCCCTTAACAAGTTTCTTTAAAAAAATAAATAAAAAAAATTGGGCCATGTTTTGGAACGGCCGATCTGGAGTTGGATTGCCGATCCAACTCGGTATCGAACCAGGATGATCCCCGATCCAATACTGAGTTTAAACACCATGATACTTGCTTTTCAGTGACAATTATCACCCAGTTGCTTTAGAGGTCACTGGTTGGTGGCATCTGCACTGCACATGCATCATGATACGGAAAAACTTTTGGTTGGAAAATAAAACAGTCATATTAACTACTTTAATATATCTCCACTTTGAAGATTTTTTTCTTAAAAGAAATAATAAAAAAATTGGCACACCTCCCATAGTATATAGCAAGATATATGACAATATTGATTTGTCGTTTAATGGTGCCACAATTATATTTCTAAAACATGTTCTTGATGATGCTGAAGTGTCATTGTGCAATCTAGCCAGCATGGCTTGAAATGTATTCTTTGAGTTTATACTTGACCTGGTTGCAACTAAGGTGCGAAAAGAGTGATATCCATGGAATTCCTAAATCCTAAGTTGCTCGACCACAGCAATACATAGTTAACATAATTAGTTTTGGGTATTTAATTATATTTATTCATTTCTGGGCAACTTATTCACACGCATGTGTGTCTGTGTGTGTGTGTATACTTCTATGGTACACAGGATACTTCTTATAGATAGCATGTTGGAAAAATGTTGACATGCCACACATTTCGAGACTGTCAAATAAAAAGTTAGACAAGCAGGCAGTTCTATCTTTATTTGCTTCTAAAGTGCAGAAAGAATGTGTATTATGCAGTTTATATTGGTAACTTGATATCTGAATACCACTCTTTATGAGATTCAGATCTTCAAATTGTTGTGCAATTAAATTAAAGAAAATAGAATTTTATTATTTCATTTTCTTTACAAGACAACTCTTTAAGATTCATATGCGAATATGCTTATGTATGTACGTATGCACATGCATGCATGTATTGTATGAATTATTAGGCTACTCCACATGTCTAGATATAGAGGGCTTCAATGGGAAAAAACCTGAGTCCATGTCAAAACAATGCATGTGTCTATATCCATATCATCGGCTTTAAATGTGACCATGGAGATCAAGTTGACTCATCTAACACAGATATCATTTGAATATCCAGGCTGTTTCATGTGGAAACATGGATGTGGAGGATAGGATAGTTAGAACATTACATAATATGTTCCAAGCATTGAAAATTCGGAGGCCAAGAAAAAATAAAAATAAAACTGGGTTGTAGGTCTCATGTACTCAAATATTGACCACAAAAAACAAAAATCAAGATTTCAATTTCAAAAATTAGCATACTTTGCTGCACCTACAATTGGTATTGACACATGAAGTCTTACAATCAAAAGATCAAAAAACATGCTGGAAGGTCTTGCTATTCGGATAAGAAACCATACAAATTTTTCAGCTACCATAACAAGGTCTTATTCATTCTATTAGTTAAGATTCTGATATCATTTTTTTCTATTCTACCTCAACTGTCTAGATCACAAAGGAGAATTCATTTCAGTCCTACTCGCCAAGAAACAAACAGATACTAGAAATTCCAAGAGATAAAGCAGAGAAATACAAAGAAGATGACGTGGGAAAAAATTGAAAACCAAAGAAATAAAATAAACCAATCTATGTTTCCAGTACTTGGATAGAGCCTCATAGGGGAAACAAACATATAAAGTGTCATATTTTCTTCGAGAAACTGTTTTGAACTTGAAACATGC
>JAUPMG010000006.1:5569652-5591653 GCA_031762675.1 Pachysandra terminalis | reverse complement strand
AAAAAATTGAACTGGACCGGTCATCAGATCGACGGGATTGGTCGCTAGACTGGGGAATGGTCATCGGACTGGTGGGATCGGTCGTTGGACCAGTACGATCGATCGTCAGACCGGTGGAATCGAACATCGAACTATTGGGATCGTTCACTGGACCGACGGGACTGGTCACCGGTCCAATTCATAACCAGTGTAGTGGGTTACCCTTTTAAAACACCCCCAACAAAATACTTAGTTTATGTGGGAATTACAATAAACACTCCCCGGATGTGAATTATAATTCTCATGAATCGTGAGAATTGGGTGTCTTTTTTTTTTTCCACGTGAATTTTAATTCATGTGAGAATTGGTCATCCAAATGTAAGAATTGAAATTCCCACCTACCAATTCCAATTCTCACCCCTGAATTCTTGCTATCCAAACGGACCCAGAGATGGTCTGTAATTTCCTTTTAAACATGTTCTGTAATTTTCTTCCTTTAGAGCAGTTTTCAAATTAGAAAACTACTAAAAACAAGGATTATAACGTTGTAAAAGAAAGGTAATAAATAGAACACAAATGAAGCGCTCCATCTCACGCTGGGATGGAGATTCAATTTAGCTAAGGCAAACTCTTTTCTTTTATCTCAGACAAATCAGATTGTAACTGGGGAATGATGCAACTGTCCAGTTGAAAAGCCTAGCTCATTCAATTCCTTAAAACCCATATATTAAAGAGAGAGAGAATTAAAGCCTTATAATCAACACAGACGGGGCAAGTCTAGGCGATGTGGGACACGTTTCAACACATCCCCCCAGATCACAATCAACCAAGCTCTGGACACATGCCTAACCAAGCTCTGATACTAAGTTGAAAAGGCTCAGCCCATTCAACTCCTTCAAACCCAAGTATTAAAGAGAGGGAAAACTGAAGCCTTATAACAAGCACAGAAGGAAAAAAACCAGGCAATGTAGGACTCATTCCAACACAACCTCTTGCCCACAATGGCGGCAACACACATGCCCAAACAACGGACAAGGGCCCAACCAAACTTTGATACCAAGTTAAACAAGACCAAACCCAAACAACTCATGTGGGACACATTCCAACATGCCCAACCTCTGAAATTAATTTTTTCCCCTCAACAGATATTCTTATTTCCAGTCACTTGGGTGTACAATTTTTGCCAGTTTCTGCTTTTTTTTCCCCACCTGTTGTGATTTAACTGGTAGGTCATGGAATTCCATGGTTCAGTCATTCATGGGATCATGATTCAGGCCAATTTGTCAATATTTTTAAATAGTTGCAATCTTGACCTTGAGTAGAAATATATATATATATATATATCACAAGATAAGACAAAACAAAAAAAGAAAGACTTTGATACATAAGAAGAAATCAGCAATCTTGACCTTGAGTAGAAATACATACATACATATATATATATATATATATATATATATATATATATATAAGACAAAACAAAAAAGAAAGACTTTGATACATAAGAAGTATATATATATATTGCACAAGATAAGACAAAACAAAAAAGAAAGACTTTGATACATAAGAAGAAATCAGCAAAGACTAAAGATAATAATGTTAGCTTCAATATCTACATTCATAGAAGTAGACTAGCAAATATCTTTCTCTCTTAATGTCATTCTCATTGTCTTATCAATATCCACGGCCAAAGAGAGATCATTTCCAATTTATCTCAATCTTAAGCAACCTACATTGAATAAAAAAAAAATACAAGGAAAACAAACAGCGTCTTCCAGAAACTTTACCTTGTTGCTCCATTCAATATAATGGACTGGTCAACAAAGTCTGCTTGTGGTAATCCCACTTCTTCTCCCATTCCTCAGACTAATAAGTAGAAACCCATGTAGAAGAGCTGCAATGTAAGGTACAAGGAAAGTCATGGCTTTGTTATATCACCTTCTCTTCTTCATCCTCCTCCTATTCTGCAATTGCACCGCTGAACGTTGGGGGGAATTCTGTAACAAAAACAGTAATATACGAAGTAATAGCCCAATATCAGCAAACATTGATCGGTTTTTGGCTGAAGTCGTGTCTAAAGTTTCGTTAAATGGCTACGTCGCTACTTCCTACGGTGAAGTTCAGAACCGAATCTATGGTTTGGCTCAATGTAGAGGTGATGTAAGTAAAAAAGACTGCTTAAGTTGCATTGAGGATGCAGCAAAGCAGATCAGAGAGCTTTGTAAAGACCAAGCAGATGCCAGAGTATGGTTCGACTATTGCTTCCTAAGGTACAACAAGGTGGATTTTATTGGAGAGCTAGACACATCTTTTGGTATATACTATTGGAATGTGGAGAATGTGACAGAGCCTAAAGTTTTTGAAAAAGAGTTAGGAGCTCTGATAGACCATGTTAAAGAACAGGCTCTTACGCTTATGAATGAAGGCTTGGGTAGAGGGCAGACTAAGCTGTCACCTTTCTTAACCATATATGCCTTGGTTCAATGCACCAGGGACTTATCTCAGTTGTCGTGCGCTCAGTGCTTGGCTACGGCAGTCGGCAACTTCCCTAACTTCTGTCTGTACAAGAAGGGGTGTCGAGTTCTGTATAGTAGTTGCATTGTCCGGTACGAGCTCTATCCTTTCTTTTTTCCTCTTCATTCGGATGTTACCCGTGAGGCCGAGTCATTGTCCCGCGCTATAGTGTATCCGTAGCTTCTGCTTGGATGTTTTCATACTACCTATATGCAGAATGTTCCATGATCTAGTAGATGCTCATGTTACTTGAAAGAAGGTACTGAGAATCAAATAAAAGTATAGAAGTGTTAAAGAGATAAAAATTATCTTGATGTAAAGAAGGAAGATATCTATAGACTAATTTAGTCCATTTATATTTGGGTTCTAACCTGCTCCAGATCTGATTTTAACATCATCTCCAGGCTTGCACCTATCTTTAAGACCTACTGATTCTATGGTTTGAACTCCTGCTCAAGATTAGCATGTTTAGTTCAATTTCATAATTTGGTGCATCATGTTAGATGCCTGTGGGGAAAGCTTTTTGAACTGCACTGCAAGCTTGTAGTTTGGCTTTAGGCCTGAATTTACTGCCCCACATATGAATCTACTGTGTCCGACCTAACTTTTCAAGGCGAAATTGAGAGTAGTCAACGGAAGACTTAATGGCTTTGCATTATTGTGTTTAGTTATGGTTGAAGTGTGAATTGTTTCAATCTGTTATGGAAAAGTAGGCCTAACTCTCATGGTCATGTAGTTGGCTCAGGCTGCAGCCTGTCCTGATTCAGTCATGAAATTTGAGGCTATTTTCCAAGTAGGTTTGGGTTGGTTGTTGGTATTAGCAGGTTGATATTGCTCAATCCCCTTTTAGTATAAATGGGTCAATAATAACTAACCTCTGAACTTGCTTCGATGTATCCGAACCCACCTATCCTGTTAATCTATCTCCCCATTTTGTTTATTCGAGTAGTTTAGCCCCAAAGGAAAAACACTTCAAGTTTTACATGCTTTAGAATTAAGAAAAAGAACTTGCCAATTGAGAGACAATTCTAGTCAATAACTTATGTTTAAACATGCCCTCCCGTCCTTGGGACATTGGTAGGATATCCCCTCAAAAGAGGGGTGGAGAGGGTCGGGGTTCGATTCCGTCTCCCCCATGGGGGAGTGGTCAAGTGACCACGGAGTTGAAAAAAAAAGTTATGTTCGAACACGCAAGGTTTGAAGATTTTTAAACCTCATCGATAGTGATTATATTTAGTAATTATAATTTTATTACCCAAATGGCTTGGGAATTCTTAACCGTAGGCTAAAACAGACCCATTGAAGGTGCAAGAGGGTTGCTCATTGAAGGGTCTAAGAGGAAGAGGAAAACTAAAAAGAACTTGGATGGAGTCAGTCCGAAAGGATTTAGACACCCACAATCTGACTGAAGATATGGTTTTTGATAAATTGAGATGGAGGAACAGGATTCAGGTTGCCGACCCCTACTAATTGGCATGGAGCTAGCACTTGCAAAAAATTGCCATAGGGAAGTTTCTACAAGCTGAATTTAGTGACAAAAGAATTGTAGCACATTCAAATGGTTCCTAGTTCCCGTTTTAGTTTTCATCAGCTGTTGGAAGTTCCCTTAAAATTAGGTCATCCACCCCCATTGCCCCTTCTCTCACATGCTGCACATTGATCTATTGAGCATCCAAATTTCAGACAAAATCTAACTCGAAAACATAAAGAAAGGAGAATCAAATATTGGATAAGTATATTACAGATTAATTCTTTCTCTGTTTTGTACATCTCTATACATGGATCAATTAGCACTCAGTATCACAAGTATGATCTCTTTACGCAAAGTAGTTTCTTATATGCCACTGTACAATAAGATTCAAATAGATTATACTAGTCCCTACCAATGAGAGCTGCATTGCTTCAATGTAGATTCATCCAAAGCCAAGTTTTAGCCAGGAAACTAGTTAGTTGTTTATATTGCCATGACTTCTGGGGAAAGGGATGACATCTCTGATATCGCTGAGGCCAGTTGCAAACAGAACCATATGGTCAAACCCGAGACTGAAACCCGAGTGTTTGACAGTTCCGTGCCTGCGAAGATCTAAATACCACTCATACTGCTCGCTTGGTAGACCTGATTCCTTGATCCTTCAAACACTCAAAAGTATATCAGTAAACAAAATATCATTACCAATTTGTGACTTTTCTATAAATATAAACTCGTGGTTTGACCTGAGATAGTTGTGATGCTGAATGAATAAGTAAAATTTTGTTTTTCCTATCTAAACTATCAAAATTTCGTCCATTGGTTAAGTGTCAGTTGAAACGGCAAATGGAGCTGAATGAATAAGCAAGTCGATTCACAAGTAATACCAATTATACAAGATTCGTCGCACCTCTCACTCTCAAAAGTTCGATACTTTTGTGTCAAAAGTCAAGGTTACTACTGAACTTGCAGAAAACACTTAGAGAGGAGAAGATACAGACATTGAAATGGGATTACCTTGTATGAAGCATATCAATTCGTTCCTCCCTCTGGCCACCTCTAATGAAAGTTCCACCCTACAAATAAAAGTACTTCAAATTATTAACAGAAAATTGGCAGCCTAATTCCAACTTGAATTTTTTGATGAAAAAAGACAAGAAAGAATGCAAAAGCATTATTTGTTTCATAAATGTTTCCAGTAACATTTCAAGAATACCTTTGGTACAACTATATCAACTGCCGCAACTGTTTTCGCATCGTCATTAAGGCGCATGTAAAACGGCTTAACTTCTTTCGGGTAGTTGTATATAACTACTGGCCGATTGTAGATCTCATCCGCCAAGTACCTGTCAGTATTACAAATAAAAAGTAAAAACTAAAATGGTGATACCTTCATAGAACAAGAATACAAGCACAAAGACATAAGATGCATGCATTTTAACCCAAATATGCACACGAACACTAATATACATTTGGCTTTGATGTAACTGATGAAGCTGATGGAAGCTCATTGGTCAAAGAACTAGGATTGCAGAAACCCATATCGTTTAACCCATCAATACCTCTTAAGGTAGCTCACAGACACTTATTGTTCTCCCTAACTCCATTCCCTTGCCTCTTCATTCCGGAGGCAGTAGGTAATGGATTTAGAAACTCAAAGTTAAAAGTACAGAGTCAAAGAATTAAGCTTTTCCTTCATATATCCAACTATTGGTTCCCATTATTTAAAGAAGAGAAAAAGAGACAGTATGCATACCTTTCGTGTTCTTCAGTTAGAGATGCACCCCATTCGATTTTTGCTTCAAATGTCTTATTTGTAACCTGTTTGGTCATTAAAATAGCACGCATAGTTGAAAATATTTACCAAAATTGTATTTCTAAGAAACATGGATTGCAATTTTACCTTCTTCAAGACCTCGATGGCATCTGTGTAGGAGATCTTTTCAAATAAGTTTGATGCCACTGATTGAATGCGATCGATAATGGCTCTGTCTACCCTCTTTGAGACAAATTTCATATCATCAGAACATTTTTCTAAAATCCATTGGCAGAGAAACTTCAAGTAGTCCTCTGCGCAGTTAATGACATCCTGGATGCATTACAGCAAAACGATTATTACAAGAGCCAATTTTCTCCACTTACAAAGACAAAGAGGGGAACAC
This sequence comes from Pachysandra terminalis, assembly GCA_031762675.1. Lineage (NCBI taxonomy): Eukaryota > Viridiplantae > Streptophyta > Magnoliopsida > Buxales > Buxaceae > Pachysandra > Pachysandra terminalis. The sequence continues at coordinate 5,585,530 of JAUPMG010000006.1, read as the reverse complement.
CTTTTTCTTTTCACAAAATTATAGAACATAGCAAGAATGTCCCAAGAAAAGAAACTAAGTAATGGGAATATCAGTGAAATTTCAGAAATAGAACAGAATCTTGAACAAGTAATCCATCAGGATGTTGTTATCTTTGGTAAAACCATAAAGGAACTACAGAGGAAATTAAGTCATCAAATTACTTCTTAAAATATCTTAACCAGAATTTAGTTGCTTCTTTAATAATTAGAACATCTCAAACAACTTCATTTGAAGCTCTAAAGCAACAGGTTAAAGATTCATGTCCAACATAGAGGGGAGTTAAGCTAATAGAGGAAAGGAGCATCATAATGTTCCAATAATAAATGAGAAATTGTAACTTAGTTACTTAGGCATACTTGGTTGACAAATGAAATAGTGTTTAGATCATATACCTCAAAGTCTGCAAAGGCCATCTCAAATTCGACTACCCATGTCTCTGCCAAACACTTAGTAAATTGAGATTCTTCTGCCCGAAATTTGGGTCCAAATGAGTAAACATTACCAAGGGAACATGCATAGCTCTCTAGGTGAAGCTGACCAGAAGTTGTTAGATGTGTTTCTTGAGAAAAGAAGTCTCTGGAGAAGTCCACCTTCCCAATCATACATGAAGTTCCAGGGTTCATCCTTTCTTTCGCTTCCATCTGTAAGGCTAGCTCATTTGTTTTCTGGAGATCCCGAAGTGCAGTAACCAGTGCTTCTCTATTGCTGTCACTTCTCTTCAGTTCTTGAACTTTATTACTTTTCTCCTTAATAGCAGCCTTAAAAGTTCCAAGATTAACAGCTTTGGTGTCATCCATTGCATTTGTCTCATCCTTCAAATCTCCCTTGTTCAAAAGAGTTGTGACATGAAACTTCTCAATTAATCCATTAATATCTGTTGTAGTGATGGTGGGCAAATGCACGTATAGAAACCCATGGTTTTGGAAGAAAGTATGTGTTGCATGAGTCAAAGCACTGCGGATTCGAGTAACAGATGCTACCTACAACATGGGTAACCCCTTAATTGTGAGAAAAACTAAGGTTCATTGACTTCTAGAATGTATTAAATAACAATTGTAATATATCACCTTACACTGTCAGCTTAAGGCACTATAACTGCCAGAAAGAATTACTTATGGGGTTGAGAAGTGTATAAATTAGTTGTATATTGTTCTTTTTCCCCTTTTTATACGGTTTTCTTCTTCTTCATCTTCTTCTTCTTATTTTTTTTTTTCCTTTTTTGATCAGAAAGCCTAAAGAACTCTTTTAGTTTTCTTTTTTATTTTATGGTAATTGTCTAAGATTGTCTAATCGATTATGAAGTTCAGAAGTACATGAATGGTTGCAAACATAATAAGACTAGTTTTGAGTAATTAAAATCTGCAAGTGGAGAGAACTTTTGCACAAATATGCAGGACATGGGAGTAAACAATAAAATCTTGCTTTCAAAAGCTTTAACATGTTCTACCCAAATGCTCTACAGAGACTATGAACAGGATATTGCAACTATATGATCAACTTACTATAGTAGTTCGAGGACGGAGGTGGGAATAATTCTGCAAGATATCCATAGGTATGCGTCTATTTGTTAATGGATACTTAGCATGATCAACCATCCCAACATGTAGAATTTCCTCCACTTTAATCTCAATTGCATGTTTCCCTGGTGTCGATGGATGTCTCAGTATACCTTCTGCTAAAATAGAAGTTCCTTTAACTGTGAGTTGGCTGAGTAAAGCTGTAGAAGAATCCACCACTACCTGAAAGAGAAGATATCTAGTCAAAAAAATAAATAAATAAAATAAAATATTAAAGAGAATAAAGAAAGAAATGGACTTAAAAATAAACTCGAGGAAAAACATTAACAAACTTGTTCTATCAGATTATGTTTACATAATATAAGTTTGCAAAGATACACTTCTGATGTTCATCGATTTCTATCTTCCAATTGTTATGCTCATCAAAGAGAAGACTTCTCTTTTTCACTGGATCTTTATTAAACTCGAAAAATGTCATCCCAGCAGTGGAGGAATCCTGTATTTTCCATAGCCCAAAAACTACATCCCTTTGATGATATTAACTGTGTGAGTAATCATGCTCTCTTAAATATTAATAAACAACATGAAACATCATTCATTACCCACTAGGGTTAATTCAACTGGCAGGCTCTCCAGCTCAGGAACTAGAGGTCCCAGGTTCGAGTCCCCGGGCTTACCTGATATATTGTCCTAGTGGGTGGGGTCATGTATTCAGGGTTCCACGTCACCAAAAAAAAAAAAAAATATACAATTTGACCAATAAATAGAATCTTCCAATTTTTAAATAATTTTGAATGACAAACAAGTATAGACTAGGTTCAAACTGCTGGCAATTTATACAATGGTGAAAAATATGAATTACCCAGAGTGTTAATTATCACAACCTTACCAATTTAATTGAAAGCAAAGCATGAATTATGATCATAACTAACATATGTAAACACATTATAATTGATTAATGAATGTACCTGAAGACTTGCAACACAGGAACCATCATTCACTAGCAAGTAAGCAACAGAAGGTGGTGCAGGCTTGGGAAGCACCGCAACCGGCTTCTCTTGAATAGGGAAATTGCTTCCACCTAGAATCTTCATGATCGAGCGAAAGATGGGGATTCGAGATTGAAGAATTTCAATACAGCTTACATCTTGTGGTCTAGAGACAGCAGTATCAGAAGATGGGAAAACTTCTTTTCTTTGCTCTTTGAATGATTTCACCCATCCTCCAATCACAACTTTCTCCCCAATCAATTCTAATCCCTTATCGCTACGACCCAAGATCGTACTCAGGACTACCCTCTTCGAATACTTCGATGGAGTAACTCGGCTCTCAACCACTCGTGCTTCTTCCGACGCCATAGTTTAGTTGAAGACAAAGCAGATACAATGGAATGCAGGGACACGGAAGTGAAAATATGGATGGATAGTGATCTGGGGTTGGGTTTTGTGCTTCGAATCTTTGTTTTTGATTGGATTTTTCTTAAATTACAGATGGGATTGAAGAAGAAGATAAATAGCTGAAGAAGGAAGCTTTGCTTTGAAAGTGTAGATACAATGGAAAGCAGAGATTAATTGAAGCGTTTAGAATACAGAATAGAAAATCTGAATGGATAGTGATATGGGGTTGGTTTTTATGGTTTGAATCTTTGTTTGTGATGGGGTTTCGCTCACTGGAGAAGATGGGATTGGGAGAGAAGGTATATAGCTGAAGAAGGATGCTTTGCTTTGGAAGTGCTTTTGGGAAGGGAGGAGAAGAAGGAGAAAGGGCGGGGAAGGAAAGGGATTAATTGTTTGTGAGGTTGTCCATCTCGTCATCGCAGTGTGAAATCAGCGAAGACAATAAAAGTGAAGGAGACGAGTGTTGAGGGATTGGGTTTGGTATTCTTGAAAGTTTGGCAATCGCGGGAGCTATAACTACCAACGGTTAACTCCTGTCAGGTCAACCAGAGGGGGACACGTGTCTTACGCGGCCCCACCATATTAACTGGCTTCTACCTGTGGGAGCCGAGATCCTCTTGTGGTGTAAACCCTCTGAGGGCGGCTGTAGACTGAAACAAAACCAAGGGCGAAATTTCGCCTTTGGCTGATGCACTTTACGAGGGCAAAATTAAAATTTCGCTCTCGGATTTGTTTCGGTCTACAGGCTGCCCCCACAAGGTTTATACCACATAGGATCCCTGTAGGGTTCACCATTTTCTTAGGGTTTTAAAAATTGCATGTCACCTTTTTTAATAGGCCCACCTGTGAACACATGTCCCCCTCCCGCGGACCTAACAAGAGCCTAACAAGGATCTTCTTAATAGAAGATTTCACTCCAATATTTTAAAACCTAGTCTAGCCCGACTAATTGAACCGCTTTAATCGGTATCCAGTTGTAGGGCTCCGGATCATGACGTACTTACTGTCAGCTACTTGTAAGTTATGATTGGTTACACTGTAAATGGACCGACCCTTGGAGCCCATTTTTTTCAAGAGATTAATCTGGGAGGAGAGCATTGACATGGTCAAACAGTGGATCACTACTGTGATGGGGAAAAGAGATGCATTCTCAATTGCGAGTCCACGATAATACGGCTTGGAATGTGTATAGTGCGCCTCAATGTGCCCTTTGTGTACTCACATTTGTAAGCATTGTTGGACTTGAACTCAAAATCTCTGTCCAAAAGCATACAATGGGTACCTTTACCATTGTGACTATCCATTTATTTGTATTAGAATCTGAAAATCAAATCACATAAAATTGTTCAGTTTCCAAATCTCTAGTTCCCCAAAATGCTTAAGTTTGAATCCCTTAATTTGAAACACTTACTTGACAGTGACAATGTTGTTGACTATACATGTAAGTGTGTCCATTTGCCTTTCTGGTGCTTCATACTAATTATGAACCAAAGCATTGTATTGATGTTAAGTCCTTCATAATAGATTATTTGGAATCCAGCAGTGACTTTCTAATATTTAGTTATGATCACTAAAAATTATCGTGACTCTATTCAGTGTAAAAGTTGCATAAGACTCCCCTACAAGGAAAAAAAAATAAAAAGTTTCAAAGACTTAATTTAGCCAAGAAATCTGTCTCTGTTCATACACTTAAAAACAAAGTTGAAATAACTACAAAGGGAGAAGGTTTCATATTATTTAATTGTTTTTCGTTTTCACTACTGCATCTTGTTTTTGTTGCATACTTGAATACTGTTCCTGAGGACCTATTATTTGGATTTTGATTGACTTCTCAATGCAGCGAAAAATCAAGGGTTACTTTGTCTATCAAACAGTTGGAGGAAGATCCTCTTCTAGAGACGTTGGACAAAGTAATCCCTCAGGTATGTTCTCTTGTATGCTGTGATCAATTCTTATTACATCTTGTTTTTCACTAAACAAGTATAGTTCTTTTTTGTTGTTAAAAAATAAATTGATACAGGATGATGAGTCTGGGTCTGATACTTTGAGTACAACTGGCCGTTCTAACATTGAACCTCTTCCAGGACTCGAAACAATCTGTAACGAGCTGTTACAAGAAGACGGGTATGACTGCATGATTGCTTGATTTATGAATACTTTTTTTTCTGGAGCTTAGATATTTTTAATTGGAGAAGTATTCACAATTAGTTAAGAATAATATTTTAGTTAATTTCTGGATATTCAGGAAAAGCTATTTTTTGTCTCTTAATGATGCAAATGTGTAACATACCTTTTTTTTTTTCCCTTCTGCCTTCACATTTGCAAATGATGTTTTCTTTAATCTGCTTCAGATGATAACTCCATTTATCTGATTGTATTTGAATCTATTTTCAAACTCTTCCTTATTTTTATGTGTTTTTCTATATCCTTTTCTTGTTTATGTTATAGATAGTTCTGATTTTAGAAATATCTTTGGTTCATGTTGGCACTCAAATCATTCTTTTGAAGCCCAATCCCTTTATGATCAATGATCTGATTGCTCTGAAATGACCTGGCCATATAGAGAATCCCAATTTATAATCCAATTTATTTGGCCCTACCATACAATGGAATAAATTACTTGGGCGCAATATTCTAGGAGCCCAAACTATGTGATTGAATAATTTCTCCTCTATCGGTTGTGAGTCAAAGGTATCCTCCTTCCCCTTCTTTAAACTCCGTTTTCGTATTTTCGTATAGAAAATCTTTGATCAATGATAGAACAAGATCTATTTTGCATCTTCTTCATGAAACAAGGCCTATTTTATTCATCATTTTTTTTTCCTCCTTTGAGTATGAATGTAACCTAACTTTCTGACAAGGCTCCAATAATGATGAGTTGTGGATATATTATAATATTGCGTTTAGAAGCTCTCTCTCTCTCTCTCAATCTTTCCTTGCAATCAAAATACTTGTCTTTCACATTTCCTAAGAATCAATAGGCCTCTCTCTCTCTCTCTCTCTCTCTCTCTCCTTGCCATCAAAGTATTAGTTTTTTACATTCCCTAAGAACCAATAGTCTATAAAAGGAACAATGTTCCACAAAATGCCTTTTCCTCCCACCAGACTAGCCGACCGTTGCATAAAAAGACGGTTCCTCGGACATGCTCATGTCACTTTGAAAAGATCCAGGAAGAGGCCCAACTGCTTAAACGAAAGGGCAATGAAGAGACAGGTGTTGGACATCGTCTGCAGTTTTCTTACATTTAACACATCTGTTAGGGATTTGAGTACCCCTATGAATGAGATGATCAATTGCCAATAAATTATAAAGCACTATCACCCGAGCAAAAAAGTCCACCCTTGGGGAACTGTTCTGCCACACAGGAAGCTTAGCAAAATATTGTCCTCACTCAGGCTCAAAGCTCATCAAAGAATGATGAAACTGAGAATTCATTAACCAAATCTGGCCTCCATCCTCTAATATCAGGTTGTCTGCGATCCATTTGAATATTATGCAACCTATAACCTCCCAGCATCAAATATTCAATCAAATTGTCTACTTGTCAATCCTCCAAATCTTTGACATACAGCTTGTAGATGTTTCAACCTTAAGTAATCTGCAGATTCTGCACTATACCCTGTTGGTCCAATCTAAATACGTGCGCGTCCAAAGGAGGAAGTATAAAGGAGCAGACATGATTATCCCTCAATTAGAAGTATCTAGCATGTAGTTTCAAGGGGGTTCTTTAAGCAGATTCATTTAGATCTTTTAATATAATGAAATTCCAAAATGTGAGTTGTAATAACAAAGTCCCTTTTTCCTTAGAATATCAAATAAACAGAATGCCCCTGCTAGAAAAGAGACTTCTTACTGGAAATCCTAGTCCCCAATTCGGTGTCAATTTCCACCTTTTCCAAAGCAACTCTCTCTCAATTTCCACCTTTTCCACAAGAACTCTCTCTCTCTCTCTCTCTCGCTCTCGCTCCAACTTCTCTATTCTCTGTTTAATGATTTGGGTTAGAAAGTATAGTTTGAACCTTGGCCGTATCTTACATTAGTTTTGTTTTGCAATCCCTGCTATGGTACATGATGACTTATGGGGAGTTTGGCGAAGTGCCTGTTAATGGAACATTTTCAGACTATGCAACATATGACTTATGAAATAACCTTTTTAACTTTACCATGGGTCATATATTGAATAAATTAAGTTTTATGCTTGAGAAACTTGTTATTTTTACTGATACAGGAGTCATAGAGGCACATGAAAGACATTGTTAAGGTAGCAATAAAAGTAACTCTGGGAAGACTAGGAACCGAAGTCCCCTCTTTATGAAGTGAAAGAACTTGATTTAGATCACAAAGGAGCAGAATTCAAATGTCATCTCCAACTTGTTGTATGCTATAGCATATCTTCTTCTATGTTACCGAGGAGGAAAGATGTTTCTACGTTGAAAAATAATGTTCGAACTTAAAAACAGCCTGAACTTGAAAAGTTGTTTTTCTGAATGTTTAAGATAGATGGAAATGTAGGACTATGTAGGTATCCTGTGCTGAACTCTTTTCAGTTTCCTTCAAGGGAATTGGGAATTCAGGTCTAACAAAGGAGGAAGAATACCCAATTGAAGCCATTAAACCATAATTAGGATTAGAAGTTGGCTCGTTTTTATTATTGGGAATTCTGATTTGTGTTTTATCGAACTTTATTGTTATATGTTATTTAAAAATAGATGTTTATTTTGTACAGGGTGATAAAGGTTTTGATCAATAAGAGTATGTTACAAAATTTGAGGTTTCAGTTTTATGTTATTTATTCTTTTTCTTATGACCTTTCTCATGTGTGTGATGAACAACTAGTGCTATTGGACGGTGATGATGTAACAGTATTTTGGAAACTTAGGTTCTAGTTAACTGGAGCTTAGTAGCAGAACTTGTATTTGTGTGGTCCTTTTACATGGTTCTGGTATAAAACTCTTCTGTACATAGTATTCAATCATATCATCACTTAGCTTACAAAAGATATAAATGCAAGCAGTTGGAGTGAATCTAGACAATGAAAGAATAAGGAGGCTGCAGGTCGGGCTGTTAACGGGTCGAATACGGTTCAAATCTGGTTGGATCCATATTTGAACTGAATTCTTAAACTGAATATTCATATCTGAACGAAATTTGATCGGACTTCGGTAATTTCACTCCGTATTCAAATTCAGTCCATACTGAATTCGGTCCATGTTTGAGCCCGAATCAATTAAAAATATTGATTTAATTTTTAAAGTATTAAACCGGATGGTCTTAGGTGAACCAGCACTGAACCACCCGGCTTCAATTAAGAAGGTTGGGTTTCTTTTATAGCGCATTGGCTGGGGGTGATTTCCTTCCCCAGCTGATGTGGGACAATCTGAAAGCGCACATTGTGTGCGTTATATATATATATGTAAGACAGATATTAGCAGGGTTCAGTTTATACAAAAAATTGCAAAGTAAGCTAAGTCATGGTGCTTCAGAAAACTGTGTACTTATTGAGAGAGTCATGCAATCAAATCTTGAATGGTGAGGGTGGGATCATGACTTACATTGGAGAGTGGTTCAACATGCTTGTACGCTTGGAGAAACTGCAATATGTTGAGCACAAGATTATTGATCCTTGCTTTTATCCCCTTTTGTACAATTAACTGCATGGGCTTCCTCTTTTTCGCAATCTTTCCGAATCGTGGCTAACATAAGATAATTTCAAAACTCTAAAACCCTCTGGCAGTGTAAGATACTAAACAATTTCCGGTAGTACATGTTTACTCCTTTTTAATTTTGATTGTCTTTTATTTATATATTATTATTCTTTTATCTTTTCCTTCTCTCTGTGTGTATGTGTTTTATTTTTGTTGTCTCTGCAGAGGCATCCGATAAAAAAAAGTTGTTTTCATTATAGCAAATCAAGTTTACGGATGTACTTGTCTAATCAATGGCTTACAATATTGTTTTCCGGCTCTATTTTGCCTCATGCAATGTGCTTGTTTTCTTTTTGGATTCCAAAGATTATTGCCTGAGAACAAAATTAGCTTATTAGACACCATGTTTCCTATATGATATTTCACATCTCAGCTGTCTCTGATTATTGAATAGTTTTTCGTAGATATCTATTTTATGAACTCATATATATTATTTTTTTTCCTGTCTAGAATAAGTGACATAAGAATCAGCCGGCAAGGGTTCGAGAAACGAGTGGTTTCACAAGACCTGCACATATGGATTTCAAATGTGAGTAGTCACTTACATTTCATCAATACTGTCCAGTGATTCAAACATAACATCTTATTTTAGAGCTGTCATTTCGCATCACCTGCAGGCACCAGCTACAGACAATCACTTCACTCTCCTTGCTCGAGCTGGAAGACAGGTTAGGTTTCATTCTAAATCTTTTCTCTCCCCTTTAATATTAGATGTGAGTTTTTCAGCTATGATACAAAAGCTTCCGTACACTACACTGCTATTTAATCTTAAAAAGAGAAATGAACTTTAATAGAAACTACTGCGGTGATTCAGGTGCAGGAAATACATTTGACGACATCACTAGATCAAGAAGGCATCAAAAAGGCACTGCGGCGAGTATTGGAACGTGTCCCATGAGTCGAGTTCAAAAATCAACGGTGAGTGTATGACGCGGCTGAGTTTTCATTATCCGGGTAAGGGTAACTCCATATTCTCCTAATTTGTAGAGAACTGTACAGAAAAGGATTGTGTATTATGTCAAATAGATCACTTTGATGATTTATATGGCGCCCTCCCTTTTGACCTTAATTTAAACTGAAAGTGATGCAAGAGAATATATTCTTCTTATAGTACAAAGCTACACACCGCAGAATAATTTCCATTTATACTGTAGTAAGCTTGGCGTGAGGAAGATCCGATATGAGAGGTGCTTCAGAGGAATATCATGTTTGATTTTTGTGTGTGTGTGTGTGTGTTTTCTTCTCAATGGTGCAATGAAAAAGAGATGAAGACATGGTGAGAATTAGTAAAGAATCATTTTTCGGACTGGTGCAATTAGGCTCCGTCCGCTCAATTTAAGTAGGCACTTGGGCTAGCCCAGGACCGAAATTACAGGCACAGTTATATTTGGGTTCACGACTCGATCGTGCATGACTGTCAAGAGAAGGATAGAATGTCTGGTAGAAAATCAGTTAGTTATTGTCATATGTAAGGGTGGTCTGTTAGTTATTATCTTAAATTGTGGGTACTTTATTAACCTAAGTCATGGATAGTTGTTTTCAGTTGTTAAATTCAGTTCTTTGATGTATTTATTTCAGCATATTTACTAATAAAGTTATGTATTTTCGTCCCCAAACATTGTATCTGGAGGTTAGCTATCCTCAAGTTAGATAATCTAGCATCATTGCTAGAAAGTCATCTAACAAGTTTGGTATCAGAGTTGGCTTTCCTGTCAGCATGGCTGATGGTACTTGAATGGCGAACTTGAACGACACAGTTGGGCAATTGAAGGAGGCTTCTGATAGTCACGGAAGGATGCTCAATGGTCTATAGGAAGAATCTTGAGCACAACAGAAGGTGCTACTAGAGGTGTTAGAAAAATTAAATTCTCTGTCAACAAAGAGGAGAGAGTTGATCTATGGAAGGATCGACTAATAGAAGAAATGAAAATCAACATCATGAACCAAGAGGGATCGAAACAAGGGCTTCCCGACTAGACTTTCCACAATTTAGTGGGGACAAACCCTCTAGTTGAGTGTACCGTGCTGAGCAATTTTTCCACCTTCACCAAATTCCCTACCATAAAAAAAATTGGTGATTGCATCCTTTCACATCGAAGGGAAGGCTTTGGATTGGTTTTGATGGATGAAGAAATTCGGAGAAGTCACCACGTGGAAGGAGTTTGGTCGTGCTTTGGAAGTGCAATTTCGTCCCACAGAGTGTGAGGACCGAACGACCACCCTAACCAAGCTTCGTCGGACTGTTAGCATGGAGGAATATCAAATCAGGTTTGAAATGTTAGCAAATCAAACTGATGGGCTGAGTGATTCAACCATGATAAATTGTTTTGTTGCAGGATTGAAAGATAAAATTAAGTTCATGGTCCAGATGCTCAAACCAACCTCGTTATCAATGGCCATTGGCCTTGCACGACTGCATGAAGAGAGCCTCACCTTAAAAAAGAAGCAAGTCGTACGTTTCCAGCAACATTGGGTGTTCTAAAAGTCTCACCATGCCTGTGAAGACGGTCACTCCTGTAGAGATGAAGGAATGAAGAGACGAGGGGCTTTGCTATTACTTTGATGAAAAGTTCACCCCAGGCCATAGATTTAGAACTAGAAAGTTCTATCTCATGGATGGATCCTATGAAGATGGAGGGGAAGAAGAAGAAGGTGATAAGGAGGTGTTTGCACTCGAAATTGAAGGGGGACGTTGCATATCGCGATACATCACCTGAGATCTCCCTTCATGCTATGACTAGAGTTACCTCCCCACAAACCATGAAGTAAAAGAGACGGTTGATAAGAAGCCGGTATTGGTGCTTATCGACTCTGGCTACACTCACAACTAAATTGGCTTACAAATTGGGATTAGAAGTTACTGTAAATAAGCACGTGGAGGTGATGGTTGCTACAGGAGAGCTAATCAAAAGTGAAGGCAAGGTAAAAGGTGTTACAATTTCTTTTAATGGGTTATCTATGTTGGTTGACTTGTTCTTTCTTTCTGTTGGTTGGTGGGTGTGAAGCTGTTCTTGGGTCCCATTGGTTGTAGACACTTGGCCCTATTACTTAGGATTTTTTGAATTTCACGATGGAGTTTAATTGAATGGGAGTTCTTATCTACTTAAGGGTGAAAAGACTAATGATATAGAGGTAGTGATGGACCTACATGCAAAAAAGTGGAGTAAATCAAGGAAACATGGGGTTATTTTGCAGATATTCAGCATAATTGAATTACCTCAACAACCAGAAGAGCACCCACGTCTCCAAAAGGTGCTAAGCAGATTCGTTGGGGTCCTTGAAGTGCTACGTGGACTTACACCTCCAAGGTTGTGTGATCACAGAATTCCTCTTATTGAGGGAGCAAAACGGGTCAGTGTACGTCCATATCGCTATCCCTATTTTCAAAAGACAGAGATTCAGAAGATTATACAAGAGATGTTGTAGGATGAGATCATCACTCCCGGTCAAAGTCCATACTATTCTCTAGTCTTATTGGTCAAAACTCATGATAGAAGTTGGAGGATGTGTGTTGGCTATCGTGCCCTCAACAAAGAAACAATCAAAGACAAATTCCCAATCCCAGTTGTAGATGAGCTCTTGGACAAATTACATGGGGTCACCATATTCTCAAAGCTGGAATATGGTCTAGATATCACCAAATACATGTGTATCCTGATGATGTCAAAAAATAGCATTCTGTACACATGAAGGGCATTATGAATTTCTAGTCATGTCGTTCAACCTCAACAATGCACCCTCCACTTTTCAGTGTCCTATGAATGAGATATTTAAGCCTTATTTATGCCAATTTATTTTAGTCTTTTTTGACGATATTTTGGTGTGCAACAAGACATTAGAATATCAACTTGGACACGTGTAAGGGTCAGCATGGAGATTTTACAAAGAAATCATTTCTATGCCAAATGGTCAAAGTGCAAATTTGCTTGTGATCAAATTGAGCATCTAGGTCACATTGTGTCTCAACAAGGAGTTGCTACGGATTCGGATAAAATTTCTTGCATGCTTGCGTGGCTAGAGCCAACAAATTGCAAGGCAATGTGTGGGTTCCTTGGCCTAACCGGATACTACCAAAATTTTATACTGAACCTCTTCCTGACTACAAACTCGTAGTGACCATACCTCGTCCTGAATGCTGTCTTCTAAATATCACTTTCCCTTATTCTCAATTGATGGTATCCCGATCTCAAATCGATCTTAGAAAAATATTTGGCTCTTCTTAGTTGATCAGAAAGATCATCGATTCTAGGTAAATGGTACTTATTCTTGATAGTGACTCTATTCAGGTGTCTGTAGTCAATACAACACCTCATAGATCCATCATTCTTTTCACAAAGATCATCGGTGCTCTCCACGGTGAAACACTCAGTCTAATAAACCTCATCCTCATAAGTTCATCGAGTTTCTCCTTGAGTTCTCTCAGTTCCACTGGTGCCATACGGCAAGTAGCCAGTGAAATGGGACTATTGCCTGGCACTAACTTGATACAAAACTCTACCTCCCTCAAAGGTGGTAGTCCTGGTATCTCCTGGAACACTAGAGCAAAGTCTTCTACTATAGAAATCTCCTCTAAGGACTCTTCCTTACTTTCCTTCAATAAGCCTAAGAATTCAGCTTGATACTTATCCTTAAGACTTCCCTGAACTTTTATGTTTTCACCTCCAGGAATTTCAAAAGTAACTTCCTTCCCAAAACAATCTACCTTAGCATGATAGGCAGCTAGCCAATCCACGCCTAAGATGATTTCAAAGTTCAACATAGCTAACTCCACTAAATTAGCTTCAAAATTCGAGTTTCCCACCCTCACAACACAATCTAAACAGATTTGGCTAAATTTGACTGTTCCCCCAATTGGGTTTGCTATACATAAGGGTTCACTCATAGTCGATGGTCTAATACCCAGAGCATGCATAAACTGTGTCGATATGAATGATTGTGTGGCACCCGAATCAAACAATACGTTTGCAGGAGTATAAAAGGTTGTAAGTGTACCTTCCACTAATCCATTAGTGGCATCATCATCTCCTAGGATAGTCCCATCAGTTAAGGCATGAACTTGCCCTCGAGGCAGTGGTCGACAGTCAATTCCCTGTCCTTGCCCTTCGACTCAAATCCTCTCACGACAATCCTTCTTGGTATGCCCATACTTTTCGCAATAGAAGTAGGTTGGAAGTGATCGTTACTGCAAGTATGGGGCAACAATAGGAGCTCCAACTATTGCAGTCGGTTTGGCCACAATAGCTCTTGGATAATCATTAGTTCTAATTCTCTTATCTCCCCTCTGTGGTTGGGTCTAGAATCTCCCTTTGTCACCACAGAAAACATCGTTCTTCGGGGCATTCAGATCATTTTCCCTCTCCACTCTACAGGCACAATCAAGGACTTGGGGATAAGTCTTAAACCCCAATGCAACCACCTTAGACCTGATGTTTGGCCTCAGTCCTTCCTCAAATTTCGCAGCCTTATCCTCCTCTAGAGCCACCATGTGGGGTGCGAAACGAGAGGGCATTGCAAATTGGCCTTTATATTAACCCACAGTATGAGAACCTTGCTCAAGTTTAAGAAACTCTACAGCCTTAGACCTCTTGAAGCTGCTAACAAAATAGGTCTCGTAGAATTGACTCCTGAATTCCTCCCAATTATTCACCTCACTTTGAGTTCTATCAACCATCTCCCACCAATGGTATGCTTCCTTCTTCAACATGAACGCGGCCAAGCGAAACTTCTGATCAGTCGGATAGTCCATAGCTCAGAACATCTTCTCAAGTTCTTGTATCCACTCTTGAGCCCACATAGAATCACCCCTTTCATCAAAAGATGGTGGTGCCAACTTCTTAAATTTCTCTGACCAGGACAGCCCTCCTCCATTTCTAGGAACTACTTGGGATTGCCTCATCATTTGTTCCCTTTGAAGAGATGCAGCCATATCTCCCAGCATCTGATAAATCCCAGTCAATTGGGGATCAACATCCCCTCCAGATGAACCCTCACTTGCTGCTTGGTTTCTCCTACCTCCAGCCATCTACACACATGTAACAAGTCTCTAAGTATGACACAACATTTCTATGTAGATACATATGTATACGCATACACTCATACATAAGCAATAAGCATATAACACAATTAAACATATCTTATACAATATCTTTTATAGGTAGCACACTTCACAAAATAAACAAATGTGGATCCTAGGTTAACATGTTTCTATGTTCTCATCCTAGGATTTTACTATACCCGTTTTTTTTTACTACTCCCTTCACCCTAGGTAACCTAAACCTAGAGCTCTGATACCAATCTATCATGCCCTGAATCTGAGATATTGTATCTCGAAGATTTGTCAAGGGTTGACCTTCGGATCCACTCAATGGATGCGATTACCAAACCAATCACATACTCAACCAATATCACGGTTACACAGAGCATACTAAAGAAAAAAACGGAAGTCTGATAAATTAAAACCTTATTCCTATCAATACGAAATAACTCACAAAGTCTAAAGTACCCACAATTATTAAATGATTACAACCATATTGCCCACAGGGGGACAAAAGCATAAAATAAAAGATAGTCTAATAGCATGTCCACACTCCTGAGTCCCTCTAGCAAGTCCACATCACTCGAGGTGTTCACCTGTTTCATCATAGGAATGAGCTTGGGAGCTTAATTGGAAAACTCCATAGCAATACAATAGATACTTCCATAGTCATATAACAAAACAATTCATTCATACAGGTTTAAGCAAACAATTCACTTAAGTAATTCAATCACAATATCCTTATCATGCTTATAATCTATTACACACATCTTACATATAAGTATACATGATTCCACAATCTCATAATCATGATCAAGTTCAACAAGTATCATAATCAACATCCATGACTCTGTCATGTTATAATACAACATCATGCTGCGACTTCATTCATGGTATAGCTATTCCACCCAATTTAACAATATTCCATTTCCATAGAGATTCAAGTTATGCCAAATAAATAGTGAGTGAAGTGAGGTATAATGTGTAATGTGAAGTATATTGTGCAATGCATTGTATGGTATGAGTGTTTTTTTTTGTGTGGCACATTGCATATACAAGAGTGGTTAGGCCAAGCCTCACCGATGTAATGACCTGAACCTTTGAAAGTATTATATTTTCCTAGTTCTAATATATGAATAAATTATTGGAGTTATCTGTGTGATTGTATGTGCATTATTTATGTTATGGGGGTATTTTTGTAAC
>JAUPMG010000006.1:5538381-5550330 GCA_031762675.1 Pachysandra terminalis | reverse complement strand
TTTCCAACTTCTTTTTTTTTTGGTCTTAACCACGTGGTTTCCTCACACCTATTTGGGTGTGGGACTGTTACACGTCCGGGCTGGAGCAATTATGGTAAATCTCTGATCACGAGTGCTTCTAGGACTAGGACTAGTTTTCCAACTTTAATGCGTCTTTCCAATAAACCCGTGTCAGGTATAGCAGACCGAGCGATAACAATTTGACTACATACGGCGCATCTTCGCTTTCATTGCAAAATTTTGCTACGTCATGAAATTTGTTGTCGGTAGTGGGTTGCCTTACACATTGCCGACCTCTTATATCCTCTTCCAAATTACAAATCTCTGGTGGGATCGATTTCGGATCTGCAGCGTAAGATAAAATTTGTTGTCGGTAGTGGGTTGCCTTACACATTGCCGACCTCTTATATCCTCTTCCAAATTACCAATCTCTGGTGGGATCAACGGTAATGATTTCGGATCTGCAGCGTAAGATAGATATACACATTGCCGACCTCTTATATCCTCTTCCAAATTACCAATCTCTCGTTGGATCAACGGTAATGATTTCGGATCTGCAGCGTAAGATAGATCTCTATCGACGTGAAAAACGTGGAATTTAAAAATGTTTCGGTGTACATATAATTATTAGAATCAAATATGGATGTTCACTTTCAATCGAACTCTGATTGTGGTATTGAAAAGAAGATAAAGATGATGAGACTGAGGGAGTAGAGAATACCATATCCCTTATTTTATATATAGCTCGTATATATATTTTAAGGTATACTAAAATAGTAAAACATATAGTATAATAATCCAACGGGTCAGACGGGTTAACCCAAACCTGATCCATGGGTTAAAAACTTGAACACAAACCTGTTAAAACTCGATAGAGTTTATGGGTCAGGTTGGAATTTACTAGCTCTACTAGTGTACAACGGCCGAGCAGTGTTGGAATTTACTAGCTCTACTAGTGTACAACGGCCTGGCAGTGTCGTAGTACCAAAAATTTGTCACCCCAGACCTGGCACAATCCACAGCCCATGATACGGTTGAGATCCCTTTTGAATTACAGAATTTGAAGCTCAATCGATTCAATTTACTCTCATATAGAGAGAGAGAGAGAAGATTGGGCATGGGGCAAAAGTGTTATTTTTAAAAAATAGATAATGCATCAGTGAGGGGTATTTCTGGTAACCTATTCTCTAACTTGAAAAAAATCACTCAATGTTAAAAACTTCTTAAAAGTAAGATCTAACCTTAAGAAGACTTTTTCATCTCACTAAAACTTCAATATAGACTTGGGCATATACCTTACGTTAAAAAACCCTAAATTTTGTAGACTGACTTGGTTCATAATAAAGTATATTGATAGTTTTATATCAATTACAAAGATAAAATAGTATTTTTTACATTAAAAAAAAAAAGATATATCAATTTCTGTCTTAACCTTATATTTACCCAACTTATGGGCTTTAGGCTTATGTGGACCAATAACACTCTTGGGTCAACCCCAAGGGTGTAGAGCAAGCTGGGCCGCTTATTGAGATCGTTTAAGCACAGGTAGGGTTCCAAGCTCATCTGGGATTTCTCCAAATAGTCTATTTTTAGCTAGGTTTAGGTCATTTAGCTTCTTCCATGATTGGATTCTAGCAGGAAGCTCATCTAAGAGCTGGTTCTTATGAAGATCAAAACTTCGAAGCTCGGCAAGCTTCACCATCGTGCTCAAAAAACCACATGACAACAACAATCGGTGATGTTTTAACTCCGATAAAATTAAACGCAAGATGAAGAAAGCATTCCGGTCAGACAACATTCGTTTATTCTTTTTGCCATTTTTTTTGTTCTATTTTTCCTTCCTAGAGTTATGATTTTGCCTTACTTGATGTTTAGATCAATAAGTGCATGATGCTCAAAGCTGGATCATTTTTAAGTAAAGTTCTTATTATGGTTTCAATGGTGGTTATAATAACAGTTAACTGGTTTGCTTCTACTTCACAAGTTGTTAAGTCAACAATGAAAGCCATTAATCCAAAGCTCAAAGGATAAGATGCTTATAGTTTCACAAAATTAGAGATGTTTGTTATTCTTGTTATGTTTGTTATTCTAGTTTTAGTAAGTAGTTGAGATGTTTGTTATAATTGTTATGTTTGCTATTCTTGTTATATTTGTTATGCTAGTTTTAGTAAATAATTGTAACTTCTAGCGGTTATCTTTCCTAAAATAGCTTTTACAGCTCTATAAATAGAGCCTCCCCTCTTGTACTTTGTTAAGTAAATAGAGCAAGCGTTTCTCCTCTGTCAGTTTTTTGGTTTTCTTTTATTTTGTGATTTCTGGGTTGGTATCAGAGCAAGGTTTCACATGCTTTAAATCCTGTATCTTGGTGTTTTTTGTGATTATGGATCAAGCTACCGAAGAATCTATTGGTCCGACAATCTCCATCAATGAGAGAGTTACAGTTCCAGCCACTGCAGAAGAATCAATGAAGATGATTGTTAGTCCTTTGAGTCAACTTACTACTATTCGTTTGGAGGAGGATAATTTTCTGCTTTGGAGATTTCAGGTCGAAAATGCCATCAAAGGGTATTGCCTTGAAGAATTTATCTACGGAACTCAAGAAGTTCCATCAAAGTGTCTTGCTAGTGCAAATGGTGTTCTTGTTCCCAATCCTGTGTTTATTACACATCAAGGCCAAGATCACTTGTTGGTCTCGTGGCTTCTTGCGTCCATAGGGCTAAGTTTCTTGCCTCAGCTTATTGGATGTTCAACTTCCCATGAAATATGGACAACCATAGCTCAGCTCTACAACTCTCAATCTATTGCACGAGTTATGTTCTTTAAGCGGCAAATGCAAGTCTTGAAGAAAGATGGTTTGACAATGAGGGAGTACTTGATGAAGATGAAGTCGTATTGTGACATCATGGAGTCTCAGATACGGATCAAATCTTGGCTATTCTTAATGGTCTTTGAGCAGAATATGAATCGATTATAGCCATTATCTCATCTCGAGAAGTTCCATACACTTTACAAGCCGTTAATGCCATGCTTTTTTTGCAATAAGGAAGAATTATTCAAAAGAGTACAGCAACAAAAATGTCTGTAAATCGTTCTACTCAATCTCAGAATAGAAATTTCAGTGGAAACTACAATGGGAACAAGTACAATGGCAACAATTACAATGGAAGAGGAGGTCGTGGTTCTTACAATGGCGGAGGAAAAGGCCGAGGAGGAAGAGGTTGGAACAACAACAATAGATCTCAATGTCAGTTGTGTGAAAAAATTGGGCATACTGTCTGTGACTACAACAATAGATCTCATGGTGGAAATTTTTCAAGCTCTAATGGAAATTTTGAGAATGGAGGATCTTCTGGAAACTTTCAGAATTCTCGTAATAATAACTTTCAGAATGGCGGTAGTGCAAATCTTGCTCAATTCAAGAATGAAGAAGATCAAGAAGATTCATTTATGGTTGCTATGATTTCAACTCCTGAGCATGTTCAAACTACATGTTGGTACCCAGATTCAAGTGCCACAAATCATTTGTCTAGTGATCTGAATAATTTCACTTTTGGAACCAAGTATCAAGGAAACTCTAAAATCCATATGGGCAATGGTACTGGTTTAGAAATTTCTCACATTGGTTATTCCTTACTCCCTGCTAATTCTAATTCTTCTAAGACCTTTTATCTCAAAAATCCTCTTCATGTTTCTCTAATTACCAAAATTCTTTTGAGTATCTCTCAATTTGCTAAGGATAATGATGTGTATTTTGAATTTCACCATTCTCTTTGTTTTGTGAAGGATAAAGTTACCCATTCAACGCTTCTTCAAGGCAATCTGCATAAGGGAATCTATCAGTTCAACCTGTCCAAGAAGTTGTTTGAAAAGCCACTTGGTTCATCTTCAGCTTTACAAAGTTCTCTTTCCGGTTGTAACTCAGTTCTTACTTCTGTTAAATCAAATTTTGTAGAACCTGTTGGTGATTCATTAGAAAAGTCTAGTTCTTCTCCTCTTTAATCTTTGGCATAGAAGACTAGGACATCTAGCTGCTAGAATTGTATCCCAAGTTCTTTCTCAATGTAATATCTCTTTTACATCTAATAAAATACCATTTGTGTGTTCAGCTTGTCAACTTGGAAAGAGCCACAAACTTCCATTTCCTAACTCTACTACTATTTATAATGAACCTTTGCAGTTAGTTAAATCAGATTTGTGGGGGCCATCTCCAATAACTTCAGAACATGGTTTTAAATACTATGTCTCTTTCATTGATGCTTTTTCTAGATTCACATGGATATATTTTCTAAAAACCAAATCTCAAGCCTATGAATCTTTCATTCATTTTAAAACCCAAGCTGAGTTACAACTAAACTCCAAACTAAAAATCTTTCAATCTGATTGGGGTGGTGAGTTTAGATCCCTCACACCCTACTTAGACAAATGTGGTGTCATTCATAGGCTATCCTGTCCCCACACTTCTGAACAAAATGGAATGATAGAACGAAAACACAGACATATAGTGGAGTTAGGATTAACCCTTTTAGCTCAAGCTTCACTTCCATTAAAATTCTGGTCAGATGCCTTTTCAACAGCAGTATTTTGATCAACAGGTTGCCATCCTTAGTTCTGCAACAGAAATTTCCATTGGAAGTGCTTCACAACACAAAACCTGATTATGGTCAGTTGAAAGTTTTTGGATGCCTTTGTTTTCCCTTACTTCATTCTTATAACTCTCATAAACTTGCTTTTAGATCCTCACCATGTACTTTTCTTGGTTACAGCTCTAAGCATAAGGGTTACAAGTGTTTAGATGATAAAGGTAGATTGTTTATCTCTAGACATGTAAATCTTAATGAGTACATTTTTCCTTTTGCTGTTAAACTGAGTTCTAAAAATCAACAAAACACAAATCTGCAATCTTATCTTCCTCCCATTCCTCTTATTAGTACTTGTAAACGTACAATTACTGACATTCCCATCAATTCAACTCATTCTGGTCCTATACTAAAAGAGAGTCCTGTAGAAGGTATTTCACCTACTGAACAGGACATTTCAAACACTTCACTTTCAAATGTGTCAGTTCAAAATGTCTCTAATGTCTATACTAGAAGAGATTCCTACAGAAGGTCTATTCAGCCTATTCCATCTACTCCTAATCAAATAACTAATGTCTATACTAGAAGAGAGTCCTGCAGAAGGTCTATTCAGCCTATTCCATCTACTCCTAATCAAATAACTAATGTGGAAATAACTAGACCTGAACCAAAGGTTGTGCAGAATACTCATTCCATGGTTACAAGGTTGAAGAATGGAGTTAGAAAACCAAAAATGCTTATTACTGACATTTCAGTACAGGAACCTGCTACTTACACAGAAGCTCTTGCTAATGACAAAATGAAAACAGCTATGATAGAGGAGTATGATGCTCTTTTGAAGAATAAAATCTGGTCTCTTGTTGAGCTGCCTTCAGAAAGGAAGTCAGTTGGTTGTAGGTGGATTTTTAAACTGAAAAAGAATCCTGATGGATCAATTTCAAGGTATAAAGCCAGGTTAGTGGCTAAGGGCCACTCTCAAATTGCAAGATTCAATTTTACTGAGACCTTTAGTCATGTTGTAAAGCCTGCTTCTATAAGAGTGGTTCTAACTATTGCATTGGCTAGAGGATGGAAAATCGGACATTTGGATGTTAATAATGCTTTTCTTAATGGCATGTTACATGAAGAAGTGTACATGGATCAGCCTCCTGCGTTGGAACAATAGAAATCGGGGAAGATGTTGATTTGTAAGCTCCAAAAGGCTCTCTATGGTTTGAAGCATGCCCCAAGAGCCTGGTTTGACAAGTTACAAGATTCTTTGAAGGTTTTGGGCTTCACTTCTTCAAAGGAAAATCAGTCTCTCTTCATCAGGCTCACATCTTCTTATTCGCTATTCATTTTGGTGTATGTAGATGATATTATAGTTACTGGAAGTGATGGGAAGGAAGTACAGCAGTTGATTAAGCATCTTCACAGCTCTTTTTCTCTTAAAGATTCGGGAGAACTAAGCTATTTTCTGGGAATAGAGGTTCACAAAGCTGGTGATGGGAGTGCATTTATCCCAGAAAAAGTATATAACAGATCTTTTGAAGAGAGTGAAGATGGATGAGGCAAAGTCTTTACATACACTAATAATTAGTGGGTTGCAGTTGTCCACTAAGAAGGGAGATCCTACTGATAATTGTCATGAATATAGGATTGTTATTGGGGCATTACATCATATTATCATTACAAGGCCAGAAATAACATTCAATGTGAACAAAGTGTGTCAATACATGCAGAATCCTCTAGATGAACATTGGAAGGTAGTTTAAAGAGTTTTGAGGTATTTGAAGGGTACTTTGGAGCAGGGAGTTACTCTTACAAAGTCAAACACTCTTAATCTAGTAGGCTTTTCTGATGCTGACTGGGGTAGTGATGTGGATGATAGAAGATCAACCACTGGTTTTTGTGTTTTTCTTGGAAGAAATCTTGTCTCTTGGTGCTCTAAAAAGCAGCATACAGTTTCTCAATCCAGTACTGAAGCGAAATACAGGAATCTAGCCAATGCAACTTCAGAAGTGCTATGGTTGCAATCTCTTTTGTCTGAACTGAGAGTGAAAATGAACATAATTCCCACCATTTGGTGTGTTAATTTGAATATTATTGCCTTGTCTGCCAATCTGGTGCTTCACTCAAGAACAAAGCACATGGAACTTGATTTGTACTTCGTGAGAGAAAGGGTTTTTGAGAAGAAGTTGGCAGTGAATCATGTACCAGCAGTAGATCAAGTGGCAAATGCTCTCACAAAGCCATTGTCTTTGAAGTCCTTTGAGAGGTTAAAGGAGAAACTTACTGTGTCTTCCCCACAATTGAATTAAGGAAGAGAATCAGAAATTATATGCTAGATCTGAAGGAGAGAATTGGAGATGTTTGTTATGTTTGTTATTCTAGTTTTAGTAAGTAGTTGAGGTTTTGTTATGTTTGTTATTCTAGTTTTAGTAAGTAGTTGTAACTTCTAGCTGTTATCTTTCCTAAAATAGCTTTTACAGCTCTATAAATAGAGCCTCCCCTCTTGTACTATGTTTATTAAGTAAATAGAACAAGCTTTTCTCCTCTATCAATTCTCTGATTTTCTTTTATTTTGTAATTTCTGAGTCACATGGACGATTGTATCATTTCTTGGAAATCAAAAGTGCTCATTACTGGGAATTCCATGAAATAGGCATAAAATCTGTTAGAATGTGAATTTGTTCAAAAATTATTGTAAAACATCACAACTTGTCTTATTCTATAGCAACTTGTTGTATTCTATAACAATTTGTTATTCATATTAACAAATTACTGTATTTTCTAACAAGAGTGAAAATGGCATATCAATGATACACAAGAGTTTAGACAATGGTATTGTCTTATACATAACCTGTAAAGTATCTCATAAAATTATACCAATGTTCACACAATTGTGGGGATTTGAAAGCAGGCCACTGTTTTAATATGCCCATATTTTTCTGTTTTCATTTATTTGTTGTTGAAGCATTTGGAGCTAAATAATTGAGGAAAAAACAAAGGCTTTATACTTGATTGTTTGTGCATCAGATTTTTGTTTCTTTTATTCTTGGGATCCAAATCCAATCATGTATGGTGCTGCTGGTATTTTCCTGAGATAAGGTTGGAGAGGATGAGAAAGGATGGTGTGGAGAGCTACTGCTGCCGCAAGGACAGTAGAGGAAAGGTGAGAGAGAGAGAGAGAGAGAGAGAGAGAGGTAGGTGGTGATGGCTTGAAAAGGAAAGGGGTTGTGGGAGAAGAAGAGAAGGAAATAATTATCAATTGAGAAAGGGGCGAAACTGATTTGGGGCGGTTAGACTTGTACGAATTCAACAAGATTCTTAAGCGAACCAATCCATCTGGTAAGCTTTAGAAAACTGATTTCCAGCTAATCGTACCGGTCAGACTTACGACCACCGGAGATGGTCTTAGGTATTCTTCCAGAAAACGAATTCTCAACAAGATCATGCACACAAGAGGGAGTCCCCAGAACCCCGTCGATACTTCACCGTAAAATCGATTGTTACATAAACGGATTCAACATATGAAGCATAGTTGTGAGGAGGGGTCTCCTAGATAGAGGAGACTTAACTCCTATCAAAACGCTATCTCCTAATCCTTTAGAAAGAGTTCCACATAGGCAAATCCTCTATGACTTCCTAATATGGACGACTCATGTATGGGGATCCAGGTCGGCCTATCCAAGTGGACTAATCAGATTGACCCACATAAATATCCAACTGTTTTTATGACTATCTAATATGTAGGACCCATGTATGAGGATCCAGAATGACCCATCCAAGTAGACCAACTAGATCGACCCATGTAAATATCCAACAGTTGTTGTGACTGCCCATAATTTCTCTCTCTACATGAATTGTGATACGGTGTTTTAGCAGCCCATAATTCTCTACACAGATAGCCGCTGCACCTTTCTCTTTTTTTTGAACTAGATCCTCTCAAGTTATAATCACAGTTAGTTGATTTGAAATCAATTAGAATGTAACATGTGAGATAATGTATCACACTTAATGTAACATGTGGGACAGTGTGGGAAAGTGCTTTTTTCTTCCAATTTTGTGTTTGAAAATTTTAAATTCATTGTAATTAGACACTTTATCTCACGTATCACATTTTAATTAGTTTCAAAGCTACTAACAAATGATTATAACATGAGAGGATCTAGTTCTCTCCAGTTTTAAAAAGAGCCCCCACATAGGCAAATCCTTTATGACTCTCTAATATGGATGACCCATGTATGGGGATCCAGGTCGGCCTATCCAAGTGGACTAACTGGATAAGCGGATCGACCTATATAAATATCCAACAGTTCTTATGAGTATGTAATATGTATCACCTATGTATGAGAATTCAGATCGGCCCATCCAAGTGGACCAACTAGATCGACCCACATAAATATCCAACAGTTGTTGTGTCATCCCATAATTTCTCTTTTTACATGTGCTGTGATACGATGTTTTAACAGCCCATAAATTCTCTACACAGATCATTGCTGCTCATTTCTCATTTTTTGAACCTGATCCTCTCAAGTTATAATCATGGTTAGTTGATTTGAAATCAATTAGAATGTGACATGTGCGATAATGTATCACATTATCATTAATGTGATATGTGGGATAATGTGTCACACTATCATTAATGAGAGTGCTTTTGTCTTCCATTTTGTGTTTGAAAATTTTAAATTCATTGTAATTACACTTTATCTCACGTGTCACATTTTAATTAGCTTCAAATCAACTAACAATTGATTATTACATCAGAGGATCTAGATCTCTCCATTTTTAGAGTCTCGTGGGCCGATTAAAGAAGGGAAGTACTCATGAACTAAGTTACACAATCCGTTCTATATGAGAGACATTTTGGCACTCAGAATGTGAATCCACATTCTAATTAGAGTGGAACGTCTTCAATCGATAGATTTGGAAAATCAAATCCGCGGATTTGACTTTCTACATGCAGATTGAAGTAAAATATAAAAACTGAAGGTCTTCCCCATATAAAAATAAATTTATATACAACTACACTAAATAAATTTATGTACAACTATACTAAAGGGGTTTTCTTATAATATGTTGACGTTTTCTTGTAATGTTTTGGTGGTTTTATAAAAATATAAAAATAAGTCACACAATCCGTTCTATATGAGAGACATTTTGGCGTTTAGAATGCGAATCCACGTTCTAATTAGAGCGGAACGTCTTCAATCGGAAGATTTGGAAAATCAAATCCGCGGATTTGACTTTCTACATGCAGATTGAAGTAAAATATAAAAATTGAAGGTTTTCCCCATATAAAAATAAATTTATATACAACTATACTAAATAAATTTATGTACAACTATGCTAAAGGGGTTTTCTTATAATATGTTGAGGCTTTCTTGTATTAATACTATTTTCTATACAAAACACATATATTTATATATTATATATAATCTACTTCAGTTTTTCGGTTTGATTCGGTTTAGTTGAAGTCTTAACCGAAAGCCAAACTAATTCGGTTTTTTATTTTCTAAACCATAACCAAACCAAAATGAAAAAAACCAAACCAAACTGACTTTCTCGGTATGATTTGTTCGGTTTTCAGTTTAAACCGAACCCATTGACACCCCTACCACACCCTCTCGGCGTTCTGGTGACTTAGCTTATAAATCATAGAACTTTGATGAGTCCATCCTTAGCCGGCCCAAAGCATAGCCTAATCTAACACTAGCAATCACAATTTTTTTATAGGCCTTGGCCAGCCCGAGCTTAAGCTTATCTAAGGCTAGCAAGCCCGAACCGAGCTAGACAAAGGCATACACATGTTATAAAGCAAAGCAACATTCATAGCTTTATTTTCCTCGCAATGTATCTTAGATACTCAATAGAATGTAGTACAGAAAAAGAAAATTACATATAAAAGACCTAGTTACGTGTTTTGACATACAAAAAGACATAGCAAAGGACTTTCCTTTTTAAACTGTTTGAGCTTAAACGAAAACTCTTGGGACAGAATCAACTGGTTTGCAATCAGTTTCCCTAAGCACCGTCTTGAGACCTTTCCCTCCTCCATTTGCAAGTGGATGTATTCCATGCTCAGGCCCTTTCATGTAAGCTCTGTTCTCCTTCTCCTTGTCAAAGCCCACCCCAAAACGCTTCTCCACATCTGCCATGTATATTAAGCACACAATAACATCATTACGACCTTTTATCTATCAAAATAAGTTTACCATCACCAAGGCCCCGGCGCAGATCCTCTGTGGTGTACCTCAGGACCCACATCCGAAGGGCGAAAATACCATTTTGCTCCTCGGAGTTGTCTCTACACCACAAGAAATCCCATGTGGGGGATCCCGGTTCCAAGGCCCAATTTGATACAGCTTCCTATAGAAGCACCCAAAAAAACCTTTTCTGGACCTAACTGGGCTGTTTACCTAACACTTACGATGTTTGGTGACACTTAAAAGTTGCTTCAGATAGAAGTGCTTCAGAAAGTCCATTGTGGTGAAGCAAAAATAGAGCTACTTTTAAAAACTAAGTTTGCCCCAAAGCATTTACCTATATTTAAGTAAAAACTTTTAAAATGATAAAATTATCCTTTCATTTTTATTTAAAAAAATTTTCAAAGATAAATATATCCATTTAGCCTAAAATTATGTACAAAGCATTCTTTTATATAATTTTTCGTATCAAACACAATTTTTAGCCAATAACTTTGATTTAAAATCCTTCTATTTGTAGGAAACTACTCCAAATGAGACCTGAATCTCATTGCTTCATGCGCTCCTTTTTCATGCAATAACATAATCTAGACTCATAAAAACCAGATAGTACTAAAGTAAACAGAGTCAAACCTCAATCTAGGCTCAGTTTGGTCATTACATCACTATGAACTGACTAAACCTTTAATAAAGTTTCTTGTTAAAAATCAGTCAAAATCATCGAAATTTCATAAAATTTCATTTTTTTTTCCTCCATACCGAAACCACCAAAAGTTTGGTTATTTAAAACCTTGCTGAAGTGATATGTCATGGAGGCATGGTTTTAAATTTCACCGAAATTTCGGTTTTGGATAAAATACGAAATTAATTTATTTCGCTGGAAATATTTTGGCGAAAAAGTGACCAAAATTGTCGAAATTTCAGCAAAATTTCGGCGAAATAAATTCACTTTGGTCAAACTTATTTAATTTAAAAAAAAATAGTTAAAAAATGCATTTAAACTCTATAAATTATCAAATTTTCATTCTTTTCACAAAAAAAAAATTTATTTTTCACCAAAATCTTTGAGAGAAATAATTTCTCGAATCATGTTTAAAGTAAAAAAATATAATAAAAAAATGCATTTAAACTCTATATTAAATACTTGACATTTCCGAAATTAAAAACTATGATTACTACTTAGT
>JAUPMG010000006.1:5495028-5522335 GCA_031762675.1 Pachysandra terminalis | reverse complement strand
CGAGTGCGAGGAATGGGGTCAATACAATTAAGAAGTTGGTGGTGGACAGAGTGGAATGGTTAGAAGAGGAAGGAATCAAGAAAGCTGTGGAAGGTTTCTATAAGAAGTTATTTACAGAGGAAGCCGGGTATAGACCAAAGATGGACGGTTTGAGGGTGGAGAGTATTTCTAGTGTGGTGGCAGAGGAAATGGATAAAGAATTCATGGAGGAGGAAGTGAAGGGGGCTGTTAAGGAGTTGAGGGGGGATAAATCTCCCGGACCGGACGGATTCTCTTTAGCCTTCTATAAGCAGTGTTGGGAGGTGATAAAGGCAAATTTGATGGGACTTTTTGCTGAAATTTTTACAAAAGGTAATGTGGTTAGAAGTGTTAATTCTACCTTTTTGGCGCTCATACCCAAGAAGGAGGGAGCTTTGGATATTAGGGATTTTCTCCTATTAGCCTTGTAGGGAGCTTGTACAAGATAATCGCTAAGGTGCTGTCCAACAGGCTTAAGAAGGTGATTAGGGGACTCATTAGTTCTAATCAGAGTGCGTTTGTGGGAGGGAAGCAAATTATGGATGGAGTTTTGATTGCAAATGAATGTATTGATTCGGTTTTGATGAGGAAGGAGAATGCGTTGATTTGTAAGATGGATATGAAGAAAGCATACGATCATGTTAATTGGGAGTTTCTCCTTTACATCTTGGGAAGATTGGGCTTTGGAGCCAAGTGGATTTCATGGATTAAGTTTTGCATATCTACTCCAGTCTTTTCTGTGCTGGTTAATGGATCCTCGGTGGGATTTTTTAATGGTTCTAGAGGTATTCGTCAAGGCAATCCTCTTTCCCCCTTTTTCTTTCTTTTGGTGGTGGAATACTTAGGGAGAATGTTGGCCCGAACGGAGGAGATAGGCCTTGTTAGAGGGATCCAGATGACTGCTTCAGCTCCTAGCATTTCATATCTGCAGTTTGCAGACAATACACTGATTTTGTGCAGGGCCAGTCAGACTGATTTGAGGGCATTGAGATGTGTGTTTTTGTGTTTCGTAGCTGTTTCAGGCCTCCACATTAATCTGATAAAGTCAGAGCTGATTGGTGTAGGGGATGTTGATAATCTGGCTCAGCTAGCTAGATGGCTGGGGCGTAAGATAGGAGGTCTTCCCTCCTCTTATTTGGGATATCCTTTGGGAGTTGCTTATAAAACCAAAGAGATTTGGAATAAAGTGATAGAGAGGTCGGAGAAGAAATTGGCGGCGTGGAAGACAAAATACTTATCTAAAGGTGCGAGGTTAATTTTAATAAAAAGTTTGCTTTCTAGTCTTCCCACGTATTATATGCCATTGTTGAAGATTCCTACTTCGGTGGCGAAGAGACTTGAGAAGCTTCAAAGAGATTTTTTATGGAGAGGCAATTAGGAAGGGAAAAAATACCATTTAATCAAGTGGTCTCAAGTATGTTGTGGAAAGGATGAGGGGGGTTTGGGACTGAGAGGTCTAACTGGTGTTAATGGTGCTCTTTTGGCTAAATGGTTGTGGTGATTCGGTTTGGAAGAAAGGAGCCTTTGGAGGACGGTTATTAGTAGTAAATATAGTGTGGAGGCAGGGGGTAGGTGCTCTAGAAATAATAGAAGCACCCACGGAACTGGTTTTTGGAAAGCTATGTGTAGTTATCAAGGAATGTTCCAAAAAGGTGTGAGATTTAAGATAGGGGTGGGAGATAGGGTTAAATTTTGGAAGGATATATGGTGTGGGGACATTGCACTGTTAAACAAATATCTGGGTGTGGCGGCAGTAGCCTCTAATATTGACGCTTGGGTGAAGGATTATTTGGTCTTCGAAGATACGGGGTGGAGATGGGATTTAAAGTTCATGAGGAATTTATTAGATTGGGAGGTGGAGGAAGTAGTGGACCTATTGGAGCGTATTAACTTTGTAAGAGTTAGTGGAGAAGGAGATGTTAGATCATGGTTATGGTCTAAGGATGGGATGTTTTCGGTTAGATCGATGTATAATTCTTTAAAGGTGGGGGTGGCGAGGTTTGGGTCATGGAAGTTGATTTGGAGAGCTGGTTTACGGTCCAAGATCTCTTTCTTTTTGTAGACAGCAGTCGAGGACAAAATTCTTACTTTAGATAATTTAAGTAAGGGTTGGCATTTGGCCTCTAGATGTTGTTTATGTAAGAGGGAAGAGGAGACTTCTTCCCATAATTTTTTGCACTGTGAATACGCTCAGTATCTGTGGGAAGTCAATCATTTCAAGATTTAAATTGTGTTGGGCCATGCCGAAGGATCTTAAAGCTGCCTTAGAGAGTTGGGGTTGGAAAGGGAAGAGGGAAGGAAGGAGAAAAAGTGGTTTATTGTGGAGCATGAGCCCGGCAGCGATTCTTTGGTCTATTTGGAGCGAGCCAGCAAGGAGATTTCAGTCGCGAGATTGGCTGGAAAAGTCTTGTCCTTTATTTTCTATTGGGATTCTCCTTATAAGGAATTTCAGGGGATTTTGTTTGAAGAATTTGACAGCATTTGGGGGTTGTTTTGGGATTAGTTAGGTTTGATGTTAGTAGACATACTTGTACTTATTTTCATATACCTGTACAGTTTTTTTCTTTTTATTTATATAAAATACACATTTACCGATCAAAAAAGGAAATTCCTTCCATTTATGTGATAGCATTTCTTTCCTCTTTTGGAGGAACATAGACTCACTTGTAGAATTCTTCATAGAATGCTATTCCATTTAAGATCTGTAATTTATTGGAAAATTTGATCTTTTCGGTTAAAATGAAAAATGTTTTATTGAGGATTTTTCTAAATGGGGAGGAAGTGTACGGTGTTTAATCTCTGTTAAGCTTTGAATTAAGGATGTGGAGGCTATTGGTCAGGTCATCTCTACCTTGTTTTATTGGATTAGCCCTCATCTTGATTTCAGCCATATTCAGTATTATCAGTTCAAAGGGGATTGCGATTTTTTGTAAATTTTTTTTTTGGGGGGTTCTGGGTTGGTAAGGTAGGTACACTAGTTCTGTGTATCATTATAGGTTGGTTTCTTGGGTGTACACTCTTCATGTAAAGGGGCGGGGGGTTCATTTTGTACAGGACTATAGCCTGTTGATTTACTTTACTTTATACTAATAGTTTACTGATAAAAAAATAATAATAAGCTGAAGGTAATGCATACTAAGATCTTTAAAAAGTTGTTTCTTCATGTACAAGGGGAGGGTGGAGGGGTTCATTTTGTACAGGGCTATAGCCTGTTGATTTACTTTACTTTATACTAATAGTTTACTGATAAAAAAAAAAGTGATAATATGCTGAAGGTAATGCATACTAAGATCTTTGTTTGTTTAGTGAGTCATCTATGGAGAGATAAGTTGCAATGTTCCCATGTTAATTTTAGAAATAATGAAAGTCTTTTGAAGATCAGAGTTCTGTTCAGCCTAAATGCAACATGTAAACTACAGCTTTTATGTGTTACTGTGTCAGCCCAGCCCAGCCGAGTAGATGCTGTTTTTGTCCATGGACGGACAAGCACGCCATGTATGGACCTAGGCTCAACTAACTAGACCTGATTTGGCACATCACTAAAGTTGATCCTCTAGGTATGGATCATCTAAATGGCACGACATCTTACCCCAGCATCATTGCAGATACTTATCCCATCCATGAAGACCACTTTTGTGCCTCATTCAAAATCTCCTTTGTGCCAATAGTTGGGCAATGTATGCCCACGATTCTATCACAAACAAAGTGAGGGGGGAAGTTGCAGATTTGGCAGCCATGTGAAATTGAGGGCTGAAAGTCAAGTTCATTGGAGTTACCCAAGTGATGTTTTGATTTAGGACTTGTAATATTTATACATGCTAGCAAATCTCATTTTCATTTGTGCTATCACATTTGGCTTGGCCTCCACTCAGTGGTGGTGTCTTGATTCTCTGCCATCTGTGAGATCATCGTGCCAGTTGTTTTGGTAGTGATGTTTATGATTCTTTTTTATCAATGTTCGTGAGCCCTTGTTTTGAACCCTGATGAGGGAGAGAAGATAGATCACATGTTAACTGTAATAGGTGGCCATCATATGGGGGCTCAGCATTGCCATATATTGAGACACCTTCTCACTGACATATTGTTTATTTAATGCCAATTTCCTCTATTGACAAAGGGAGAGGATGATTCAATACCCTTAATCCACCTAAACCCACTTTGTCCTCCATTTAGCTCTCTCGATGAAGCTGTCCAGATGATCTCATTATCAGAAAATATAAAAAGTATATAATGGCCTTTGATCTCATCCCGCCTTTGTATTTGATGGATTGAGGCTTGATGAGGATGTTTTACTATCATTGGAGATACTGGATTGGATTTTGGCAAGACCATAGGATCTCGGATACAAACAATTCAAATCTCCCTTGATTTTGGTGAGGATGCTTAGTATCTCATGTGGAAGCTGTATATCCTGCTGTTTGCTCTGTCTCCCTTCTGCTCTATATCGTGGGGGTATTGAAATAATGCAATAAGATAACCTTCAAAAATATAAATTATCTGACTCTATGTGAGTGGATATTTATATTAAAATAATTCATGAATAGCATTCTAGAGTAAGTTGATTTTTGTTAACATCTTGATGTATCTACTAGTATTTTCCTTGGGGAATGCCTTTCCCTGAAAACTATGAAAAACATAAATGTATACTTTCCTTGTCACCAACAGTAGAAAAAAAAAAAAAAAAAGAGAAGAAAGAAACAAAATTCTGTTCACCATGAAATACAAAATGATGTCCCAGCATGGGCTGTGACTTGGAGAATACTTCTTCACTTCAAAGCAGCCGGTTAAGCTTTTAAAAGTCTAAATTCCAAATATTTATCATCACTGTAGCGGCTTTCCTTCAATATGAAATTAGTTACAGCCTGAGTTAACCTTCTAATATAGGATACAAATCTTGGATCAGAGAATTTACAAGTATAGTATTTTATTTATCCTGCAAAAGGGGTAAGTTGTATAATCCATTTTGTTGTGCGTTTCAGGAGAAGAGAAACGTTATTCGGAGATACATGCCCCTTTACCTTTTTATGATCTGATTCTTTTAGTGATTTAGCTAATAAGAGGCCAACACCCATCTGTTGAAAGGGAGCCTGAGGCTTTTGATTGGCAAAAATCCCGCACTGAAACTCACAATGCTGCAGATTAATAAGTTAGTATATCATTAGGGGTGGCAAAAAGAATCTGTCCTTGGGAGCTTTTTCGAGGACTCGACTCAGCCACAAAATAATTGAAGGTGTTTCCTTTTATGGAATGCAGGCCTAATTAGAGACTACATTAGTTAACATACAATGGTTTTCCTGGAGCACTGCAAGGGTGATAAAGAGGTTTTGACATCTAGAGCAGAACTGTCAATTTAACAACAGATCTCAACCTCCATGTATGTGAAAACAGTTGACAGAGGCTTGCTTGCCTAAGATCCCCCCCCCTTTTTTTTTTGTAAATGTACCCCACTCTAGATGCAGGCATCGTGTTTGAAATTTAGTGGTAGCAACAGTGTCCTTCATCCAACTAATAATAATAGCTATGAAACTGATCGTCTTAAGAATAAGCAGGAAGCTCCAGTTGAATGAGAATAAATACCCTTTCTCTTTTTATCTATCTATTTTTGTTGTCTTCAGGGCATCCTGATCCTTCATTCATCCCTCTTGTGACAAGATACTTCAGTGATCTGTATTTTATTTTCTTTGAGGGACTCTCAATACGAGGTTCCTTCTGAATAATCTATTATTTTTTACTTTTTATGTGTAAAGTGAACATTTATGGATAGATGTTGTCTAACTTTGACATTTAAATGTTGTGACTAGTTTGTTGTTTCTAATCTGCCTGCATTTGCTCTATAAAGAGTGTTTTGAGAATTATACCTGACTTGTATGGTCCATTTTGTTGTATGTTTGGTCTATGTTGTTTTTTTGCAGATGTCAGAGCTACTTAACCAGAAATCTTCTGTACAAGGAAAAGTTCCTTCAGGCTATTTTAATGCTGTATTTCATTTAAGTGGAGCCTGGTTGAATGATGTTGCGGACACTAAGTTTCTCGCTTTTGATGGTTACTTCATCTCCTTGTACTATTTCCACCTTACAGCATCTCCATTAATACTCCAAGACAAAGTAAAGAAGGCTGTTCCATCTAACTGGGACCCAGCATCACTATCTAGGTAGTTATGCTCTTTTCACTCTTTATACATGAATGAATTGATTCACTAGATATATGTAATAAACTGATTGTATTTATTGGTTTCCAAACATTGATATATTACCTTAACATAACATCAGTATCCTTTCAGAGATGAACCATCATAATGACCTTGATGCCTTAAGGATGTCATTCGTATATATCCTATAATGTCTAAACTAGACCAATTAAGTATTAACTAAATAATTCTTGGATTAACTGTGAGCCATTACAAATTATGCTACATAGTTCTTCAGAATTCAGAGTAAACTGGTTTGATTCCAACTTTGTTTCTTTGGGTATCTTTGTTTTGGTCAGTATCATAGCATATATGTTTTCTTTGAAATTCAGTGAGTCCTTGGTGGTAGGCTTATATATCTTGGAGGCAGGGGGAGGGGTGATGTTGGATATTTTTTAACCAAATTTAATTAGCAGATTCATCCGGACATATGGGACGCACATAATTGTAGGAATGGCAGTTGGAGGACAAGATTTACTTTGCGTTAGACAGAAACGTTCCTCATTGATTCCCCCTGCTGAACTCAGAGCACATTTGGAAGATCTGGGAGATTCTTTATTTTCAGATGGAAGGAGCCCATCTCTGTTACAGAGGAAAACCAGAGAAGGCAAGCAAAAGGTATGTACTAGCACCTTTCAGTTTGGTCTTCTTCCTATGCATGTATAAACTCTATATGAAGTTCATACGTGTGCTCCTTTCGTATAGGATCCCGAGGTCTTCAATCGAATTTTGCAGTCAAATGCCATGCAGTTGACTAGCACCATTACTGAAACATCAAGCAAGGATGTAAGTCCAGATATGCCTGTTATTTATTCTCTTGAGTAAGATCTATTAGTTAAGTCTGTGAATTTACTTTAAACAGGGACTTACCATCGTCTGGTCAAAAAGAGGAGGGGATGTGTTTCTGCATAGTCACAGCAAGTGGCTCCAGACAGTGTCTGCTAACCCAGATGCGATACTTTTTAAGTTTGTGCCCATCACTTCTCTACTTAGCGGGATCCCAGGCAGCGGGTATCTTAGTCATGCAATCAATTTATACCTCCGTTGTAAGTGCCTTCATGTATGCCTTTCGTTCACATCCATTGTACAACTAGTATCACTACCATGAAGCTACCTGCCAAGAAATCACTCGGAAACTGTTGGAATCAGAAAGAAATTATACTTAAACTTGCGTGAATGCAAAAGAGAAATTCCATTAGGACTTCCTGCTTGGTTTTCACTGTTTTCCTGTTGATATATAAATCATTCCTGTTTAAGTCCATTTTGCAGTTTTGTCAATTTTAAGTTATTTTGATCTTCTTTCCTATGCATACACTAAATTATATTTGCCTTCATTACTTCTTAACATTGTATGAGTTTGATATGGGGAGTTGAGCAGCAGTTTCTAATGTAAATTCTCTGATCAGACAAACCTGCCCCAGAGGATTTACAGTATTTTTTGGAGTTTCAAGTTCCTCGGCAATGGGCACCTATGTTCAATGAGCTGCCTCTTGGGCCTCAAAGAAAAAAAGTCTCTTGCCCATCACTGCAGTTCAGCTTCTTGGGTCCTAAACTTCAAGTCAGCTCCATCCAGGTACTCCTATTTCATTCTTTCAATTTTTTTTTTCTTTTTAACTTTAAAATTCTCCATGTATCTGTAAATTCATGTAAAAATGGTTTAAATAATTAATCCTCCTTTGATACCCTGGATGTTGTGTGATTCAGGTAAATTTATGTTTACTTTTGTTCATGAAAGTAATGTGAGAGGTCGAAAACTGAAATGATTGTGAAATTTAAAGGAAAAGTTAATGCAACACTTTTTAACTAATGAAGAGCATCAACTCATGCATAATTTGTGGAGCAGGGAGATGCAAGATATATGATGAATAAGAATAAAAACCAAACATAAAATGGAAAAGTTTAGAAAAAAGGGTTATGAATTTTTTTCTTCACAAATATGTTGCTCAAAGCTTGAATTTAGGGTAAATTATAGAAACCTTCCTTGAGATATGCATTAATTACAGAAACCTCCCTTCATCTTTTTGAAATAGCACTTTCTCCTTGTCAGAATAAGACTGTTAGTAAAAGTAACATTTGATTATCTTTTACTTAGATACCCTCATTGATAAATTCAATATTTGTAAACATAGAAGTAATTTATTTTATAAGAAAATACCCCTTCAAGCTTATTCTTTGAATAAAGGATTTTACATTGTATAATATGGTTTTACAAAGAAGGGTATAAATGGAAGAGAATGAAGAGAAATTAAGGAAAATATGTCTTTGAACTACCTTAATGGAGGGGTAATTTTGTCCAAATGAGTGCAAATATGTGCTAACATCAGCATTTTCCTTCATGCAATTCGACGATGAGTCAACGGAGGAGAGGTGAGTGTAACCTCCCTTCAAACCTGAAGGGAGGATAGTGTTATTTCAGAAAGGTGAAGGGAGGTCTCTGTAATTAACGGATACCTCAAGGGAGGTTTTTATAATTTATCCTTGAATTTATTGTATATGGTTATGCATTAGCAGAAGAAAAAAAGGCATAAGCCGAGAGAAGGAAAAAAGATAGAAGAAGTGGATATACTTTAAACTAATTTAATCATATGGCATATTGTTCTTTACTACAAGTAGACAAAAAGAATAAGAAAGAAATCAGCAATAATACAACAAAAACAACAATGCCTCATCCCGACTACTTGGGGCCGGCAACTCAAATCCTATTCCTCCATCCTAGTTTGTCAAAAACCATATCTTCGCTCTAGTTATGAGTATCCAAGTCCTTTCACACTGACTCCATCCAGGTTCTTTTTGGTCATCCTCTCGCCCTCTTCTATACTTCAATGAGTATCCCTCACACCTTACAACTGTCTCAGTCTTTGCTTTACATGCTAAAAGCATTTACTTTCCTTTATCTCATCTTCGGTCAACACCTAGACAATCTCAGATATGTTCATTTCTTATCTTTCTTAACTTTCCCACACATCAATCTTAGCAACACTCTCCTATTCATATGTTGCTTGTAATTATCAACATTCTGATCCATACATCATATCAGGCCTAATGGCTGTCCAATAAAGTTTTTCCTTTTAGTTTGAGTGAAACACGTCGATCACTGAACACTCTCTCCATGTAATCCATCCAGCTCTAATTCTATGTCTAACATCCTCATCAATATTCCTTTCTTTATGGATAATTGGTCCAAGATAGCGAAATTCATTACTTTTAGGGATCTCTTGATTCTCAATTTTGATCGTTGCTTCACCTCAACAATTGTTTGTGCTAAAGTTACATTTCATATACTCGGTCTTAAATCAACTTATTTTAGAAACTTTTGATTCAATCCGTTCATAAGTTTTGCATTTACTCTCTCTAGTTTGGTCCCCGCTAAAACCATATCATATGCACCTCCTCTTGAATATGAGTAGTTAGTTCCTCCATAATTAAAGGAAAAACAAAGGGAATCATAGCTGACTCTTGATGTAAGCCTATCCATAATTAAAGCAATGTGTAAATTCGATTCATGATTATGTATCAATAAAGGATAGTAGGCAAAGCCGAAAAAAATGAGGTAGGTGAATATTTTGGGTTTGTGTTGAATTCTTTGTGGATCCAAAATTTGTGTTTGTTAGGAACTTATTTTCTTATCAATAAAGGATATTTTGGGCTTGTTTGGAACCTCCCTCTCCGCAAAAATGCTAGGGAGGTGGATTGTGTTGAGTTGAGTTCTGTGTTTGCTATCGTTGGGGAGATGTTTGTGTGTTCTTGGGGGGGGGCGCGGGGATGGAGGATCTGGTCTCTTGATTCATCTAGTGTTTTCTCGTGTCGGTCTTTTTTCAACTAGTTTCGTCTGGATTGAGTTGGGACTCCATCTTCTTTCTCGACCTGGTCTTTGTGGTCTCCCTCCGATAGTTAGAGCATTCACTTGGACTGCATTATCACGTCGGATTAAGATAACAGACATGCTCCAAAGAAAGAGGAGGTTCGTGGCTCTTTCTCCTTACATGTGCTTCCTGTGCAGAGCGGT
Organism: Pachysandra terminalis; assembly: GCA_031762675.1. Lineage (NCBI taxonomy): Eukaryota > Viridiplantae > Streptophyta > Magnoliopsida > Buxales > Buxaceae > Pachysandra > Pachysandra terminalis. The sequence goes on along the minus strand of JAUPMG010000006.1, from coordinate 5,512,124 downwards.
GGAGGAGTCCTTGGACCACATATTTATTCATTGTCCTATGGCTTCGGAGATTTGGGGATTTTTCATTCGGTCCATTGGGAGGATGTGAGTGCTACCGGAGGATATTTGTCAGTTGTAAGACCAATGAAAGTTTCCAGATATTGCTGAGAGGGGCAGGATTCTTTTTCGTATGATGTTCCAGGTTTTTCTTTGGCGTGTCTGGAGGGAGCGGAACCGGAGGATATTTTTGGATTTGTCGTCTTCGACCGCGAGTGTGATTGAGGGGATGTTGTCTTCCTCGTCCTCTTGGGTCTCGGTGCAGGGTCAGTTCCCGGAGTTCTCGGCTGCGAATATTGTACGAGAGTGGTATTCGATCTCCATGGTTGACGGTCGTTCTCAGTCTAGACAGGTCAACCAGGACCCTATTCCTGTGGGTTGGGTGTAGCTGTCTTTTGCCGTCTTCATTCCAGCTCTCCCTGGTTTTCTGGGAACGACTGTGTTTTCCGGGATTGAGATGATAGTCTTATTTTTGTGTTCTCTGGTCCGACTGTGGTGAGTGAGCTGGCATGGATCGAGATGTTGGCTTTAGTGATTTGCTTGAGGTATTAGTTTATGTGGTGATTATTCTTGCCTTACTATGTTTTCAAGGGAAGACGGTGGACCTTGCCATCATCTCGGCACGGGAAGCACATATGTGGAGACAAGGCCCACCCCTTCCTCTTCCATTGCAACATATCACAAGTATTTATCCTGTACAAAACAGAGGCTCAAATAAAAGCTGACTTTGGGAGGGGAGTGGGTCTTCCACAATCAATACGAAGGGAATAAACTAGGGAAATCTTCCCTAGGCGCTCAAACAATGGAGCAAAAAGAACTGGTAAAAAAGGACCTATCAGAGCTAGTCAACCAAATCCTGGAATTCCTGGACTCAGGGTTAGTAAAAACTAAACTCAAGGACTTGACAAGCGACGCCAAATACTCCAACTCAACATCACGCTGTGAAGCTAGAGGTTCCACACTAAACCGCCTCAGATCACGATAAAACATCTACTACAGTGGACTCCTTATGGCTGGCAAGTCTATACACACGAGGATATGCAAGAGACAAAGGATGCTCACCCCAGCACAAATCATGCCAAAAAGACGTATGACTTCCATCCTCCATAGAAGACCTGACCAAAGGATAGAACACAGGAGCAAGGTCCGAAATGGCCTTCCAAGGGCTTGCACATCGAGTTCTGGCCCTAGGATTAATCATCCACCTATTATCACGAGAGCCATACTTTTTATGAATCACCTAACACCATAGGGCATTTCTCTCTATACAAAACCGCTAGAGCCATTCCCCAAGTAGTAAAGAGTTTTGCTTCCGAATAGCCCCCAAATTAAGACCCCCTTTGGGCTTACTTAAGCGCACAATTGACCAAATGATCCTTCTTACTCCCATCCCCCTCCCACAAGAAATCACGCTGAAGCTTCTCAATCATCCTAGCCACCCTAGCTGGGGCCCTAAACGGAGAGAGGTAATAGATCGGGATATTCGACATCGTGTATTGGCTTTATGTTTTCCAATCAAATGCTTATAAGTGGATAGCATAACTTGTGAATCTGACTCAACCTAATCACTGGATGCTTGAGAAAAGAAAGGTAGAATCTCAGCTCCACTGACCACGAAACACTCCTGTTCAAGATTAGTTAGAATTGCACAAGATCAGATACAATCATTTGGATGGAAGACGGCATCTTAAAAGTTAAAACTCAATTTGATAACTTTCTCAGAAAGTAAAAGACAGTGTGTAATTGTCCAACTCAGTCACCATGTATGGTTCGACCACAATTGTTTCTTCTTTTTTTTGGAAGGTAAAAAAAAAATGTTATAAGCTAATTCAGTACCATGATGGGTTTGGCAAGTTACTGAACCAGAGAAGCATCGCAGTTGGTATGTGCTAGTCACTGGGTTGCGAGTTCTATACTTGACCAACACAGTCCAACCTCTCAATTTCTCATAGTTGACCTTCATACTAAGAAATCTGGCAACCTTCATTGATATTCACTGCTTTAAAAACAAGAGAGGAAAAGATTGAACGAATCACCAGATCCACCACTGTTGGCTGGTCGGAGAGCAAGGCAAGAGCTGCAAGACATTGTTGCCACAAGAATTCATCGTCAAATTGTCGTAAAGAGCAAGAAAAGGGTAAAGGGTAGTTTTGGAATTTGAAATCTTTTAACTGCATAGATAATGAATTTGTAATTACGTTTTTGTATTTTTGTTATTTTTTATTATTTTGTGAAAACCCTATGCTTTTCCAAGTAAAGAAGTAAAGAAACAAAGAAGGAAACAACCTGCTTTGCTTGATATTTCCTACCCTGCCTTAATGAATCATAGATTCTTCAATGCCTCATGTTCATTATACAAAACAAGCTCACTTGACTGGGTATTGCTTTCAGTTCTTGTTGGTTTTCCAACTTTCATTATTATGAGATCTTTGTTGGTAATCCAGAAAGTTGTCGCTTGGTCCTTTTTGATGTGTTAAAGAGGCAGAAAGAATTGAATTTTGTTGTTCAAGGGTTTTTAGTTTCATTTCAGGTCTCAAGTGGTCGGAAGCCAGTGATTGGAATGCGGCTGTACTTGGAAGGGAAGAAATGCAACCGATTGGCCATACATGTAGAACACCTCTTAAGCCTTCCGAGTATTATTGGATCATCAACTGATACCACCTCATCAAGGCCATGTCAGTGGCGAGGTTCTGACAACTATGAGTCAAACCACCAGTACTTGGAACCGGTAAAGTGGAAGAGATACTCAAATGTGTGCACATCGGTTGTGAAGCATGACCCCAACTGGTTGCAGGGGGAATCCAGTGGCGTGTTTGTAGTAACAGGTGCACAGCTCCTCACCCGGGGAAAGTGGCCAAAGACGGTGCTTCATCTCCATCTACTCTTCACCCACCTACCAAACTGCAGTATCCAGAAGTCGGAATGGGCCCTTGCTCCAGAAGCATCCCACAAGTCAAATTTCTTCACCAGCCTGAGTACAACATTCTTGCAGCGTGAAGCAGCAGCGCCTCCGAAGCAAGCGCCCACGGTACTGAACTCTGGTGTATACCCTGATGGTCCGCCTGTACCAGTCCGATCCCAAAAGCTCCTCAGATTCGTTGAGACAGCAGAGGTGGCAAGGGGTCCACATGACATGCCGGGCCATTGGCTAGTAACAGCTGCTAAGCTGGTGACAGAGGGTGGCAAGATTGGCTTGCATGTAAAGTTTGCCTTATTAAATTACTCTACATGAACAAGAACAGTCATTGTGCATAGATAATGGCTGCATTCTTTTCTTTTGTTTTGGGTGAGGGAAGTAGGTTTGTATTTGTTCACTGTAAATAGGGAAATTTTCCTTTCCCTTGTTCAAACTATAGGTATAATTATAAAATCTCGCTTCTAATATAGTTATTTACTGGCTACGTTATATTTTTTTTTTTTCCTATAAATAATTATAAATCTCCCTTCTAATGTTGTTATTTACATCCCTATCCTAGAAAGACATCGAGTTCAGTTTCAAATCTCCCCTGCAATATTCTGCTACGACATATATGCCCCTTTTAATAAAATCATACAAGTCAATATTAGCCTATTAAATAAATTTGAAATATTTTTATATAAATATCTTAAAACCCATCAAAAATAATCTAAAGAAACCCATGAAGGAATTTGTGCATCGCTCAACTCCGAAGGAAATTATATCCAAGAAATCCATTATTTAATATTTAAATGATTTAAATGTCCCTAATGGACAAAAATATGATTGACTTAAAATAAGCTTAGGGTCGTAAACGACATTTTAGATTGAGGACATTTTTCTCTTCTTTATAAGAAGATTACTAAGAGTAAGATTTAAAGGTTAACGGTTATTTTTGTCATTAACTGACATCCAAGATTCATCCATGGGTATTTTTGAATAGATATTTTTTTCTGAGAGAATTCTAAAATATTTTCCCAATATTTTTAATATATCTTGTTCTATAAAATTTAGTTATACAATTCTTTTGTTGAACAATAACTAAATTAAAAAATAAAAGATAATCAATCTTTAATGATCTAATATAGAAAGATTAAGAATAATGGAATTAATTTACTTCATTTGCAGTTTTGACTAATTCACTAATTTTATAGATAGAACAATTGCTATACATTTGTACCATTTATCTTAAGGGTCGTATTGTTATTTAATAATTATGATTTATTTGAGGAGAGATTTTGACCTACTACCCTAATTTTTTAATTTTTTTTTGGGTATATACAATAGAGGGGAGTTTTTGTAATGGCGACCAGGTAAAAATAAATAAATAAAATTTTCCTTGTAACTATATTCAGAGGAATGATTTTTCGACTCGTTGAGGCTGGGCAAGAATTTTACAAATTTTCATGCAATCTACCTCATTGCATGGTGAGACATGATTTTTTTTCTATTATGTGGAGGAATGGTGTGCTAATCTAGATTGTTTCACCAAATATGGTTAGGCCACATGGACAATATTTCAACTAAATGTATAAAAGGCTATACTACCTTTTAATATTTTTAAAATTTTATACAATAAATACATTAGAATTAGTGGGATCTTTCAAATAAGTTGCCATGTGCCATGTTTTCAAAATAGTATATCGCTATTTGGCAATAGACTCAATTGAATACTTGCTCTCTTTGATAGAAGTCTCTTTTAAAGATAAAAACCCTTATCTAAATAAAAAAAATCAGATTAAAATTCTTATATAATAATATAAAATATAAAACAAGTAAAATATAAAGTACGACAATCGTAGAATTTTTTTTTTATTTAGGGTTTAGCATTTTTTTAGGGTTTTAGTTTTTTTTAAGTTTATTTATTTATTTTTGGGTTGTTAGATTTAAAGGTTAATCTCTCTCTCTCTCTCTCTCTCTCTCTCCCTCTTTTAAGGTTTTTTTATTTTTTATTTTTTATTTTTTATTATTATCACTTTTTAAGGTATAATATTTAGGGTTTAGGGTTCTTATTTCCTTTTAGGGTTTTAGTCCTGAATTTTAAGATTATAAGACTCTAATCTTAAGAATGGTGTTAAATAGATGAGTAGGATCCATAGTTTTAGGTTTCGGAAATTTCAACAATTTTGTACTCCAATGAAAACGAAATTTCGGACAAAAGCAATTTTAAAATAAAAAAATTGAACAAAATTAGGTTGTGAAATTTAGCAAAATTTTGGCCAATTTCGGAACGAAATTTCGGACATTTCACCGAAATAATTCTACTTTTTTTTTAAGTATTTTGATTTAGACTTAATTTCGACCAATTTCTTTCTTTTTTTAATTTTTTTTTAATAACTTCTAAAATATAAATAATAAATTTAGTCAATAAAAAACAGAGAACTCTTTATTTAAATATATGCTATTTATGAACACTACAATTATTTTTAATTTTTTTTTTATTAATAATGTGAAATGATACAAAAGTTTAAAACTAATAAATACAATATTTATAATACAACATTCCAAAAATATATTAGATTCAAATCATCTCATCCTATTCCCTTCATATAAGAATTCAAGTCATTGAGGCATGTGTGGAGGGAAATAAATATTTCCCAGATGAAATGCCCAAGAAAGAAAGAAGCAGTAGCAGATAAAACATCAGAAAACAACAAAGAAATGAAATCAAATTAAAGTGGTTAAGTAGCAGAAATGTTTGTTCAAAAGAATTTCCAGACAGGCACCAGTTTCTTCACTACATGATAACCTGCCACACTGGCCTAATCCTCCAACTAAGACATGAAGAAAAAAGAGAAGAAAAGGACTGGGCTGTCAACTCAACCCAACCCAACTGGATTCTAAGATACATCTTTGAATTGGTCATTTGGAGCAGTTCCATGCAAGCTAAAATTGTAAGCAGAAGAGAAGATTTCCAACATTTATGAAGGTGAGGGCCATTCCTTTCGGATTTCGAAAGAGTAATTGATATCCAAATAACACTTGCCGTCGTCATCTACAAACTGCAATAGAAACAACCGAGCTTGATTATTAAAGACCCCTTCTGCATACCTACACACAAGAAAGAAGGAAAAATAACCCTTTTGTAAATTGATGAAAGACATTTTTGTTTTGGTTTATTTACCTTGGTTCTTGCAGAATAAGAACCCCTTGAAAAAATACCAGATGGGGTTGTTTCTTCTTCTAATTCATATGTGTAAGGTTCTTTCTGAGGACTGAAAGTACCAAGCATTCTTTTTGTATTTTCCACTGCCATGAAATTCATCCACAGTACATAAGAGAAAAACAAAAGGAAATCACCAAAAGAACATGAAAACAAACATAAAAGGAAATGTCGAATCAAGGAGAGCTTATTATTCTACCTCTCACTCCAGTCTTCCATACATTGTTTGTATACTTGAGTCCAGAGACAATATTGTTAGAGACAACGAATGAGAACTTGAGGCGATAGCGACTTCCGTCCTTCATGCCAAAAGCATAGCCCTTAGAATTTGGTGTAAATGGAATTGGCAGGACGAGATCAGGCCGGTCAGGGGACAGGATTGTGAGGCTCAGGATATGGACATCAGGTTCTGCATTCTCTGCTTTGATTTCAATCAAAAATCTACAATTGTTTTAGAACTCAAGCATAACAAGAATTCAGAAGTCTCAAGTAAAATTACAGAATAAGGAAGAGAAATGCAAGCTAGGGGTGAATTGGGTTCTTAAGCTCATGCAAAATCTGTAATATATCTATCATGGGATTTTTGATTCATGGCCAGCGAACAGAATAAGAAACAGAGAGACATGGAGTTGTTGAACAAAACCTCCAACGGCAGAAAGATCTACACTTCCAAGAAGCTGTTCCTTCCATCTCCTCAGACTCTCATCATCCTATTGTATAAACAGAAAAACAGACACTTGAACAATCAAACCCAGAAAAAGAATTCATAATTTAGAAAGATAAAGACAAGAATCAAACCCCAGAAGAAAGAATCTGCAAACATAACCAAACCTTATCTTTCTCGAGCTGTTCTTTGAGGGTGACTTGAGGACCTAAGTCTAATTCCTTCTTAGCTTTCAACTTAACCCCATTATGTTCCTCTGCTTCACCATCGTCATCATCATAGCCATCTTCCTCATTCTCTGTAGAAAACACAGAAGCATAGCTGAACTTCCTGCTCAACTTCTCTACTTCATCGCCTTCACAAATCTCACTTGATTCTCCACCTGAATTATTGTTGTTGCAAGTGCTGTTCTTCTCTTCAACCCTCTCCATTTGGGGATTGAAGGAAAGGTCCTTGGAAGCGGAGAAAGCTCCAACAACCGCCGACATTTTCTGTTAGAAACAAGCCCAGAAAACAGCAATGAGAGTACAAGAAGAACAGGTCTTTGCCCAAATTCCAGTATCCTTAATTTCCGCCAAAGTTAGAAACAATTAGCTAAAATTGGCAATTTTTTCCCCCGTTATCTGGGTTCTGAAGAGAGATGTGATACGTGGGTTTTGAATGAAGTTGGAGGATGTTGAGAGAGAGATCTTATCTAGAGAAAAGGGTAGTTAAGACCACCAGAAGAAGAAGATCAAACCGCTAAAAGCTGGAGCAGGTGACTTTAGCTTTACACGGGAATGAATGATATGCCAACTAATGGTCGACCCCACTATGGCATTGTTATCAGAACCGGGTTGTTGGACCGGAGAGTGAACCGTAAAAGGCCATTAATTGAAGGCTTTTTGTTTCATAAAGAGGTTATCAGAACAATGGGTTGGACATTGTCAACCAGATTCCTTTTTATTTATTTGTTTAATTATTTATGATTTTTGTGTGTGTGAAGTTTGTTAGAAGAGGTACAGGAGTAGAATCACAAAAGGTTAGATATCAATTTTTTTTTGGATTCATTTTTCCATTTAATCTCACCAAATCCTGCACCTGTGCCTACATCAATGTATGTGATTGGTACATTCTTTTTAGGGGAATTATACCAATCACATACTTGGTATACCAAAGGGTCCAGGATTTGGGTACAGATGATATGTGCGGAAGAAAATCGCCTGCGATAACTTCCTACTATTTGTTTAGTGGACAAATTACGTGATGCCATGAAAAAAGTGAAGAAACTGACAGCTCGAAGGTAGGATTTGGTTTAGGGTTAATCATTTCTTAGGGTTTTAGATTAATGAAGAATTAATGACTGATATTAATGATAATGATATGTTGATTGCAAGAAATGTCAATGTTTACCTACTTGAACACTGGATGGTTCGAAAACCTGACTTGTGTTTACCTACTTGAACACTAGATGGTTCGAAAACCTGACTTGTGTTTACCTACTTGAACACTAGATGGTTCGAAAACCTGACTTGCACTGGCCTAAATCAATGATAGGTCATTCCAATGCAAGGTTTCTCTTTCTAGAGAGTTAAATGAGGTGAAATAAAGGAGGAAAATATCAAGAGAACAATCAAGAATGTTAAAGAGAGAGCACTACAAAGAAGCTTCGGAAGATATCTTTCTTAGAAATCTAGGAAACTCGAAAATCCAAGAGAGATCACAAAGAGATCCCTCTTCTAATGGAAGTCTAGGCTTTTATAGCGAGATTCCCTCGGATATATCAATGTCTGAGTGACAAGTGCTATCACTCAAATGCCACGTACAACATGCAAGCCCCATTGTTGTTGCTTGAACAACATGTCAGACATGCAAGAGCGTCTTCTACTCTTCGAATGACACATAAGCCTTAGCCGTCACTTTTTGAGTGACATCAAAAGTTTATATGCAATCCCGAGTAACTCGTGGGCTCGATGTGAAGAACACTTGGCATAAACATTAAAGCGTACATACATTCTCTGTGGGGAATAGTCCCTTGATGTGACAATGAATACATAAGATTGATGAGACTTTCTCTCTGGCCCTCCATTCCTAAAGGTCTCAGTCTACTCCCCCTTATTAAATAAGAAACTCGAGTTTACATCTAGAGATATAACTCCCACATTTAATCACGTGGATAAATTGACTTGATGTCAATGGTTGTTCCCTTGAAACATAATAATAACTTTTATCATCTAGTTGGTTACTTCTAATAATAATGATTTATAACATCGGATTGATCACATCGAACTAGTTACCTCGACGTCCAAAGTGATTACCTCAAACGTCGAACTGATTATCTTGAATAATGACGAATTGACCATCTATAGGCTAGCCTTTAATTGATTCTCTTGAAGTAGTTGATAATATTGAAGTGTATACTTCTTTGAAATGTCTTCATTTGAGAAGTGATCCCTTAAGGGCATATATGTTTGTGTGCATCGAGATTGAAGGGTGTCCCGTTGAATTGAGCCTTCCAGGTAATAGGCTTGAGGAGATGTCCCAACATCGGTGGGTCCTCGAAGTGTTGAAAGCTTGTCCCAACACAGGTAGGACTTCATCGAGTGCTCGAGAGGATTTTCCTGAATAGGAGGGCTCTCTAAGTGACAAGGGGATGTCCCACGAAGTGGGGCTTTCATCGAATGCTCGAGAGGATGTCTCTGAATTGGGGGCCCTCAATGTGACAAGGGGATGTCCCACGAAGTGGGGCCCTCATTGGGTAAGTGGAACCCATAGGGTGGAATTCGAAGAGATGTCCCTTGGAAGAGGGGCCTTTGAGTGGATACGTGAGAGGATGTCCTGCAAGGGCGCCCTTGCCCAAAGGGAAGAGATTCGAGGGGATTGTTCCTTGATGAACCTCGAGCAAATGGAAATCCAAATTATATTATTATTATTGATATTGCCCCGTGGCATTTTTCCATTGGATTAATTTCAATTTATAAATTGGCTCATCATCATTAGCCCCCTACTACGCTTGAAACGTGTGGATTTGACACGTTGTAAGCGCAATACAATGAAAGAGGCAAGTTTTCATGCGCATTAAATGCATAGTGAGTTACTACATCGTTGCTGAGTCATAAAGACATCACCTGAGCTTATTTTGTATAAGAACTATACTTCATTAAATGTGTGTGCTGAGGTGTAATTCAAATATTGAATGACACATGCACCGCTTGACAACTCGAAACCACTGTTTGAAATTCTAGGCGATTTCATGATTCAAATCGATGTGTATAAATTGAAAGATAACCTTACAGATTAAGTTACCTAGCTATCCATCTCCTTCTTGATTACCCTGCAATTGACTTCCATTCTCAGAGCTTCAGAGTTCATTTACAAGTTCTTTGCATTCAAGCAAATGGAACCTATAACCAAAACTGCTCAAAAGAAATTCAGTAAATCGAAGGGAGCCTCGAGTTCGCGCTAGGAGAAAAGAAACACCTCTTTCTGGATAGAGGTAAACATATGGACTCCACCAGACCGGAGGAGCGTGGTTGAGTTGAAGATGTCATACATGGATTTTGATGAGGCATCTGCAAACATCAAACATTTCAAGGTAACCCCTTACTGCAGAATTTCTCTAGGGGATTACCCTCTTCTTATGCATGTTTTAGGGCTCATTTGGGTCTGCCAATTGGTTGGGTGACCTGGTGTAGGAGTGTTTTGTCCAACCCAGTCTATGAGGCCAAAATAAAAAATGTTGGCATCTACAATCCCCTCAAAGTATCTCTTTTGGAGATATCTCGAGACAATGATGATCTGAGGGACTTTGTCCTTCCATGGAATCCCCACACCCATATGTTTGTCATAACGTTCGAGGAAATTATTTTGTCGCTCGATGATGTTCATATTTTGTACTGTCTGCTTGTCGAGGGTACCCAGAACCCAGGGCACATCAAGCTATCCCTTGCCGAGAAACATGTGGAGAAGGGGTTGATCGATGGCTTTAAGCTCTCAAAGAGGAAAGCTGTCATCGGAGCAAAGGGCTTAGTTGAGGGTGAAGGGTCTCGTCAAACCCTCGCATGATGGGTCAAGGTTTTTCTGGATATAGGAGTCTCCAAAGAGAAATTATAATGTATTGGAGATAGTCTTGGGCTTAGAGAGAAATATTCCCATGTTTCTCGAGGCTTTCATAGCCTTTTGGTTATCCCATTTTATTTTGGAGGGGTATCCAAGCGATAAAATAAATGATAAGGTTTTCCTGATAGCCATCAAATTGGCCCAGGGGATCGAAGTCCTCATAGCTCCCTTGTTCTTGGGGAATTTATGAGAACTTGGATTTGATTTCCATGGACCAGACTCAATCGCGGGGAGAGAGGATAGTGGTCAATGTTGCCTTCCTACAACTGTTTCTGTGGGAGCACTGCTCGAGCTACACCCTACAACGGATCACTAGCAAATCGAAAGTTTGGCCCTCGAGCAACACTCACCCTAGGATGACTTATTGGGAAAGTGAAGCCCCCAATACTGAAGTCAAATTGTCCCTAGTGTTGGATAGAGAAGCGGAGTTCAAGTCCAGGCCTTACGGCCGTAGAATTAATGGGTCGAGCAATCCGAAGGCACGAGTCTCGAAGGTGAGACTCTATTGGTTTCTTCATATCCCATCCTTCCCTGTATGTCCCAAATATACTTGGTGACATTACACTATCATCGCGTTTTGGGGATGGTCGAGGCAAACACCCTTAATGCCTTCCAGTATAACCTGCATCGAGTGATACACCAATTCGAGATGGATCAGACGATCTCGAGGCTAGTTTCGAAGAAAGTTCCTGATCCTCGAGATGTGAGAAGGAGGTTCACCCTCGGAGAAGGTCAAGCCGAGGCTTGGAATAAGGTATCCATGGTCCCAACGAAGAGAAAGTGCAGGGCATCAGACCTGGTTAGAATTAAGGCAGAAGCTATTGGTTAAGCTAGATTTGTTTGTGGGGAGCAAGGCCCAAGATACCAAATTGATGATAATGTTGAGCAACCCAAGACTCAAACAAGCAAGTATTATGCCCCCATCGAAGGGTATCTCGAGGCCCATCCCCTACATGTACTTCCAAGATAGCCTAATCCGAAAGTACGAGCCACAAGGGGCTTTTAGGGTCGAGAAGACATAGAGAAAGCTTACCAGCACCCCTGAGACTGTGGATGATGAGGATGAATTCGTGGAGATGACTCCTACTCCTCCCTCAGATTCTCAGAATAAGAGTTCGAGCCGAGGAGCATCAACCGGTGCACCGAGCCTTCTCGGACGGTATGTTGTTTTCCTCTTTATTTTGCATTGATTCCTCTTGACACTTGTAATATTATTTTGACACTCATTATACCCTTGTTGACAGAGCACTAAGAGTAACAGGAGGGAAGATGGAATTCCCATCTCCTCATCAATGACCCAAGAGGAGGATATTATATTTGAGGGTTCCTCTACTGGTAAGATCTGTACACTCATTTGTCTTGTTTTGGTGGAACTTCAAGCTCTTATTCGGTTCACCTTTCTTTGGTATGCAGATCCCTCGATGAGGTTCAGGGGGTAGAGGACCATTACCACGGTGACCCGACCAGTCATGCTCCTTAAGGACAGAGAAGTGATGAACATTAAGTTAGCTAGCAGCCGATTAACAATGGTAAACCTCTCATCTGAGGAGATATCTCCTTTCATTCTTCCGTTTTTTTGTGATCTAATTCAAGGTCTCATGAAATTGTAGCAATTATCGAGGGGTATTCAGGAGGTGTCCAAGGAGCACTTCAATTCCATGTACCCTGACCTGATGGCCTACGGGGAGAATCCAATGGAGAAGATCATGGAGGCACAGAGGGAAAATAAGAGGTTGGATGTCACTAAGATGCCACAAGTCAGAGAGATAACCTTTGATGACATGATTGATGAGCTCACGACCTACTGGGCAGAGGAGGCTGTAGCAAAGAAATCTTAGAAAAGGGGTCCACTTCAGGAGAGGTCACTTCTACTATTGAGCCTCCTCCAACCATTGAGACTTTAGGGGCTTAGACTGAGGGCACAACAACTGAAGTCCCAGGGGTCCCAGTTAGCCTTGAGCCCCCTTGCTAGCAATTGCTGAGGGCTCTTCATTCGGGAAAGCTTCGAGCGTTGATACTTTGCCAAGCCTAGCTGCCCTATTGTTGACAGAGTCAGTGGTGGATGCCTTCCTATCTCCTCAGAGGTCCTGACCATGAGTGTGTACCTTCCAATGTTCACAATAGCTATTCCTTCTTCTTCCTCTAATGCACCTGGGATTCCATAAGGAATTCCCATTACTTCATCTATGGAGGTTTCCCCAAGTCACTCCTCCATACTCGAATGAACCAGAGCAAGAAAGTATTTCAATTCCTTCTACATCGATGGATCGATGAGACCCACAGACAAAAACTTTGTTCTCAGGTCAAGGCACCAACCACCGTCAGCTAATCAACGGGGTCTGCCGACCACCATCGACAGGTCATCAGTGGACCCATTGGGCAAAACGGTCTAATGAAATAAGCCTTAATCATGGATTGAGGGATCGACCGTTGTGACTGATGAGTGAATGCAGTTACATGTTTTCTTGAAACACGGGAAAATAAGTATGATTACCATCTGGGTAATCAGACTAATGGCCTGATGGGACCCATAACGACTACATAGGAGATCGTTTTGGTAAATTACATGGTCGTTCAATAGATGTATGTGCAAAGACAGGAAGCAACTACGCTTTGTCGACCGTTAACTTCAAAAAATGGTTAAAGAGAGTGGGGCACTTGTCACAAGCCTATTGGAGAGGCCCTTCCCTCAACGACCATGTTCGAACGAGGGAAGATAACTGGTTTTAACTACCCATGATCTTCATCGTGGGCGATGAAATCTCAAGCACGAAATCCATTCTCATGGATGACACTTTATAAATAGCTAAAGCGTCATTCTGGTCAACTGTCCCCTTAACAAATCAACAAGAACAACTACTTAGTCACCCTAACTTTTACCTCTGCTCGATCTCACCGATCGATCGACGCAAAAAATATTTGCGGGACATCTTTAAATCCCTCAGCCTGCTCCTCCTCCATCTCTTCCAACGTTAGCCTAGGCTATAACGGTGTCAGAGATCGAGTTAACCGTGCCTCGGAGCGAGAGCCATTTAAAAACCATCAATCCCTCCTACGACAGCTCATTCAGCCCTCATCTATGACAACTGAATCAGTCCCCTTAGTTGATTATGGTGCTTTTATTTTCTTTCTTTTACTTAATGTACTTGAATTACCTGTAATTCATTTATGTTAATAACACCCGGTTGCCGTATCTACCATTTGAATTGTGCTTAATTGTTAGCTTAAATTATTATAGAATAGTCCACTCAAAAGGAAGCACCCCCACCTCTTACAATTACCTGATCGATCGCCTTCAGCGGTGATTGGTAGTACTATTGGTGCTTGGGGTCGAAATACTAAGCAATACTATGAGAGACATTCCATTTCTCTCTGGCATGCCCGAAAACAGTCAAACGACCGATGGATAAATGTAATGACCTAAATCCTCTAATAGAAGGGTTCCATTAATTAATAATAATTATAGTGTATTTTATTTGTCATTTAATCATATACATTACAAGGCTACATTAGTATAAGGTTGTTTTTTATACTAAAACTTATTAATTTGGGGTCCCTATTGTAATTAGGATGCTTTGGGGGTAAATTTAGTAATTTAATTTTTCTAATTCTAGTTCCACACCCATACAACAACGTGGGATATTGTGGATTTGTTTCTTGAGAGAAAGAAGGGAAGTTAGTATATCTTTCCCTCACCTTCCATCTCTCAAGGACGTACATTGGAAAGTTTGGAGAGAGAGTTTGAGAGAAGAGAAGAGTAGAGAAAGGAGTTCAGATATGAAAAACTAAATCCTAGCCATCCTTATTGCAGTGCCAAGAGAAGAGAAGAAAGGAAGAAGAAGAAGGAAGGAAGGAAAGGAAGAGTAGAAAAGATTTGAGTTGCTGAAACAAGAAGAAACAAATCAGATAAGTTAAATCTTACTGTCTAATCCTCTTATGATTTTGCTTTTGTTCATGCTCATGTTCTTATCAGTTCATATGGACTTTTGTGATTGATTGCATGTGATCTTGATTTAAGTATGAAAAAAGGTGTTGGGAATGTTCTTACATGTTCTACAATGTTAACCTAATGTTTTGGGGCCTTTAGAATAGGAAAAATCAGATTTGGAGATCAATGAGAAGTGTTTCCGAAAATCTGAAAATCACCAAGATCGCAGCCCATCGGCAGGCACCGGTACACCGGTGAACCTACCGATAGGGAGCCTAATTTGCCTTGGTTTTTCCCATCGGCAGGCACTAGCACACTGGTGGCCTTGCCGATGAGACTTGGTGCAGGGTTGTACTCGTCGGTAGGTACTGGTACACCGGTGGACCTATCGACAAGGACAATTTTCACGTTATAAATGACCCACCGGTTGGCATCGGTACACCGATGGATCTACCGATGAGATTATCATAGAGACTCGGGTTTAGGTTTTGGTTGGGAAATGATGTGTTCTTGTGCCATTGACTTGGTAATTGGTTTTTCAGACTCAAGGTAGATTATAGACATCATCTTGAAGTTCCATGATTTCTTGGTACCCATCATTCACCCTTGGACGTGACTATAATTGGAAATTGGGATTTATAATTGTTGGAATTATGTTGGAACATCTAGGAATCCCATGATGGCATTCAATCGGATTATCCTTGTGTATGGACACGTGGATAGTTTCCATTGATGACTATCATTCAGTTCCTAGTTTAAATTGCATTCATGTTCGGCTTATGTAGACTGTTAAGTCAGCCCGGGAGGTGGAAAAGTAGAAGGTTTCCTTACGAGGTTCCCTAGGGTTGACTATACACCTGTGGGTTGAAACCCCCACTCAAACTAGGGTAGGATGCTTGCGAGCTCCTATACAGGTTGGAATCCCTTGAGTATTGTATACTCATAAATTAGCATTGGTGGTTGGAATTCCTTGAGTAACCTCTACTTATAAATTACCAAAATGGTGGCCTTCGTACCATGGGTTAGCGCACGTAACAAAGAGGGGGCATCCAGCTATTCCTAGTGACCTATGTCCGAAATTTTTGGTATTGGATTGGAAGCTATAATAGAGGGCACTTAAAAGGTTATATTTGCTTAGCACATTCATTGCATATCATTGATCATTGCATTATTTGTTTGAGCATACATCTAGAGCATCTGTCTACTTAAAAATTAATCATGTTTATCTATATGTATCTCATGCATGTATTGCTAACTTGACTTGAATCTATTGATATCATATGGGGATGGCTGATTGTTTGATTTACTTACTGTGCATTCTAAGCTCATGCAGCTTCTCATGTTGCGGGATGAGAAAGCCAATGGTGGACTTGGATTGCTTTGCCGCCGTATTGCATATTTCATGATTTAGACTTGTGCTCTCTAAGAGCTTTTGGATGTAATAACTTTAGTTAATTATTGACTTTGTTAAACTGTTTTGGGGGTCATGACTCACCTGAAGTCATAGATTGTTGATTTTGGAATATTGTTTTTGTCACGACCCGATTCTAGGGCGTACCCCTCTCAGGGTCACCATAAGAATCTGGCGACGCAACTCTCACCCCCTCACCAGGAGGTGGCAAACAAGTGAATAACAAGAGCAAAAGAATCTAAATTATATTAGATATAACATACCAGGATCCCAAATCAAGATACACATAGATGAAGCTTTTGTCCAAGCTCACCTTCAGACTATCAGAGAGCAGCGATACCTGAAAAGAGTAAATCAACGAGCGTGAGCTAAATAGCTGCGAGTAATTCCCCAAAATCCAGGGATTAGAACAAAAACAAAGTCAGCACATAAGTAGGATATACCATATAGGTGGTTTATATCATCACATGATAGTTCTGATACTGATGTCGTTCATCTCCAATCCTAAGATAACTCTACTCGTAGTAATAACTTATATGGATTTACCCCCACATCCGGATACTATCATATCTCGTATATATAACTATATTCTACCACACTAGGTAGATCCACCAAAATCTCCACACAAGCAAAACCCAATCATCCATATGCAATGTAGTCAGACCATCCATGTTCCAGTTCAAGTATCATGCATGCCATGAATAATGCCAGGGTTCTTCAATTTATTTTATGCTATGTCATGCCAAACAATCCACCAGTCTCGTATGGTGGCTAAACAATCAAATGAATGCAAATGAATGTCTTTACCCCTTACTTTCCCTCCAAGTATCAGTCATCACA
>JAUPMG010000006.1:5475370-5488643 GCA_031762675.1 Pachysandra terminalis | reverse complement strand
GGCAGCATCCCTAAACCAAAATATGTCCATCAGAAATTGGAAAACTAAAAAATATATACTGATCAGAAGTAAAATGACAAAAAATATGGAAATATATTGGTCAATATTTGGGGTGGGGGAGTGTGTGTGTGTGTGTGTGTGTAAGAGAAAGGGAGGGAGGGAGGGAGGGAGATGAGTAAATATACTTTTTTTATCGCAGACCAGGATGAAGAATCAGTTCTTGAAGGTTCCGTTGCAGATGAAGAATCATTGCCTGAAATACTCTTTATAGGAGAATCTTCCGTGCTATTGTTCAACAAAGATGGGGATAAATCAACACCGGTGGAAGATGCTTCTAACCTGTAAGGTTCCATTACCATAACAAATATCAGAACTTCCAATTACATCTAGTTACCAATGCTTTAGAACTTATAGATTTAACTGATAAAATCAAAGTCACCAAGTGAGATATATCCGAAGAAAACAACCTCACATATTTTCCATTAAGTTTCCGGATGTCTGAAATTTTATCATCATCATCACATGTCACAAAAACAACTTTTTCCTGCAGATCACCATGAGCCAGTTATAATTTTTTTTTTAAAAAAAGGCTTGATACAACAAATGAAACATTCTGGGAAAGCATCATATAAGACTTACTTGCCGGGCTCTAACACCAAGATGCAATAAGTTAGGCAGCTCCTGAAGCAGCACCACTCCTACTATGTTATTCCAAGCAGTCGTTACCTGCCAAATGCGTTAATTAGTCAGTGACAACTATATATAATTGATTAGCTGCAAAGATATACAGGCTCATATAGTTTTAGAGGATGAGGAAAAATGACAAGAACAATAATGCTTAGAACCTCCTCATCTCCATCAGCTTTGTTAACCACAAGAATAACAGGTCCTCTGACAGATGATGGCAATGATTCAGGGACAATGCTATCAACATGAAGTTATCAGAAAACATCAATGTTTCACATATGTTAGAAAATTTTTAACAATGAAATCAAGTAATGCTCAGGAAATCCAAACATTAAATAGCTAAAAGCATATTCAACATAAATTATCGGAGTCTATGTAATCAGAGAATGTCGTCCTGGTGTTTTATTAAGACCCACTGCACACAGTGTTTCACATTTCCAGAAACAAAATATTGAAAATAACAAACAATAAAAAAATTAAAATTAAAAAAGAAAAAGACGAGTTTTTTTTTATGATGCATTATGTGAGATGATCCAATAACTTTCTGTATATACAAAACCTACAGAAAAAAAAATTCCGGTCACAAACAAACACAAAGCCAAACAGGTTGCAAGAGCCAATGCCTGTCTCACCACTCACCAAGAGCAGTTTCCACAAGAACCACACTCAAACAAGACGACCAAATCAAATCCGCCCACCCAAAGAGCCACATTCTCACCGACTAAGAAACACTCTTAACACAAGCCATAAAGAATCCCATAACAAGCATGTACACCTTAGCAAACATGGCACAAAATTTTGAAACATGTATTTGAAGTTTTAGCAATAAAATACATACTTGGAATGAAATGTGACATATTTGTTTCCAGTGGTTTCTGTCAAAACACTCAAAACTATACAATATTCCAGTGAAAATGTCGAAACTAAAGACAGCTTAAACAATCGAGCCAATTTCCCCCATTTTGACTTATTTTCACCCCTCTCAGTCCCTCAATTAAACAGCAAGAAAGCTCAAGTTATAATAAATAAATTAAAAAAAAAAAAAATGGAAACTCCATCTGATAATGAGTTTTCTCACCATTCAAAAGTATGTTAAGTTTCTTAACATTTTTTTTTTTTTTTTAATTTGTTAGTAAAAGAAAAAGGTATTTTTTTGTAGTACTTGTATTGACCTGTTGCAACACACACGCACGTACATGTATATGATCATCTATGGATGAGTTATATGTCAATGAATTAATTATATAGCATTTAAAATATTCGTTTAATTTTCTATTATAAAAATAAAATAATTAACTTTCAAGTTTAATACTTAGGATTGGTATTTAGATATAGATATCATCAACTAATTACGTGTATTGATCCTATCTTCCAGATTATATATATATTATAGTTTTTTGTTAAGTAGATATTAAGAGAAGTAATATTCCTAAGTTAACATGATTATTTTTACATTAATCATGAAATAAAATGTATGTCTATCTATCTGTGACTGGTCTATTTGCTCAAAAACAACACAAAAGGAATACATCAGAGGATGTATGGGGCCTGCTGAGATAAATAAAGATCTAGTATCACCAGTGCATTAAAGAAGAAGCAGGAGTACCAAGTAGTAGTTCTGGAAGTTACTGCAGCCATACTTACAACACCAACTTTGACCGACTACGATCATGCCTTCAAAGATCAATTAGATTTGAAATTTGTAAGGTAAGTAGGTGTAGTTCTTTCATTTATATGTGTAGAATTTAATATCAAATACATAAGCAGGGCGTTTAATAATGTCTTTGATGTGGGATTCTACCACGGTTGTCAAACCAGTTTCTCGGCAATGGTCAAAAGTTGGAGTATTTAACCTGAGAATTTACCATGTAGGTCTCCTAAGCGAATATAACTTATGATTCAAACTCGGTTCAATTTGTTAAGGTCTAGGCCAATTTTCACAGGTTATAATGTTTTTAGAAAGTAATTTTCTATTTCTGCCCAGCAAGTATTTTCGCTTGTTTTGAATGAAAATTGATGTTTTCTTTAGAAAATTAAGCCTACAAGAAAGAAGTGCCATTCAAGAATATTCATACCAATTATACTGAATTAGTTTTACAGCATAGTTGTACAAAACAGCTTGATTGATTTAAGGCCCTTATCTATATTTTCTCAATTCCTCCTCTTGAATTTTTTTCTTGTTTGTTTATTGTTTCTGCATGCTGGTTTGCATCAGTTAGTACAATTACTGTATGAAATGACTTAGTAATACATCCAACAATGTAGCAAGCACTTGGTGAATTCAAGAACCTGTAAGCACCTTGGAGCTTGCACACAATTCAATGTGGTACTAGCAGACGCTAATTGTACTTGAAGCACCCGGAATATGTTTTTGGCTTGTAATCAGTGAAGTTATTATGCTATATGTGTTTTTATCATATAATGTATTGTTATAATCCATATGGTACCGGTACATTTGTTGGTAGTTGTTATACTTTATTTTTCCATTGAAAAAATCTGTGTGAAGTTTCCATGCACGTCCATATTTATCCATCCATTTATGCACCGTTGTTCCATGTAAGTAGCTATTTTAGTCTAGTATCATCTTAGCTTCTTTTGGCAATGAAACAACACCTGTTTAGTTTTCGTGTTTCCAAGAAATTCAAAAT
The DNA here is from genome assembly GCA_031762675.1 of Pachysandra terminalis. NCBI lineage: Eukaryota > Viridiplantae > Streptophyta > Magnoliopsida > Buxales > Buxaceae > Pachysandra > Pachysandra terminalis. The sequence continues at coordinate 5,485,308 of JAUPMG010000006.1, read as the reverse complement.
GGTGAACAACAGCATAAGATCCCTAGTCTCTACAAGAAATCCCACAAAGACGAGGACTAGCAAGATCTATTCCCATCACAAAATCTCAAAATACCATGTCAGAAGCCACATATATTACCTAAAACTAGTTTAGTATATCTGTATCATCTCTAATTATAATTTGAGAACTGATATCCAATAACCAGACAACAATTTCTACACTGCCACAAAAAAGAAACAACTTTTACATTGTATGATCATGATCCAAATCCTACAATCTCAACCAGCTTAAAGATAGATTCAATATTAACATTCTTTTACAGAAATAATATGTAATGAGACAGTTGATAATTGATTATTACTTCCATTCTTCCGTTGGAAAATATATTTAAGACACCAGGTAGCCTAGTGAGATATTCCAATTCAATTCTGGTATGACACAATCTTTACTCATGGAAGTTGAGGTGGCACGCCCATTTGGTCTAGATCTTCCTCCACATCACCCTATGCAAATGACAAGTTTCATTGAAAATACTGCACCAAGAGGAAAAAAGCACCCCTTTTCTTTTGTAATGTTTTCTTTCTTACAACATTAAGAAATTAGACAGCTGACAATTCACATGTAAAAATCCTACACACAGTATGCACGGGTCCATCAAAAGGGATCCTTGTCAGAGAGATGTTTTGGATTTGCCACATAAGCAGAAAATACCATGTCACACCAGGAAACTTAACCAAATAACCAATCGGAAACCTTTCCCAAATAAGTATTATGATGCCGTATGCAAAAGGAAAAGTTTCCCTCATCGGCTTATACTTTGTTCTATCTTTTTCTGGGAAAAAACGTTCCTTTTTTATAAGTAATAAAGTATTTATTGAAGCAAACCCTATGTATATATATATTTTCCCATGTTTCACAAAATCATCATCCTGATCTTAAACTGTAGTTTAGTTTTTCCAGTAGAGGCCAATCTTTTAGACATTAGTTTTATTCCTCGGTTGATAAGCCTTGTTCTTATTTGGACCTGATTCTAGGGTATAGAATCATAAGAACCCTTTTTTTATATAATATAATTATACAATGGACAGAGGAGAGATGGAATGAAATACCTTCCAGTATGCTAGAATTGGTTTACTTTCTCTGTCTTTAATTCATTATTAAGAATCACTCGTATGTTATATATAATATTAATGATATGAACTAAACTTCATTGCACTAGGCAATAAATTGAATGATCTGTTCACATAATATGTATAACATCTTTGGAAGTCCAACTTATTTTCCTCCAATAGTTTAATTAAGTGAGAAAAATGGTATATACTACTAGCAGATGACATATGCCACTTCACAATTTTACAGTTAATTCGTGTTTCAGAATACAACTATAAAAGGAGAAATACCATTTTCATGATAAAAAGATGATGTTTCACTCTTTGAGTAATAGAAAGTACCTGTAAAAGAGCTCCAAAAGCAGTTCCGGGGACAAGAACATCATAACCGTGGGATCCTAGAGTACTTCGTACAGCTTTTAAAATAAGAGTACAAAGTTTTGAGACCTGAAAAATAACACTACAGATGATATTTGCAAGTCAAACAGTCAGATGGGGTAGTAATTTAATAGTCAGTGGTGTATCTGCATGATCTAAGAAAACAGTGTCACATGCTACTTTGGCATACCATTCTAGGTTAGAGACTAATATTTGTTTCCTACAAAATAGAAAAAACAAAAAAAATATTAAGGAAAAAGAAAAGAGGTGGATCATACCCTGCACTAATCTCAGCTTCAGTGTACGTCCTTAAACTGTTTTCGGGAATCCCTAAAGCTTTCCCCAGTATCTGAAAGGACCAAATTTTACATCAACTACACTATTTGACTGAACAGTCTTATCTAGCGCGATCTAGCATACATGCATTATGCGCAGAAAATATAGAATAGACTGAAATGAATGACTAATAGATCATTGATGTTCTAGCTTTGATTCTGGCATCAGGTCCAGGGAAATTTTCAATTGCAGAACCTGTATCCTTTTTGGTTTGCTTTTGAGTTCAGAAAATCAACATTACTCAAAGAAAACAAAGAAAAAAAGCAAAGAATAATAATTTGAAGATTGTTGCGAGTTGAGACCATGGTGTGTCGTCTAATATAAGCCATGCAGAAACCATATGATCCTAGAGAGTAAGTAGCCCAGACCCTAGAGGACCTAGTGCCAGTATTGAATAGTTGAGGTACAATAATTTATATAATTCAAAAAACAAAATAGAGAAATAAACCTGGACATTCTGAGGGAAGATCTTTAGAAGTACTTCAGAATATTCCTCGGTCAGCCTCCTTGATCTGTCAAGAGTGGCCTTAAGCCTCAATGCCCAAATAGTCTTTCCATCCTCACTGCCTGACCAGAGATGATAGAACCCGAATAATGCAACAGTTCTTTTACAAGCATAACCAAAATTTAGAATAAACTCCAAAATTCAAGAATAAGTACCCAGAACATGAGACAGAGAAACAAATACCTTCTCGTTCAGATAGGCCTTTCTGTTGCCAGGCAAGGAGCTCATTTTCAATAGCAACACATTCTTCTGGTTTCCAACCAGAAAGTCCCAATTGTCGAATTCCAACAATTAGGGCATCAAGTGGATCATTCCAAGAGCTTACATTCTTTGACTCTGCATTCTGTGCAAGCCAATAAGCCCCTCCCATAGCTTCAAGTGCATTGACAAATCTATTCAGAACAAAGACATGCCAAAACATTTAGTTTCAGGAAGACATCATTAATGGTTTGGCACCCTGGATGGCTTCTGAACTACAAACAAGTAATGACTAATCCAATCAAGCCCAACTTGTACCAGTACTATGCATTCGCCATGTACAGCAAAAATTAGAACTGTCTCACCAGTCACCATACTTGTAGGTTGATTGCTATGTGTAATCACGTCATTAGTGTGCCTTAAATAAACATATGTATCTCATTTTTTCCATCATTAGGATTCTGAGCAAGAAGGTAAACTCCTCATGCATGAAATGAATATTATTGTTAATTTAGACTTAAGAGCAAGGGTGTCAAGTTTCTTCCAAGGATTCGACTGCTCAAAATTATGCGTCAATCATGGTTTTAAGTATCAACAAAGAAAAAAGCATATAGGTAGTATCAAGTCGTTGTTGGCACTTTCAAATTAAATAGTGTATGTAAACTTTTCTTCGTGGTATTTTACAGCATGATGGACTGACATAGTATGAGATATAGGGTATCAGCCAATATGGTCCAATGAACTACAGCATATCAGAAATCAGTTGCCAATACAATGCGTAACATTTTGCCAATCCATACTATACCCGCCATCCAAAAACTAATGCTCAGCTTCTCACAATTCCAATAAATTGGCTAAGTGTGTCCGATGTAATATTTTCTGCCTAACCATATATGAGAAGAAAAAAGATTTTCAGATTTTATATTGTAATAATTCTTTCTCTGTTATGGTTTGTCTCATCGCCAAATACACCAGGCATACTCAGCCAAATGCCTGTACAGTTTGCCATCTATCACTACCTGTTGCTTGAATGGTTTGCTTCATGACAAGATTTAAAGTATTGGTCTCATATTGGGTATCGGCCCTTCCATACTGATACGTATGGGTAGATATCAGTCGATATGTACTGGGTATTAGCTGATACCAATAAACATCGAGGCAATGTGACATGTATTGGCTGATATCTTTACCATTAGGTCTGTACCGGCCACCCTAAAAACCGACACATATCGGCCGATACATAAAGGTATCAGCCGATACATAAAACCTCTCATCGGCAAAACATACCAGGCCTCTCCATCCACATCCCTCATTCAAATATATGGCATTCTTTCTTCTCACCATATAAAATAGAAGAGGTATAGCTATCAAAGCCCAAGCCTTTAAGATATCCCACGTCATCCGTTGCACAAAAGCATGTCTTTAAGAGTTCGCCAAGGGTGCATAGGCACGAAACCTTTCACCTCTACCTAAAATCCTCAGGCGCATCAAACAAAGCCAGATGTTCTAATTTGAATGCCAATGATGCACATGCCAATAACCTTGGCCTGCTCATATCAGCACTTCCTAGCAGAAATATCAGATATGAAATGTGGGAAACATGGAGATACGCAACCTTTGCAACGCAGAAAGGTTTTCCATGTACAGAGTGAAAAGATCGCATGCTCTCTTACAAGCTGCTCAGACAGCATCTCCAACAGAAACTTTCATGTTTTACTTGGAATGGCATTCCCCAACTGATTTGAGTAGGTTCCACAAATGTCAAGCACATTCTTAAAACTAAATTTTGTCCAGATTGGCTGAAAAGGAGGTGACAGATTCTATTAAGATATCTCTCTTCTATGGTTATTCTCTCTTTGTAGTTTGTTAATCCCCCTCCATGTATCTTCAATCTTAATGTATGTGACAAAATTTATTTCTTTTCTTTTTTTCATATAATGTCAAATTAAAAAAGATACTTTTTGTCAATCTATAAAAAGATAATTTAAAAAAACTAAAATATGAAACCATGAAAAAAAATTAGAATATAAAGATTCCTCACTGATTTATTATCTCTTACAAATATGTACTAATTCCATAACATGCAACTTAATAAGAGTAAGCAATAACCCGTCATAATGATACAAGGGCATATTATTAAATTCATAAATTCTGGACACAGAAGCGGAGAGGTTTAAGCTTAAAATTTAGATATACCTCCTTAAAAGAACAAACGAGTAGTCCTCAAGGCCAATCTCACAAAGGCGCCACTGCAGAGGAATCAGTTTCTTTTAGAAATTTATCTTAAAATTCTATATTATTTTGAACTAATGTAATTAGTAAAAATCTACCTTTTGACGCATTGCTATTGCATCATCAGGGGCATCATTCCGAATACCACTTTCAAGACCTTTTACAATGATTGTTCTCAGACCCATCAAAGATTGCAAGGTTTTAATTAATAGATCAATAACACTGCTCTTCGAGGCATTACTCGATTCCTCCATGTTGTCCAATCTCTGCAAAAGTACATACGATCCATATAACATTGTCTAATGCTAAAGTTTAACCAAACACACTATCCATGATATTTTCAATATGAACTATATGTCCTTTGTGAAAAGAATATCGAAGCTCTACAGGTAAGGAGAAAATCATACCTTTTTCTTTTTGCTTTTCTTTTTTTTTTTTAAGCAAGAAAATCATACTTTTGTATTTTAATTCAAAAGCAACATTAGTGTATGATAATGGTAGGTTTCTAAAGTCTCTTAAAATTATATAGCGTATTTAGACGAATGATTCAACAAGTGAAAGCCAAAATTCAAGGATCAGATCAAGGAATCTAAATTCTTGGGTTAATTTTTTGGATGAGAACAGGGAGAAGATCAGAATCTTATGGGACTGAGGGACAAGAACAAGAGAGAAAGAAAACTAGGGTTTGCGATTTGGATACAATAGTGAGCAAGAAAGCGAAGTTATATGTAAGGTAATGGAATTAAGATAATACAAAGGCAAGCAAAAAAACTAGAAAAAACAAGAAAAGAATAAGTACACCTACTAGAAAGGATAGTCGGATAAACCAACACGAACTATCATGAATAAGAGGAACACACCAACATAAGAAGCTTCTTCATAAAGAGAAGCCTTAGGCTTCAACAATCCTCACTTAATATTACACCAATTTCTACTCTCTATGAAAGATCATTTCTCAACCATAACGACTTCTAAAACTCCTAAACTACTACCACAACCTGAAAGTCATAAAAATATTTAAAACGCCCAAATAAACAGACAAATTCTAAAAGTAGACGATTCAATCCCTACAAATCTACCTGATTTTTCCTAATTAATACTACCTTCGAAATAACTTCCTATTTTAAATATGAGAATACATGCATACATACATATATATATATATATATATATATATATATATATATATATATTGTGTGTGCATGCATTTATATATAATTGCAACAAATGAAGTTGTTTCACCTTTACCCATGTTATTCCAATTTTAACTGTACTTGTCAATACAGATATATTGTGATCTATAGATGTGCATTAGAGTGGGAATCAGTCATTCATATGGAACATTTTAAACAGAAAAAAATGGGTGATGGGTGCCCATAGACATATACATGTATGACATTTAAGAATGCCCACTTGGGAATATCCATACATGTGAAATTAATTTACTCAGTAACTCATTAATTCATTATTTCAGTTTTTTTTTTTTTTTTGATAATTAACAACATTTCATTAATCATCAAAGTGGCAGAATAATACAAGAATATGCTGGGATCACGAACTGTGATCTAAACAAAGAAAAAACAGCAAAGCAAAAATCTAGAAAGACCCAGATGTACAAGCTAAAGAAAGGAAACACCAAGCTTCGCAGATTTCCTTAGTTGGTAAATACTCTGACATCTGTGCTGTGATCAATGGGTGCTTGTTAAGATGGGATCACGCAATGGGACAATGGCACCTATGCAGTGTCACCCAAGCTTGAAAGCATTAGGGGACAAAGGCAGTTATTTTTATTTAAAATAAATAAACAAAATGAAAAAAAAAAAAAGAAGAAAAATTACTTGTTCTTAGAAAGGGGGTGTATGTGAATATTTACCCTTTTCCTTATGAAGATTCCTTGTTAGTAGATTATGGTCTTTAATTTTTACAGTAACATCTGAGTCATACCTGTACTTTATTTACTTGCACTTAGAAAAGGGGGTGTATGTGAATATTTTTTACCCTTTTCCTTACATGGAGATATTAAATTGGTTTTCATTGATATACTCATTTGGCAATTATTACTTCAGTCCTCGTTAGTAGATTATGGTCTTTAATTTTTACAGTAACACCTGAGTCATACCTGTACTTTATTTCTATTCGTCAATCATAAATTTAGGCTGCTTACGTGTGAAACAAGAGCAAGGATATAAAGATGAAGGAAATGTGTATATGTGCACGCACACACACACACAGATAGTCACATATTGAGGAATTTTAAGAATCTCAAAATAGAATAAAATTACATCTGAGAGACCATAAAACCAACATTGCTCTTTTTAATTTATTAAGACAAAAACTAAATGACATTATCAATCACAAAAACAATATCATTCTCTCTTAATTTATCAAATTGGTACTAAATGAATATATCAATATAATACATGACTGCTATGATCCTATTACAATATGGAAGAGTTCCATAAGGAATCATTTCTGAAGGTTGTAGCTGAGGTGGCAGACCAAAATGTTTCCACAATTTTGCGACTTCAGCCACTCTCATGAGATGAATTCAAGCACCATAGGCCCATAAATTGTTGCAAGAAACCCCTATGTTCGTACAAACCTTTCTTTTATTTAAAAATAATAATTTGGATATTCAGAGGTTCATGAACTTGATGGGATTAGTCCACTACACAACAGGTAACAAGGGGACTGTAGGTGGCTAATCCAGATGCCCATCTGGAGGGCCATGTGACCATGTCATCCCTCCATGCTTTCATTTGATAGGGCTTTCTTTAATTGTGGAATGATAAATGATAATACCATTATGAAAAATTGTATTTTTTTTAATAGGTGAGAATTTTATCACCAGAGCACTGTCAACTATATTCTTTTTTTTTTTTCTCACTTTTAGCAGGTTGGCAGAGGTACTGGTGCACATTTAGTTGCTTGCTAGCATTCCTCACATTGCTGCACTGCACTTATACCAGTGTATGGTACCACTGCATAGAGCATTTTATTACAAGCAACTCACAACACATGAATATACCAATTTACAGTATTATATCTACTTCTACTTCCATTACAATTGAATAACCCAAAATTGATGCATCATATAAAAGTTAATGTTGTACCCATTTTATCATGGGAGAGCCCAATAAAACTTTTGGAAATGGAACAGAGACTTTCACTACCTTTATTCCAGAGAAGGGAGTGGAGACAGTTTCATGTGCAATGCCTATAAAATTATGGCTAAGGTTTTGGCATCTAGAATGAAGATGATATTGGCCGATATCATTGGGGCTCATCAAGGGGCACTTATGAAGGGACATCAAACTTTAGATGGAGTCCTCATTGCTGGTGAATGTAGATTCTAGAATAAATGGTGAAGAGGGAGGAATAGTTTGTAAGAATGATACGAAGAAAGCATATGACCATGTAGATTGGAACTTTCTTGATGATATGACTCGGTCATTTGTCTTTGGTGAGAGATGGAGGTTTTGGATTAGAGACTGTATCCTTAACTTGGATTTTAGTGATTTTGAGTGGGGCTTTGAAGCGTCGCTTTAAGAGTTCTAGAAGTCTTAGACATCAAGGTCCACTATCCCCCTTTCTTAGTATTGGTGGTGGTAGAAGCACTAAGATGATAGTTTATAGAACAGCAAAGGATCTGATTGTGGATTTCCAGGCAGGGGCTGTGTTCCCACTATCCCCAAGAAGACATCTTCCAAGAATAGAATACTAATTCAGGAAGAGTATCTCGTAAACGGGAAAGCTAAAATTACGTCTACCTCAAATTAGGACAGAAATAACTCTACCTAAAAAATACAAAGAAACAGCGAAGGTAACAGCTATTTACAATGATACATAAAAGGAAATCTACTGTCTATCACGAAGCTTGATTTTCCACACTCCCCCTCAAGCTGGACTGTAAATGTTGAACATTCCCAGCTTGCCAATCAAGTCTTCAAAGTTTGACCTGGTGAGAGCTTTTGTGAGGATATCTGCTGTTTGCAGATTCGTCGGGGTGTAGCTGACTGAGAATACTCCTTCAATCTTCTCTTTGATGAAGTGACGATCTATCTCCACATGTTTCGTCCGGTCGTGATGAACAGGGTTCTTGGCAATACTGATGGCTGTTTGGTTGTCGCAGTATAATTCCATCGAATGCTCCAAAGGAACCTGTAATTCTCCCAGCAATCTCTTCAACCAAATTCCCTCGCAAATACCCTATGCCATAGCTCGGAATTCTGCCTCTGCACTGCTATGAGCTACCACTGACTGTTTCATGCTTCGCCAAGTTACCGAGTTTCCCTAAACATAAGAACAATAACCGGATGTTGATCTGCGATATGTTACTGAACCAGCCCAGTCTGCATCTGAGATGATCTCAATATTCCTCTTGACCGTTCTTTGAAAGAAAAGACCCTTACCAGGCGTCATCTTGAGATACCTCAATATTCTGTATACAGCTGCCATGTGTTTCTCGGTTGGGTTGTTCATGAATTGACTTACCACACTAACTGAGAAGCCTATGTCAGGCCTTGTATGGGAAAGATAGATGAGCTTTCCTACTAGGCGTTGATATCTCCCTTTGTCCACTAGCGCACTTCCATCACTTGCTTCTAGTTTAACAGTCGAGTCCATAAGTGTTTCTGCAGGCTTGCACCCTAGCATCCCTGTTTCACTCAGAAAATCCAGAACATATTTATGTTGAGAGACTGCTATACCTTTTTTTGACCAAGCAATCCATCCCAAGAAAGTATTTGAGGCTTCCAAGATCCTTGATTTCAAACTCCTTTGTCAGGAATTATTTGAGCTTGCCAATTTCTTCATAATGATCACCCGTCAGAATAATGTCGTCCACATATACAATAATCACAACTATCTTCCCTTCAGGGGAATGTTTCATGAACAATGTGTGGTCAGACTGACATTAGGAGTATCCATACCTTTTCACTGCCTTTGTGAATTGCTCAAACCAAGCGCGGGGAGATTATTTGAAACCATACAAGGATTTTCTGAGTCTACATACTTTGTTGATGTTTGATCTCGTTTTGAGGCCCGCGGGAATGTCCATGTACACTTCCTCTTCCAAGTTGAATCCCTTTGCAAGAGAACGGACTGTGTTGGCTGCTAGAGATAGTAACACCCGAACTGTGTTGAGTTTAGCAACCGGAGCAAATGTTTCTTGGTAGTCGATTCCATATGACTGGGTGAA
>JAUPMG010000006.1:5451358-5475270 GCA_031762675.1 Pachysandra terminalis | reverse complement strand
CCTTTCCTCTTTCTTCTTTTTCCTTTCTTGCCTCCCGGGGTGTGGTCTTGTACACACCTGGTGTACAATTACCCCCCCTCCTTTGTATTTTGATCCTTTTTCAATTGAATATCTATCCATCCTTATCGATCAAAAAAAAAAATTTATTATTATTATTATTATGGTTTTTGTTGGTGAACAATACCTCGTGATTTTGCGTGTTTTCTGGTGACTTTTGTGTGTGTTTTAGATAATCATGTGAGGAATTAAGGGCCAATTTTTGGAGAGAAAACAGTTTCAGGTCTAAATGTAGTTTGTTTTGAACCTGTTAATGTTGTTTGGAGTGGTAATTACCTTTGATTTGTGCTACTACATTTGAAGGGGTCACATATTGTGATCTTCTCTCCTTGATTGTGTGTTTCAAGGGAATTGACATCAGTGGATTTTTAGAGATTTATTTATTTATTTATTTATTTATTATTATTATTATTATTATTATTTTGGTCTTTGTTGGTGAACAATTTTTGGGAGAATACAGTTTCAGGTATAAATGTAGTTGTTTTGAACCTGTTAATGTTGTTTGGAGTGGTAATTACCTCTGATATGTGCTACTACATGTGAAGGGGCCACCGATTTTGATCTTCTCTCCTTGACTGTGTGTTTCAAGTGATTTGACATCAGTGGATTCCTAGTGATCTTTCTTTAGGACGTTAATGTGTATAAAAGTCTATAGTGTTTGGTAGTGGCAGTTGTAGTAGGTGTTTTCTGGACAATGCCCTCGAGTTGGTTTTTTTGGGTGCCTAAAAGTGTTTGGTGATTTGTTTGGCTCACCCAATTTTAAGTAATGTCAATCAGTAGTCACGTAGATACTACTCTTGATGCTAGGATTGCTGGAGGTATGGGTGATGAGAGGTTTCCTCTTCAATAATTCAAGTCTTCAGTTCATTATAGTATCGTTGAATGTGATTGTCAAGCAACTAAACAATGACAAGGAAAAGTTGAGTTGTAGTCAATGCCAAAATCCAATCATATGAAAGAAAGGTAATGGGAATTGGTTGGATGTCCACCAAGCTAGTCAAGGCATCTAAGTGACCCCTACGCAAGGAGCCCACCCTAGGCACAAAACCTATGATTAAAAATAATTATTTTTTTCTTAAACTTAGACATGAAAGTATAATGTTAGTAATTAGGTAAATTGTTTATGAAAGCAATACATAAAGAACAAACTATCATCAACTAACTCATAACACGATAGCATATTAACATGTTAAACGTAAAACCTAGGGAAAAAAGAATGATGGTTTACTTACTAGTTACTACCAAACAGCCCAGTACACTACTAAGTTACCAAAAAATTACAAAAGAAAGATAGTCTATGTCTTCCTCACCAAAATGCAAAATCATCATCATAAACATCTTCATAATGATCATCCTCTTGCAAGCTCCTCCTATTCAATCATTATTTTCTTCACAGATGTACTCTTCTTTAGAATCCATCACAATGACTCTCTTTTAACTCTTAAGGTAACATCTAATATATATATAGATACACATAGATCAAGAGCGCCTTAATCACCTACATACTTCCTAGGCATCATTTAGGTGCCACTAGGCGGTCACCTTAGAACCACTGCTTGTCAAAGTATGATTTAAGGCATCCTAGTAGCTATCAACCTGTAGCAGCCGCCTAGGCGACGCCTTCAATTCACTGACATCCACCCCAATATGGTAGTTCAGGCTCATCTTTAATGCATACAATCTCATCTACAGAGAGTACTTCTTCCCTTGATTTTTGTGTATTTAGGTATAATGAAGTGATTAAAGTGCAAAGGTGTTTGCATGTACAAAGGGACGAAATTCAAATCAAGATAACTTGTTTTATGCTATCTATGGTCAATGAAGCTTATCAGCATGCTCGTACAACTAAACAAAAAATACAGCAACTATGAAAAACTAGTGGAGATATTCCATGGGCACCGATGGAAGGAAAACAATAGATTTGGGTCTAAAGGATCTTTTTTATTTTTTGGAAGGTAAGTAAGATCTTTATTCCAAAAATATGTTCAAGATACAGTCCAAACATACATTAAGCCAATTGTGTATGTTGGGCATTTTTATTGGTCATGTCCCCAACCAGGGAATTAATATTTCCTAATGGGCTGATGAAAAATCTATTAGGAATCCCACCCAAGAAAATCGTTCCATTATCAGAATCTAATCAAATAGAAGATAAATATGATGATGTTTTGGAAGGTTACAATAATATCACACCGGCTGTTTTTAAACTTCTCAACAATCCGTTAAATCAGAAGAGTTGATTGTTCATTATGTGTTCAGAAACCCGAGGGAGATAGCCCATGGAGGGAAACATGAGCATGCACAAGTAATCTTGGACGATTCTATATGAATAATCTCATCTCTCTAAATTTCGTTAATTTCCTTCAGTTACTAGAAATTAATCCTCGAAGACTCGAGATTATTCATACTCAAACATGACAGTATTGAGGAATTATATTTTGCTGTTTATGCCAATTTACAAATGGGAAGCTATGTGGCAAATTCCTAAGGTATGTAAACTCAATGGATGTGTGTGATATCCTCCCAGGAAAGCCAAGTCACTATGAGGTTGATGTGATACTACTCTAGGTCTCACTCTTAGAAAATCATGCAGAATGGGAAAGAAGAATGCTTATATTATATCTGCCACGCGCTCACCAACAACGATGAAGGTATGTGCACTGGGTGAAGAGCTAAGATAGAAAATTGTTGGCATCATCAACATTCAAGATCAAACTTTTTGAAGCCCAGGGGTTTATGAAGAGCTACTTTACAGCCTAAAACAAGGCTAGGGAGTAAAAGAGCATTATACTATTGCGGCGCATCTTATCAGCCACGATATAAGAGACTGCGGATGGCATTATCTTAATTTATAATTGCTGTATCATTTAGAAATAGCTAGACATGTGGGATTAAACTAGACTGTTGGTTTCTCTAAGGAAAAATCATAATTGGTTAATGAAATGTTTCCTTATTTTAGTGTTTCTTTAATTTGTTTTCATAGTAGAAATATGATTTATTTAGCATTAATAGTCAATTCCAGTTGCAGTAGGAGAAAGATTAAGAAATAAGAAGTCTGTATAAGAGTATGAACATCCAGCACATAGGGTTGTTGATTGTTTTCTGAATCCTGGAGATTTTAGTAAAATTGAGAAGTTTTTCTCTGCTGTGTTGTGTCTGAGCACTACGTCCAACCTAGGTGGACTTTTTGCCCCTACAATTGGCAGAACCCTATCAGATCTATTTCTACTACTATACTTCATCAAAAATTTGCATATAGATTTAATCCTATGCTGCAAAAAATCTTACTTGCTGAGAAAGAAGCTGCTGTTACTGAAATCACATCATCCTATACGCCTTTAGTTGCTGTCCTACACCACCAACTTTTTCTTTTGTTGTTTAAAATTATTTGATTTATTGGCTCCCAGTGAGTCTTTGAGGTTTCATTATCTTCGTTATAACATACCCATCTATCATATTTTCTCACATCTTTGTGGTCTGCTATCCTAAAGCATTTCCTTAGACAACAATTTAAGAATTTAAACGTACATAAATGGCATCCTGAGATCAGTAACTACATTGATATCCTTTTTCACATAAGAAGATAAATGGTTTTATAGATTTATTGAAAAAAAAAAACTGCCAAGAAGACAAGGCATGGTATCAGATGGACATATGGAAACAGATAGAAGGAAATGCGTACAGGAAAAAGTGAAGACTTAAGCTGCAATTACTCAACAGTATACTTCATTCCCTTCCTCTCACTTTTTCTAAGCTATAAGTTCAGACAAAGAACAGCGAAGAAAAACTAGCCTCTCAAAGGAGGCACACAGAAAGTTTTATAATATTTTTTTTCATGATATTCACTGCTCCTTGGCCACTCCCCATGTGGGCTTTTGACCTTATCAGCCCTTTTTAAGTGCATAAGAATGTATATATCTAACTCTTACTTTTCCAAAATATTTCTCATTTCAAATCCAATTGCTAATTACTCGCTAGTTTAAGGAATTCTAGGAATAGTTTTTACCAAAGCCTGACGTCAAGCCATCTAACAAAAAAAAAAAAAGTTAAAATCACAGTGACTGCAAGAAATCAGCATGTACTTATTAACCTACTTTAAAGAACATTAAAGTAGGTTAATAAGAAGAAGAAAGAAGAAAGAAGAAAGAACAAGAAGAAGTTCTACAATTTCATGCACTAAAACTAACAATAACTATAGACAAATAACAACATTAACCAATATATTTCAAAGGAAAAAAAAAAAACCAAATTCATGCAAATCAACCATAACAGTAACTTTGGATGATGTGGATTCAACATGGATGTAAAAGATGGAAATCTATATACATATCTAATACTGGCAATTCGCTGTACTTCTTTAACTAGCACGTACGATGGACAGAAATTAGATTTGTATAATAAAAATTGTATAACCCATTATGAAAATACATGCCAACCTTAAACATGTGAAATTCGAAGAGGCCAGTCAACTTGGTTAGTAAACTCTGAGAGTGGTTGTACTTGAGACCTGGGTTTGAGTCTCCACCTAGACTCAAAACCCAACTTCACCACTTACCCACCCAATAAAATTGAAAACTTTCAAGTGAAAACCAAGAACGCAGAAAAGTAACAATCTACCTTCTTGGACTCCAAAAATGAAGTAAGAACTGATAAGCTTTGCCCATCCAAAGATTCCCCAACTGATTCAAGTTGCTCAGTAAGGCTGCAACAAAAGATAATCAGTATTAGGACTATACTCGGCAAAACTTTAAAATCATTTTGAAGGCTTGAAGTAAGACTTATGATCAAAAAAAGGCTTGAAGTAAGACTTGCTTAACCAAAGTATTGTGACCTTTTCTAACATCAGGATATATGTTAATAAGAATATTGAAATCCTATTAGAACTAGGCACTCGCCAGACCAAAAACCTCGCCTAGGTGGCCACCTGAAAACATAGAAAGGCTCCTGGTTCTAGCTCGCTGTCACATCCCGAATTCTAGGGTATACCTCCCTACTTCTAGGGGTATAATCCTGAATTCCAAGTGTTACTCTTACCCATCCTCTACTCACTTCTAAGGGATGGCACACCCACAATAATACTAATATTCCAATGATTACCTTGAAAGGAAAAATAACAGCGGAAGTAAATATATATATATATATATATATATATATATAACTCTAACACAAACATGATTTGAGATCGACAACACCAAATCCAAAGGTACAAGTAAAGGCTAATAACACAGCCCAACTATCAAAGAAGTCCAACTACTCCAACTAAATACAATATAGTTTAAAAATGAAATTAAACAAAAGAAACTAAGTCTTCAATTCCAAGTCCTCGCAGCATCTACCTCAGCAATCTATCTTTGTCAGTCGGTTCACCTGAAATGTTGGGAGCCAGAAAGGCTTGAGCTACACGCTCAGTAAATACAATGTGCAAACATGGTGTGACATGACAAGGTTCACTATAAGAATGCATGCTGTGCCATGATACAATGCAATAATTCATTTCTTGTATGCAATGACATGAATATCAAATCCATCCGTCACTTAATAT
Source organism: Pachysandra terminalis (assembly GCA_031762675.1). Lineage (NCBI taxonomy): Eukaryota > Viridiplantae > Streptophyta > Magnoliopsida > Buxales > Buxaceae > Pachysandra > Pachysandra terminalis. Next base: position 5,469,671 of record JAUPMG010000006.1, on the reverse strand, counting down.
GGCTATTACAAACAAGTGAAATGCAAATGCATGCTTTTACTAATGACTAATGTATCACTGATGTTCACGCTTGATCCCCACTGAGACCACACGAGACACACAGATCATACGCACCATTTTTGGCTAAGGCCCTCCAAGTGGATTCTGTGTGTACAGCACAGTTTTAAGGACTTTCAACCCATGGGAAGCCAATGTCCCACCTTATTTTTTATCATGGGAACACATCCAGGCATCACACAGAACTTCCCTTGTAGATGTGTCCAGGGCCCCGTGGTACATCCAGTCCACATCTAACACTCAGATCAAACACATAATGAGATCACTCAGATCAATCACTGGGTTATTGGGATACTCAATCTCTCACCCAATCACTATAGGTTTACCCAAGTCCACACAGGACTCCATGGATGTCATCTCTCAGGTCTCACTCATGAACCCACAATACATGTGTGTTCGCATTAAAGTAAGTCACTATTAATCATTTGTTTGTAATGCACAACAACATTTATCTCATCATGATGTCTCACAAATATTATAACAAACAACTATATAAAATTGCATAAACATTCAACATAACATCAATCATATGCACACCCAACCATAATTAATCACAATCGAAGAGAAGTAATCTCAATTACATAATGAAATGGAATTCAATGAGAACAGTTAACATGACATTTATAACACATGAGTTCAATTCTAATTAATCACATGCAATGAAGAGTAATTACAAGTCTAATTCATGTAAGTCTATTCAATCACATTCTTACAATTTTAATTTCATAATCATAAGCTAAATCAATTACTTCATTAAGAGTCTCCATACAATGAACTAATCCAGTACTGCTCGGTGGACTCACCGATCCAACAACACTCATCAAGTTCCCCTTTATCACAGTACAACAATGCTCCGTCGGTGGCTCCGTCAGTATGCCTACAATCCCCCTACAGTAATTAAATCACCTCGTTGGTATACCTACAGTCCACCTACAGCAACTAAATCATCTCGTCGATGGCTCCGTCGGTATGCCTACGGTCCACCTACAGCAACTAAATCATTTCGTCGGTGGCTCCGTCGGAATACATATGGTCCACCTACAGCACATAAATTCACGAATTCTAGGTTTTTGCCACTTCATCGATTCTTACCCAAATCAATACCCAAGCTCATACAAGTCCTAAAAACACAATCTAAACATTCTAAACTATCTTAAACATGTCAAATCACATTCCATCGTGCATTTGAAAATTGAAATCAAAAACCTTATAAAACCTAATTTTCACATTATGAGTATAATTAAACATGAATAATGCATATAAACCCTAACTCAAGTCATGAATTCTACAAATGAGCTTAAGAAACTTCAATCACATGGTTTCTACATAGAGAAACCCAAATCATTCACAACAAATGCACACAATGCATTTACCTTGACAAGACGTCGAGTTCTGGTTCTTGATCTTCACTTCTTCAAGGCCTCTCTTCTTGTTAGATCTCCTCTTCTTCTTCTTGTTCTTGCTCTCTTTCCTTTCTCTTCTCAGCCAAACACACAAGAGAATTAGGGTTAGTTCACCCTTTCTATTCCTACCCTCTTTTAATCGCAACCCTTGATTAGCATGTCTTAAGTAAGAATGAATCTCCACCCTAGGTTCAGATTTTTATAAGATACACTATGGTGTGTGCTTATACAAAGTGTTCCATGTTTATCACCCAATAGAATATGCTCCACCTAAATAATCTTCACTTAACCTCAAAACATTACAATTTAAGTCCTAGATTTCTGAAAATTACATTTTAGCCCAAAACCACTTTATTGAAATTTTCGAGTTGTTACACTCGCCTAGGCTAGCACCGCTTAGGATCTGAAAAAACACCTGATCTCCTAAGCACCTTTAACAACACTGGTAAATGTATTTCTTGTTAAAGTAAAAAATCTCATTTTGAAATGCATAATGTCCCTATATAAAGAGTCCACAATGTCCCTTCATAAAGAGGGACGTCTATATCCACTTTATTAATATTCTTGCCATACCACTTCTTTTTGCTACAACTTTCTTCTTTTGATTAATTTCATATCTTCTGCCAAATACTTAATGTACTATATCTCCATGGATTGTGAAAGATGTTCATCGAACCCGGCACAGAATAATTCTACCTACTGTTGCATTTGAGCCACTGACTCGTGTCCTAGAGACTCATAAGGTCCACTCACGAGCCAGATCCCTTATTTTGTTTTTCTATTTTGATATTCTTTCTAGAGCAATCTAATTCAAAATGTTCACCCAATTGAGCACAATGGACACTTTTCATTCCAATTTCTTTGCATTTTTAAATTTTACCAATCAACCAATATCTTAGATGTTGGACTGGGCCGTATCTGTCCCAATGTGGCTGATCATCCTCTCAAACCAGCTACTAATCATCACACTGTTAAGCTATAGGCTTGAGTTAGTAGCATCATCCCACGTAAAAGCATAAGATATGGCAGCAAAAATGAGAGTACAAGTCACTTCCATAGAACCATTCTTTTTCTTTTTTTCCCTTTTAAGAGAGCAAATAGTTGAGGCATAAGCCTCATGACCAATGCTTTTTTATGCACCCTGGGGTTTTTGGTGTGACTCAAGATAAACACCTTCAAACACACATACATAAATATAAATATATATATGTGTGTGTGTGTGTGTGTGTGTGTGTGTGTGTGTGTGTGTTTATATATGCACAAATAAATATATGTTTAGGCTTACACCAAAGCGTTGAGCTTTTCATCGCTAGTCTCAAGCCTAGATGAAGAAGAGTTACATGTGGTTGGCAGCTAGAGGTAAAATATTCACCTAATTCTTTCACGTGTATCCTAGTTTCCATTTGAATTCATGGTAAGATATTCCCTGAAAATGGCACACCACATACAAGAGCCAATGGACCCAATAGAAATGAAACCACAAAACCAGACTATTGGGCTCCCCCCCCCCCCAATTGCTTTCAAACGCCTTCAAAACAGTGGTCCAATCAAATAGTTAGGATTTGAAAGATGATATATTTGTACTTGTAAACAAAATATTATAGAATTGGACACAACACTACCACTAAGAAAACAGTAATTAATATTAAAGTGCAACCATTTGGAAGAAACTTCAAAAGATACAAGGAATTCATTATCATTTTTTTATTTTTTTTTATGAATAGTGATAATGGTATATGTATGCATGTATGTATGTATACATATATATGAACAATGATGAGCACAAGGCTAGAAATGCTGTTTAAGATAAACAGCACAAGCATGGACAACAAAAAGAAAAACAAAACTCAACCCATACAAATTGTACTTCTTACCTCTACACAAAGAACACCCCCCTCATGTAACAACTCCTTCAATAATATACCACGGAAAACTCCATTATCCCTACCCCCACCCCTGGCTAATCTATCTGCTAACTCGTTGCCGATGAACGAATCTCCAGGAGCAATCATGGGTGAAACTGATCCAAGACACCACCAATAGAGAGTCCCCTCCACCTCCAACATGTTATATTCTAAGAACTTGCATCCTTCAATCCCATTGTCAAGGCATAATCTCTGCACAGATCGCATTGCCTTCACCAATCGGCCTTATAGAATAATGTCCACGTGGTCCCTCAATACACCTAAACCTCAGAAGGTGAGAAGGTCCAATGTTACCCAACGAAGAACCATCAAAGTTGAGCTTGATGGCTCCCTCCCTAAAAGGAATCAACAATGAACTATGTCGCCACAATACGGGGGAAGAGAAGCCAATATTGGACCAATCTCTACTGATCCCTAAATGCCTCTAAACTTCGAGGCAACAATCAGCCATGAAGCCGCATTAGAAACCAATGATAGACTGGTTGCTATTCATGTTCTTTAATATTCTTCTATTCCTTTCTGACCAAATCGTCCACAATATTGCTAGAAAGAGGGAATGATACATCATCTTACCCCTCTTCACTAGAGCTTTATAAACCCATTAATCTAGCAAAAGTCCATTACCCCCAGGCATCACCCATCCCACCCCCAATCATCTACAGGATGAACTCACAAATATTTTTGGCAAATAATGCAGGAATAGGTAATGCAACGATTCCTCGCGACCACATGATACATATCTATGGGGATATATATCATCAAGTGTTTCCTTTTTCCTTCATAGTATATCATAGGTGTTGATCTTATACAAAAATGACGTCCAAATAAGGTAATGAGAGAATATTCCTGTCAGTATGAATGATACAAAAGAAGGAATTGGTGGAAAAGACACCTCTCGAAGTCTGGGATTCAAAACCTAGAATCCTAAGCATTAGGATCCATGAAGACATCCTTGAGGTTTAAAAAGAATTGGGCTAACTCACCCAAGTCTGCAAGCCTTAGATGTCTTCTAAAGTCCAGATTCCAAGCCACACCCATGGGGGACCAAATAAGAACATGAGAGACCAAAGAATCTTTATAACACACAAGGGAGAACAAAAGGGGAAAGCGAATAAAACAGAATGGATTCCCCTCCACCAAAAGTCCCTACAACAATGAATACAGGATCCACAAACCAGTAAAAATGGGTCGTGTTAATAGAAGATAGGTGCCAAGTACTGCCAACTTAGCATAAGACATCCAAGGGCTAGCACTATACACCCTAGCCCGAGTGTTAGTATCCCACTCCCATCCATTTTCATATATGCCATAATTGCTGGTAATTACCTTGAACGGTAAAGAATATTGGTCCGTACTAAATCTCCACAACCATTTTCCTAGTAAACTGAATTCCAAGCAAGAAAATTTCCCAAGGTTAACCCTCTTTTGCTCTTTTCTCTACACACTATCTCCCACTTAACCAAATGATCTTTCTTGAAGCCACCTTCTACCCACAAAAAATTTGCTTGAGTTTTTTCAATCATGCAAGAAACCCTAAAAGGAACTTTAAACAAGGAAAGGAAGTATATCAGAAGGTTGTCCATCGAAATTGGACTAGTGTAGTCCTATCTCCCAACAAAAGATAATACATCTTCTAAGTAGCAAGCATTTTCTCCAATTTCTCAATGACCAGCACCCAAAAACTCAAAGCTCATAAACTATCACCCAAAAGCAATCCAATATGACAAATGGGCCACATACTAATCCTACAACCTAAGACTCTAGCACACATCCGAACAATTGCGGCATTCACCTGGATCTTCGCTACTAAACTCTTTTTCCAAATTAACCTTAGAACCCGACACCATCTCAAAGCATCTAACAATATACTTAGTCCAAAATAATTGAACCTCATCAGCTTCTAAGAATAGTATCATGTCATCAGCAAACTGTAGTAAGATATTGATAACTGATCTGCTCTTATCTAAAAGCCCTAACCAACCCCACAACCTCTACTTTAGTAAAAGGAAGAAAAAAAAATAACTACTAAAGCACATCATCAACAAGGATAAAGAGAAAAAGAGAGCAAACAACCCTACGTAGGCTCCTAGAAAAGAAGACCTGACCTTGAACATTTACATTCAAAATGAAAAAGAAAGAAATATTCCTAAGACAACCCTTTATCCATTTATGCCACCTAACTCCAAACACATCCATTCTAACACCATGTCAAGGAATTCTCACTCGACCCGATCATATGCTTTTTTCCAAATCCAATTTGAACATCAATTCTGCCGTCCTGCTCAAAACCTCTCCTCAACACATTCATTTGCCAACAAAGAACTATCTAATATTTGTCTCTCATGAATAGAAGTGCTCTGAACAACTGAAATAAAGTTCCCTATTTCAACCTCAATATGTGAAGCTTGGACTTTGGTTATGATTTTGTACATCCTAGTCACCAAACTAATCGACCTATGGTCCTTAAACGTTCCAGCTCCACTTTTCTCAGGGATAAACACCAAGAAGGTAGCATTTGAAACTTTGTTAATAATCCCTCTGATATAAAATTCACTTAAAATCTCTAACAACGTCATCTTGATATCGTCCCAACAATCCTGAAAAAGTGCCACTGTATATCCGTCAGATCCAGGAGCTTAATCTCTATCCGTCTCCCGAAATCACTATTTCAACCTCATTGTCCCCAAAAGGCCTTTCAATACAACTGGTCTAGTCTGAACTCAGTTTATAACTTCCCAAGTTTTACACACATTGAATCTGAGTTCCTGTTCTGACTGGTATAACTTACATACAAAGTGATGTGTTTAAATTATAGAATGAGAAACTTTTTGCCATATCTCCCCTAAGTTAACAGATAAAAACATAGGAACAAGTCGCAGATCATTAGCAACCTAACACAAAATAAACAGCAGAAGGAACAAACCACTGGAGAAATAGTAAGAACTTAATGATTTACTGAACTCATACCATTTGGCCATAGCAGAGTTAATAGATCACAGTATACTCCACAATTAACGTCGAAATTACGTGACGAAGAGATCAGGTTAATTGCTGATGACATAACAAACATACGCATCTTAGTCTTGCTGGTTAACTAAAGGTTTAAGCATTTGATTTAGCCCACCTTCCGGCATTAAAGAAATCTTTGAGTTCTTGATGGAATATCCTAAATTGTTCAACAAATGACTCGCTATATTCACCAGGGTTCCTCATAATTCTGGAAAGCATTGCCTCTGTAGCAACCAAATCCTCTGGCCCAGCATTACGGTGCAGCTTGTTTTGTATCGTATGCTTGATTTCTTGCTAAAAATTAGAGAATGAGAAACTATTAACATAAACTATCTAAGAAAACATTAATCAAATCACCAAGCAAAGTAAAACCTTGAGATCATGAGGGATATCACCCTGATGAGCAATGTCTCTTATCCGAGTTAAAGGAACAGATGCAGTAAATTCTGCCTTAAATGACGGTAAACAGGGATGAATCTTGCGGATGACAATTTTCTCCTGCACGTGGTAAGAAAATAAATAAAGTAAATAAATAAACAAGAATGTTGACACGCAGAATCTTAAATTACAGATAGGTAAATGGGGTTCAGAACACCCTCAAAAGGAAAAGCCAGAATCATCAAAAATTTGCAGGACTAAAAGATGCTTCAGATTCATCCAAAAAAAGAGAAAAAATAAGTCCGAATTACCTAATATCTATGCACCTCTAGGTTATAGTTTGTAAAATGAATGCGGAAGGAAGACAGCGTAAACTACTAATAAATGCAGTGTCAAACTTGGAAGTTTGTGTATGATAACAAGGCACAAAGGTTAAGGAACAGATATTGCATTAAGAGCACATGCCCATATGAGATTGAGGGTAAAGGCACTTGACAAGCACTTTGAATTCACAAAAGTGTATTTTTGTGTATTGCTGCAAGGTCGTACACGTTCACCTGATCTTTTTAAAACTTATATTCTGCATCATGGATGCATCAACAAGATTAGATCAGCAAGACCTAATCTGCCATTACCTATGGTGGTGACACCTTGAACTCAGCAAATCTTGAGTGAGCAAAGGACCACGGGGACCATGGAAGATGGTGGTTTAACAGTACTTCAGCTGTCAGACAGTTGAGAGAGTAGGATGATGGATTGTCTCCAATTTGGTAGTTTAAAATTATCACTTGATTGTCCTACAAACAAGAGATGTAGCTATTCTGAACAATGTGTAGTGGGATTGGTACATCTAGTATCACTTACTAGTTTGTAAGGCTCTCCATGATGGTTTTGGATTCATAAAGCTTATACACATGGGCATTGGTCCCAACTCTCACTCAAGAAAATTGCTATATCGAAATACTTCATCAACCTCTGCTTGTGAGTAAAGAGTTGAAAAACAACCCAAGGACGGATTTCTTCAAGAACTTGGAGAGTTAATAATATTTGGTTAGATACGGAAGGTATGCACAATTTCTGTTTGGTCTTCTATTGCACTCACATGTAAGACTTGATTGCTTCTTGTTATATTGATCGTCCATATAGGATAACATAAGATATCAAAGAATGGACTGCACATCCTATTCTGAAAGCTTTAAGTTTTACTTTTACTTTTCAGATTTTCAGCTTGCACAATTGAGTCTTAGGTCCTTAAATTTGATAAAAATTGGCACATCCAAAAAAATAATCAACCCTGTACAACTTGTTAGATTGTAATCATCCAAGAAAGATACAGATCGTTGATGGCTAAAAAAAGTTGTGCCAAGGTTTTTTTTTTTGATAAGGACCTCAGGGGGGGACATTTCAAGAGAAATTTTTGATTTGGAACTAAAATTGCTACTTGACAAAAATTTCGGTACTTAAAAGGAAAAAAAAAAATTGAAACTCGACGAAAATGTTAAGAAACATGATACATACTAATAACCCAAAAGAATGTGAAAACGAATTATATATGACAAGTAAAACAAAATTAGGTTGTAAAATGTCCTAAATCAGTGATATAATGGCATTAACTGCTAAATCCGTTAAATGTGTCTAATCAAATGGCCTGAATAACAACCAAAATTAAAATCAAATTGCAAAATACAAAAAGAAGTTACAAGCTACCTCGAAATTACTTCACCAACTCCATGTGAATGCATCAAATAAAGGCATATACATGCATCTGATCTAGTTTGATGCCACCATGTCTATGAAAAAGAGTAATGCAATAATCCAAACAAAATGTAGTGCATATGCCTTAACTCAGCCCCATATTTACAAGTTGTTTATGAAACGGATGATGTGAACCCCTAATGTTGCATTAAAGAAATAAAAGGTAATTTTAGGGTCGGTTTGAGGAAAATGAAGTTTGAAAGAATTTGGAAAAGATTCCCTCTTTCATTAAAAAAATATATAAATAAATAAATCAATAAAAGTTATAAATCTGTACTTCAAAAACAAATCAATGAAAAACTGAAATTGAAAAAAGTTTGAACAGAGAATTCATGATATTTCATGTACAATTCAAAACAGATAAAAATTCTGGGGAATTCATCCCCCATGCAAAAAGCAACTTTCAAACAAAGTATTGCCATTTCCTCAAAATTTAAACCCATGGCTAACAGGTTAATCAGGTTAATGTGCAAAGGCATGATAGCATAGAAGATTTGCCATGAATAATTCACTAAAACATGAGTCTTAACTATATATTTGTATGAGCAGTGGGGTTCTTTTGGTTGGCTCTCTTGGGCTTCTCTCCCCCCTCTTTCTTCTACCCTGTTTTGCCTTTTCCCTTTGTTTGCTGGTCGGCGTACACCATTCATATACACAGCCTCCTTTCTTCTTGCTCCTTGCATTTTTATATTTTCATCTAATATATATAATCTTCATTACCGATCAAAAAAAATATAAGATATAGAGAGGGAACAAAGTCATTATGGTAAAAGGTGAATCTCCAAGATGCCTTTCGCTAAGATTTTTTGATGAATGCAGCTAAACTATTTCGGATTATATAGTATCATTCAAATACTTATGGTTGATTCATTTAGCAAAAGATAAGAAAAAATAATAAATTACGGTTAATAAAGTATTCAAATTGGATAAATTTTACTGTGTCAAGAATCAAGATTTCAATTTCTACCTATAGTTGGGATGACATTCTTCACAGAGGTGAGGATGAATTTGAGTAGAGGGGAAGGCCAAAGGGGGATGTAGAGTTTGTATCTTTGTTTGTGTTTGTTTCCTTTTCTTCATTGTCCTCTCTGCTTTGATGAAATATCTTCTCTAGGTCAATCTGTAAATTCGTTTGTCTTCTGTCATCCTTCTTGTTATGGGAAAAAAATATTCCTTGTCATTTTGCAGATTCATTTTCTTCCAATACATTGAAAAAAAAAGGGTATAATGAATGGAACTTATTAGAGATTTAGATAATATTAGATAGGCAAGTAGATAAACATTTGGATGAAAGGAATTTAATGCCTTCTAAATAGAATCTCAACACCACTTTTGTGATGTATTGTGAATGTTATTTAGAAACCTTTAAGAGTCAAAGGGAAACCATAATCCTAATTCTAACTATATTCTGATAAGTCACATCTGATCATATTGATAGCAAGGTTGTAAATGTCGCTGTGGTAAGACACGTCGCCAGAACTTTCTAGGAACATGTCTGCGAGACATGATGGAAAAAAATGAAACAAAATGAAAAAAGGGTGAAAATGGTTTTCTTTTTTTAATGAAACCTTGTAAAAATCTAACTTAGAACTAGATACATTAATAATCCAAAATATGACAAAAACAATGTATTTATAGGGATGGTGGGGTGATGAGGATAACAGTGAGCCTGGATGCAACCCTTTATGGATGTGATGTAATGATATCTCCTCATTGTGTTTGCTCATTTTATTTAATTTTATTATGCTATTTGGTCAATTTTATTGTGGTTAGTGTAATTTAGTTATGATTATGTCTTATTTAGACTATTATTACGGATGATTTCTCCATTGTTCTCTCCCATGCTGGTACGCAACCGTACCTCCCCAATTATTTTGATTCACTATATATATATATATATATATTGGTCATACAACGACATATGGGGGATATGATGGAAAAAATCGCTTGAGAGACTTCTACCTATATGTTGTGTCGCCCCTTTCAAAAGTATGTCACGACATGTCGTGACACTTAAAACACTGATTCATAGAAAGTATAAGCATCACATTTTCATTCAATCAGAATCATAAAGATTAAATAACAATAATAGGTAATTGTTGAGATAAATGAATCTCAGAGAAATTTCTATGGCACGAAGTTTTAAGAGATAATAGTTGCTGTAGTCTAAATCCCAATGAAATGATAGATCACCTGGAATGATGAATCTTTCATGTAGGAAATTCTCTCCAGTTCACGAAATATGAGCCTGGAAATCTCGGCATGTCTGTTCGGACGGTGATGGCCTCCACCTTCAAAGCATGGAATTTGTCCAGTGTTTATCCACTGCACAAGAAACAGAAAACATAAAACGTCAAGGCATGGAAGATTCATATTGGACAAACATCATCAAAACAAAGTTATAGCATAGAACCTTCAGATAGATGGCAGAATATATGAGAGCTTCCAACCGATTAGCGTTATCCGAACTTCCTACTAAAATATCACGTACAACTTCTAGCTGCACCAATATAAGGCAGAAAACAATCAAGATGGAGCATCTTAAACTCATGAGAGATCAATATTTTCTCAATATCTGCAAAGAAAGCCAGAATCTGAGCAAAACCGACGGGAACCATGAGATAAATATTTCTACAGAAACAAGTTAAAACACCATCATCAATTTTCTCATGCAAAAAGAAACTAGTTACAGAGACACTAAGAATGTCATCCATACCATGACAAAAACAAGTATTGATGTATATCCATTTGAGCTTCACAATGCTGTAATAAACTGTTATTACTGCATTGAACAAACGGGAAAAGAAATTCTAGTAGTTAGAGAATGATTTATGGATTTTTTTTCATACAATATGAGAGCTCGCACGCAAACATTCAATGAGAGTCCTCGACATTGTTTTTCAATTTATCTCAATGGGTGGGATAGCATTTGTCACTCAACCTGAGAGAAACTAAAACAATATACTCAAACTTGTAGTTTTGACATTCCTTAGGAAAAACGAGTGGACAAATAGAAGGCCAAGTAGAACTCACTCCTCCCTCCAGGTTAATTGAATTCCTTTTCTCACAGTCTAAGTTCTATAAATCCTGGATTTTCTTACTATATTCCAAATGTTTTATCACAGTCGAGGTCTTCTCTGAGGTTTCCAAGTTGTGCACCTTAATTTGTGGCTTAAGGACATTATCTAACCAACATCTTATGAACTATCTTCAGAACCATATTTTGCTGCGGTTAGTAGTATTTTCCCTTTTTCCTTTTACACTTTAATTTCAATTGCCTACATATCTTGAACTTTCAGAATACAGTATCTAATTGAACTTCAATTCCTTCTTGAATTATGGGCACTGGTCTCGGAGGGAAGCGTGATGAAATAACCATGTCTATGAAGATGCAGTTGCACATTAATCTACAAAAGTAATCTATTCTTTTTTGTTCAATTTTTAGCTGAGCTTCACGGAGCCAATCAAAGTATCATAATCACATTAAACAAATCAGAGCAACTAACCCAAAAAAATTGGGGGCGGGGGCGGGAACAAACATCTAGAAGAAAACTGCAAAAACTGTGCAAACAATACATTATCATGAACATTATTAATTTTCATATCCATTCAACAATTATCATGAACCCGAAAGCTATAATAGGGCATTGGCATGATGAAATAACCATGTCTATGAAGATGCAGACTACCTGCACCAGGTTGCACATTAATCTATAAAAGTAATCTATTCTTTTTTGTTCAATTTTAGTTGAGCTTGGGGGCTGTAAAGATGAACAAACATCTAGAAGAAAACTGGTAAAACTGTGCAAACAATACATTATCATGAACATTATAAAATTTTCATATTCATTCAACAATTATCATGAACTCGAAAGCTATAATAGGGCATTGTCAGGATAGCAATACCTTGCGCCACCAATTCCTGGCATTCCGATCAAGTTCAACTAACTTTAAGGCCAACCCTTTTAGACCCTCAGTGTTCCACGTCCTTGATGTTTCTCTGTTTCTATGCTCATTTGATTGCATGAATGACGCAGACCTCCCTTGCCATTGCTCAACAAAAGGACTCAGCTTCCCTTCTGAAAGAAGCCCAGATTCAACAACAGAAGACCCGTTATCACTAATACCCTCTACTTCCTCATTCTCTTCGGAACTCAAAGGCAAAATACACATCCTCTTCAGTCTTGTTCCAGTGACAGATGATCTCAAAATTCCCTCCCTTTGGAAACTTCAACAAGCGATTTTTACCTTCTTCCCAAACCATACTGTTCTTATCCTTATTCACAATCAAAAATTTGAATTCAATGGGTTCGCCCCCTTTGATTTCCATCTCACACATCCATCCATTCGCTGTTCAATTCATCATAACCTTCTTCTTCCATGATCCTAACTCCTTCGCATTACCTAGAAACGCAACATACTCTCCAAACTCAACTTGGTGATTCAACCTAACACTTAGCCTCACTTTCCCACGTCCCGGACTACGCTTCATCTTCTTCTCCTCTTCTCTGCAACAAAAGCAATCGAGTTCTCTCGTTTGGAGTCAAATCCATATACGAAATGAATAAAACAAAAGAGAAGAAACAGGAGATTTCAGAGAATTCAAGAATGAAATAAAATACCTTTTCTCAACGGACGAGACACCGCAAAGGATCCGAGATGAGTGTCTGTGGAGAGTGGAGTATTGGTAGATAAACCCTAAATCGTAAGAAGGAAGTGATATTCTACGCTTGTTGTTGTTGCAGACGCTGATTGAGGGTTTGGCCCGCCATTGATGGAGGAATTACCTTGGAAGGTGATCTTCTTTGCAGATGGAGCAGTGAAACAGACGAAGAGAAGCCATTGTTGAAACGGAAAAGAAAAAAAAAAAAAAAAAGAAAGAAAATCAGTTCAGAGCTCAATACACAGTAAAAGGAGAAGAAATTCGATTATTTGGTTTCAGGAGAGCTGAACTCAGAAGAATGGTTGCAGAGTTTACAAGAAGTTTTCATGGGAGATGGGTTAGCCCGTCATCTGCTGCCACGTGGAAGATGTAGTGACGAATTCCCATGACCGATCTCTTAATAATTAATTGCTCGTGAAAAGAAAGTTCTTCATCGTTTTCCGATTTCCATCTCTAGTCGCGTATCAAATTGAGTGGCAAATAATATCTAGATTCTAGTAGCTTCGGGCATGATTTTCTTTTTCTCTATCCTTTACAAAATGATAAATCTAACACCAAGTGATAATCCCAAATAACATTAAGATAATTCAAGAAGGCAGATGTCGATATCTGAGTTGTTTTCCAACAAAGGAGAGTGAATTTGATTGCTTGTCTCGCAATGACCTAAATCTTAAAGGTCATTTTGAGGTTTTCGTATACACTAAAGTCAAGTCAAAAGAAACAAAAGAGAAGAATCAAAGATCTCAAGGAATTGTTTCAGAGAGAGCACAAACACAAAAGAGCTTTAAGGTCAGAGATCCTAGGCTTTCACTGTGAATCCTTGATTGTCTCAAAGTTCTATCTCTTGTCCAATGGGAGTAAGGATTTTATAGTTAAAACTCTTGGAGAAGGCACAAGTGACTAGTGTCAATCATCAAGGGCTAAACACGGTAGGATGATTCAATGCGTCATTGCCCATACGTTGACTGTCACTCGTTATTTTATACAAGTGTGCAAGCAATCTCTGTCTTGTGCTCAGTCCCTTTGATGTATGGGTCTGATCAACTGTCAAGAACCGACAGGGGCTTGATGGGACGTCTCTCTGGGTCACCATTCCTTTAGGTATCTCGATATTCCCCCCATTTGGTCATATTATCCAAATGACATAAGCAACTCGGGCCCGTGCCCCTGTGTGAAGTAATTGGAACTCGATTACGAGTGTGATGTTTCTCAACATCGAGTTAGAACACTACTTGATGTTGTAGAACAACTTGTAATCTCGGATGTTCTCACACCTGAGATATAATCAACCACGAAACAGTCTCTTTTACTCAGGACTTGGGGTGTAGGACAGTCTATATAGCTAGAGTCGTGTTATCACTCCTCAGATAACCCCTTAACACATAAGGGTTTCCAATGTGACAATGGTATGATGTGAACTTTGACACATAGGTCAAGTTCGGATCATCATCTTGATGACGAATTGCCCATCTCGGGGTGGGTTAGGCCGCTATAGTGCCTTTTAAGAGTGGTCAGACCACTTAGCACACGTGTGGAATCATAAGGTTGTCACACAGCATTGATATGGATGTGGGATTGTGAAGTCATCTCACGATTTCGTGATAGGATCATAAAATCGCTATCGGATTTCGAGATCATATCGTAAAGTCTATCCAAACTCATAATAGGATCTCAATGTCTCTATTTGATGTTCAGAATTAGATCATAAAGTCTATCCCAACTTCGAATAGGATCGAGTTGTCTCTAATCAGTCTCGAGGTTAGATCATAAAATTCTTCCCTAGACTCGAAATATGATCAAATCGCCTCTATCCGATATTGGGGATTAGATCATAAAATCTATCTCGACTCGGAATAGGATCAAGTTGTCTCTTACCGGTCTCGGGATTAGATCATAAAGTCCTTCCCTGGACTCGGAATAGGATCAAACGGCTCTATCCGGTATTGGGGATTAGATCATAAAGTCTATCCCGACTCGGAATAAGATCGAGTTGTCTCTAACTGGTCTCGAGTATAGATCATAAAGTCCTTCCCTGGACTCAGAATACGATCAAATCGCCTCTATCCGGTATTGGGGATTAGATCATAAAGTCTATCCCTGCGGGATTGGATCATAAAGTCCTTACCCGTCTCTACTGCTGCGACTTCAAGGTTAGTTCCTAAAGGGAAATATTCTCGAGGTTGCTATGCCCTCCTGAGTCCGGACATAACCTATTAAAGGCATGTCTATAGGAGACCTCGAGGTAAAGGAAAAAGCAAAATATTACAGGCAGTTTCCAGGTGGCCTTATCTTATTGGTTCACAAATTGAGGGGTTATCAATACCGGTGATGCAAAAATCCTCATTAAAAAAAAAAACATCTGAATAAAAGGATCCGGATCCTCTCAAGTTACAATCACATGTTGATTTGAACCAATCAGAATATAACACGTGGAATAAAAACTTAATTAAAATATATTTAAAAATTTTAAACACAAAAATTGAGGACAATATCACTTTATCATTAATAATGATATGACAATTTTATCCCACTCTTATCTAATTGGTTTCAAATCAACTAAGAGGTGTTCATAACTTGAGAGGATCCCATTCCAACAAAAGAAGACTTCACCAATACAATTATATAATGTAGATAATCAAGAAAGTTTGTCTGAAGACAGTCTAAATTGTCTCGCACTCATTCTATTAAGAGTGTTTTTTTTTTCCAGATATTACTTGCTGTTTCAGAAAAGAGAAACAAAGAAAAGGAAAATGATGTCTTAAGTATGCAAACTAGAATGTACACTACAGAGCGAGGGAAACTCAATACAGTATTCAACGGACAAAAATCTCTCTATTTACTTCTCAAGTAGTCACATTATATGCTATTACTTTTATATATCTGTGTATATTTCATACATCTCATTTATGTCTCATGCATGTATTTTTTAGTGCACGTCTGCTATTTATAGATAAAATATTCTAAAATATCTTATCTTGATCATGACATGTGTTAGCGAAAACCGTGCCCAGAGAGCTATTTGAAAATATCTCTATGCAAGGACCACATCCATAGTATCAATGCACAAAAGCAATTTTCAAAAGGAATCTCATGCTGACGCACTTGATTATAAATGACCCTTCTATGTAATGAGTTGCTTTGATGTTCAAAGAACCATGAATTAATGCCACGTGTAACATGCATGGCATATATATCCAAAGCAACGTAGCCATTTTCATCCCCCCCATTCCTAAGAAGGCAAATTCCTCTTTTAATAAAATATAAAAATTATTGAGGATTTTATCACGTGAGAACTCTGGAGACTTAATGTAATAATCTTTAAATAAAGTAGTCCCCCGAGGTCCACAACATATATACTTCAAACCATTGTTCTCTTTCGAGGGGATCCTTTTTAGTATGTTAATCTATCTTCATTCAAAGGAAACCAAAGCAAATGTCTACATCTTACAAGAAGGTAATATAGTCAAATCACTCATACATATAGAAATATTAGATCTAAGATCTTCACATGCAATCCATTTTCATGGTCATCTCCTTGTGATGGAAAGTTTTCGTAACATCCCTCAAGGTTCTACGTTAAGCAACCAACCCGAGTGACCTTGAAATGAACTCGAAAAAATTAGACATAAATGTGTTTCTTTCGAATTTGCCTTAAAATAAAGTGCAATAATGAGTCCCGCAAAGTCTATGTAAGGGAGTGTTATCTGAAGGTGTTTCCCTCAAAATAAAAAGTATTCATTCCTTCAGATACCTTTCCGTAGGAATTCCTTCAAAGTTAAAAACCTTTTCATCAAGTCTTTTTTAGGGTGACAAACCCATGTTCTATAAAGGGGGATGAACCCATGATCACGTTCTTTGAGGAGAATAACCCATTGAAAATTTGACCCTCTTAAGGTAGTTAATTTGACAAATTGACCATCTTGTCGTAGTTAGTTTGACAAATTGACCATCTTATGGTGGGTAGCCTAATGAAATGCAAGCGTTCTATCTTATGAACATGTGACTTACTAAAGAAGTAACTCTTACAAGATAAAGAACATTAAATATTTGATCAAATAAAGAAATCACCCTTTTTGATGTGACCTAATGATAATAACAAACCCCGTTTAGAGTTACACATGTAATTCACGAAGAAGGCAAAAGACGTTACCTATTAATGACTTGAAGCGAAGTATTATATAGTATTGGTGATGACGGTTTTGTACGACCAAATATATTAGAATAAACTTTACAGCTAATACAAATGAATCAATACAACTAGTCTTCCCAAGAAATAGGTAGGGAAAGCCTGTCTCAAGACAGCCTAAACTGTCGCGCAGCCGTTCTATCAAGAGCGTTCCTTCCCAAACGTCACTTGCGAAAAAGACAAAGAGAAAAGATAAGGGGAAGGAGAATCTTGCAATAACTGAAAGATCAGTCAGAATGCCTATCTCAAAGCAAGAAAAACCTCAAGGATTTGAATGACTGACTATATATCTCCTTTCTCTCTCAAAGCCTGAACTCACTATTGTCCTTTACCTTTTAAAATCTCAGGATTTCCAGATAAATTCCTCATCCCTTTAATGGAGAATACGTTCTGCTATTTAAAGGGAATTTAGCTTATCAAATTAGGACAAATGTGATTCAACCAAGTGTCCAGACAGGTGCTTAAGAATATCCCCATGCATTAAACATAACTGCCACGTGTATTTCAACACGCCCAAGTTATTTCCAGAAAGAGAGACGAGTCATTTCAAATCCACAAACTTGCTCTGTGATAGGTTACTTTAGATCTAGAAAACACGGATTGAATGACACGTATAGCGTGCATAAAGATCTAAAACAGGCGTTCCATTCTTGCCGCCATTCCAGATTGTAATGACCTAAACTCTTTCATTAGGATTTTCACCTTTAAATTTTATTAATTTTCTGTATTTAATTAGTATTTAAATTCATATGTTAGTTAATTAATTAGTTTTAGGGGTTAATTGTGTTTATACTTATATTTTGGGGGTATTTATGATATTATCAAGAGTTGGGGGTTAGAGAGAGATTTAAAGTTTTAAATTTGAATTGGATTAGTGTTCAACGCACAACGTGCGTTGAACTAGTCTTGTGGGGATTGGGTGATGTGGTGTGTAGGT
>JAUPMG010000006.1:5417788-5431718 GCA_031762675.1 Pachysandra terminalis | reverse complement strand
CAATTACACTTACCGAGGTATGCCGACTCGACTCTTATCTTACGACCCGACCCGGCCTAGTCTGGTCCGACCTGAAAATTACAAGGGAAAATTACAATTTTGCCCTTTCTGAAATACGGGGTACTATAGCATCTCAATTTTTGTACATCGAGCCTTTGAGGTAGGCTCAGCCGAGGTAGGCTCAATTGGCCTTTTCTTCTCCTCCTCTTCTCTCTGCTTTTCCTCTTTCAATTTCCTTTTTGACGGCCCTAACTCCAGCAAAAAAACCTCAGGGTACACCTGAATCATTGGCCACACAGGTAGTAAGATCCTCCAAGGTAAGGATATTTGACACTCACCCGCAGGTCCCAACTAATCGTATTCAGCTTCATTGGCCAAATGGACTTCAGATTCATCAAAAGGGCAAGGATTGATCACCAGGCGTATCATCTTTCCCTTCCTTATCCCTTTGCAACACTGATGATAGGTGGAAGGGACAAGACGACACCTGTGAATCCAAGGTCGACCGAGAAGGATGTGCTAAGAAGGATTGCTATTGAAGACATGGAAGAGGGTGGGATACTTGTATGGCCCAACTTGAAGTTCTAGGGTTACATGACCCAAGGCGCATTGACTTCAAGCGTCAAACCCATAAATCCTCATAGCCAGATGAACCAAAAGCTCTTCCGAAACTCAGGCTGCCTTCAAAATAGCAAGTGGAATAATATTCAGAGATGAGTCAGCATTAACCGAAGACCTCCGGATGTCAACTCCCTGTAAAATAGATTTCAAATATAGAGCCTGACGATGGCCCTCGTATGGAGCCATCATATCTTCCTTCCCAAAGGTGATAACACCATCCGTTGCTACCTCGACGGTACAAGCTTCTTTTGCCTCTCCTAATGATAGCCTTTGGGCATAAGCCCATATTGCAATCTGCTCCTGTCTTGAGAAACCAATCTCTTGAAGACTCTTCTCGAGATGCTGATATTTGGGGTGATATTGGTCTTTTTTTCACTATGACTTCTCCTCCGACCTCGGAGACAACAACGTTCGCTACTTCCTTCCCCTTCCCCCTGTGAGCTGGTAGGGACAGTATGCACTTTCTTGGGTTGTATATCGACCTCTCCACTCCTTACTCTGGAATGGTAAATCTTACTCAAAGCATAACAGTCAAAGGTTTGATGTTGGGGTGGAATTTTCAATATTGGGGGTGTTTCATGTCTTGAGCAGTCGGTTCCTTGCTCGGATTCGGTAGTATAATCCGATTATCCTTGATCCAGTTCTCTAACAAAATATCAAGTTAGGCCGGGGAGTAGTCCGACACAGGCGGGATAGGATGATCGTCCTTCCTTCCTCCCGTCTTCGACTTCTTTGAAGAGTGGTCTTCTACATGGGCACTCTCGGCCCCTCTTTTCTTCTCTACCGATTTCTTGCCTATATTTGAAGAAGGCACATAAAGGCTTGTCCTTCGAGCGGACTCGATGAGACAAGTGAAACTGGGAAGCTTCAAGTTCTCCAGATGAATTCGATACTTGGGCCTCATCCCGATCACACATATTTCTACAAACCGGGACGCTTCCTTGGTGTCAATGCAGGTCATAACCAAACTTTGGAATCTTCTCACATACTTCTGTAAATCCTCTGTAGAACCTTGGTGTTCTCTACTAAGGTCTACAATGGTGTAGGCCTTGGTGATGAAAACAATTCTATAAATAGGAAGCCATATCTTCCCAGGTATACACCGAACCTGGCTTGAGATTATTTCACCAGGTATAAGCCTTCTCGGATAAAGACTTCGAAAATTCCCTTAAATGGATTCCTGATCTGCAGCATGAGGTCTTAATGACTCTATAAAAATGACTAACATGCTCTTTTACATTACCGGTCTGATCAATAAACTTCTGGAACTTTGGACTTACATAGTCCTTAGGATATGGTTTTTGTAGTAACAAGGTCGGATATGGAGGAAGGAAGACGCCACTGACCCAATTGGGGTCCCGAAAGTGTGATTTCTGCAATAAAGCCTCCACATCGGTCATAGTGACAAAAGGTGGAGCAACTGGTGGTGGTAGAATGATAGCAGGTAGAAGAGATGGTGGTGTGTTGAAAACACACGCTGGCGTGGGTACCAAAGGCGGCATAACGAGATGACGAGGGGGTAGTTCTATAGGAATAGGATCAATCACATGCCGAACTACCTCTTCTTGGGGAATAGGTGTAGGTGGGGGTAGCTAAGGAGCAACTGGCTGGTGAGCAGTAGCTTGTTCAGCCAACAAGACAACCAGCTGTTGTTGAATGAGACGTAAGGTCCCGGCAAGAATCGCATAAGAAACCTCAAGTGCGGGAGGATTCTCATGCGGAGCAACTGGAGGAAGGAATGCCTGCGGTGGGGCTAGAACTTCAGCAAGAGGTGGCAGATCCATAGCTAAATGAGGAACCTCGGGATCATCTGCAACATGCGGTCCTTGAGCTCCGGGTGGAGGAAGGTTTTTCATGATGACTTCGAATGTAGTTAAACTGAGTAGACACACTGAGTAGAATGGTTAAAACAAAAACAATGGTAAACACAAAAGTCTCCCTAGCGGAGTCGCCAAATGGTGATCCTCAAATTGGTAGATAATTAGGATTAATTAAAAGTAATAAATAGAAAATGTAAACAACCTTAAAGAACTATAAAGTATCTTTAATGGAAATGACTATCTACCAACCTGAGTTATAGAAGGTTCTTGAGTCTGTCTCATATTAGCCTAAACCGATGATTGGCTGTTCCAATGTGAGGTTTCCCAAATCTAAAGCTAACAAATGTCTGTGACTTAAGAAAAAGGAGAGGTTCAAGTAGGGAAAAGAGTGAAAGGCTTAGGAATGATCAGAGGGAACATGCAGAGAAGGTTCAAAGATAGGAGCTCAGGGTGCTCTGATAGTCTTAGGATGCTTTTAAGTCAACGGGAACACAGGCTTTTATGGCCAAAGCCATGGACAAAACAATAACAGTATGACAAGTGTCCACCTTCGAGAGTCAAATCCAACGTGCAATCTCCACGTGTTATCATTCAAACCTCGTGTGAGACATGCATGGGAACAATCCATTCGTTAAATGACACGCAAGACTTGACTGTCAGTTAGACGAGGTCATGGAGTTCTTGCGCGCCATTACTCGAGCTTCACGTGGAATCGATATGGATGACACTTGTCAAACTCGGCAAATGTGTACACACCATCTCTGCAATGTTTAGTCCCTAGAATGATGACACCTACGTGGGCCTGACCTCCCACATGGGTTTTGATGGGACTTACTCTTTGGGACACTATTCCTAAGGTTCCTCGAAATTCCCCCCATTTTTGTAGATCCGAGAACCTCGGGATACGAATCTTGAGGTTAAATCGTGTAAACGTGTGAATCCTTCTAGGGAATGATTCCTTAGGACTTGGTTAATCCTTCATCAAGCATTCTGTGACAATAGAATGATATGTTTTGTAGTGTTGCTCGGGATTATGGTCTCGGATAATTTTATGTTTGAACCATTTGTAACCCTGGGATAGATTCCTTTTTCTGAGGCCTGGGGTACAAGAGGGGACTTGGAATGTATGTGAATCAACTATACCATCCTCGTCTATATCCGAGGTGACCTTTGAGAATGATGTGGAAGCTAATTCGCTTTAATAATTTGACCATCATAGGAGATCAAACCTTTGATATATTACCCCTCTCGGGGGTGGTTAGTTCCTTGAAAATTTGCCCATCTCGGGGTGGGAGAGGCTGGATAGACGCCTGATAAGGGAGGCCAACCCGAAGACGCTCGATAAGAGAGGCCATCTCGTAGACACTCGATAAGGGGGGCTAGCCCGTAGACGCCTGATAAGGGAGGCCAACTTGAAGATGCCCGATAAGGGAGGCCAACCCGAAAATGCCTGATATGGGAGGCCAACCCGAAGACGCCCGTTAAGGGAGGTTGACTCGAAGACACCCGATTAGGAGGGCTAGCCCGTAGATGCCCGATAAGGGAGGCCAACTCGAAGACGCCCGATATGGGGGGCCATCCCGTAGACACTCGATAAGGGAGGTGAACCCAAAGACGCCCGATAAGGGGGGCCAGCTTGTAGATGCCCGATAAGCGGGGCTAGCCCGTAGACGCTTGATAAGGGAGTCCAACCCAAAGAAGCTTGATAAGGGGGGCTAACTCGTAGTTGCCCAATAAGGGAGGCCAACTCCAAGACGGTTGATAATGGGGGCCATCTCGTAGACGCCCGGTAAGGGAGACCAACCCAAAGACGCCCGATAAGGGGGGCCAGCCCATAGATGCCCGATAAGGGAGGCTAATCCGAAGGCGCCTGATAAGGGGGGCCAACCCGTAGATGCTCGATAAGGGATGTCAACCTGATAGTGAATTGACCATCTCAGGGTAGTTTACGCCCACATATGTGAGAGCAATTCCCCCCACACACTGGTAAGACCTCGAGATCGGTCCCTGGAAGAGAACTTCTTTTGAGGCGAGTGCCTTTATCGGGTTTGGGTGTATTTAATCCGGGGGTAGCCTTAGCCTCCCCCTTGTTGGGAGATCTCGAATGGGGTATCTAAAGGAAGGGTTGGGTGTGGACCCTGCAAAGACCTCGAGGGAGGGGGCATAAGATGCAAAATATTATGAGAAATGCCAGGTGGCCTTACATCATTGGGCTAATTTGAATTTTCGAATTGCTAGGTCATCAATACCTTGCTATCTAAGATTTTTAATTTAATAACTTTGTTATCCTCTTTTTTTATGCTTTGCAAATTTTTTTTTCATGAACATTTCTGTAGCTTCAAGTCTGACTTTATTCTCACATGATACTTTGGACAACATGTTGGAACTTTTCTTTTTCTTCTTCTTCTTCTTCTATTTGCTATTGTGTTGGATTTTTCGAGTATTTTAGTTCACTAGGTGAGTAAGTATATAATTAAGAATATTCTCATATTATATCAGTCAACTTTTGCAAGGAGTTGAGATCAAATACTCAAAACTGGATAAGTGTTTGGCCCTCATGCACATGGTGAATAAGTTGAAAACTTATCTACATTCGCATTCTATTCACCTATTCACCCAAGGATATCTAGTGAATTATTTGCTATCTCAACCTATCCTCTTTCAAAGACACATCAAGTGGCTAATACAGTTAGCCCAATTCGGGATTATTTGTGAGAAGCCTCGACCTATGAAAAGACAAGTTGTAGTTGACCTGCTTATAGCCTTCCCTACTTATAGAGAACAAGATGACTACGAGAACGAGGTATTTATTATTTTCGACGAAGAGTGGCAGACGAAATTTGATGGATCATCTAACTCACAAGGTGGTGGAGCTGGGATTGAATTGATTTCACCTAATGGTCAGCAGTTCTCCTTCAATCTTGACTGCTCCTGCACAAATAATAGAGCAGAATACGAATCCCTGCTCATTGGTCTTAAAATTGCTCATGAAATGAAGATCCAAAGGATTCAG
This sequence comes from Pachysandra terminalis, assembly GCA_031762675.1. Taxonomy (NCBI): domain Eukaryota; kingdom Viridiplantae; phylum Streptophyta; class Magnoliopsida; order Buxales; family Buxaceae; genus Pachysandra; species Pachysandra terminalis. Next base: position 5,426,264 of record JAUPMG010000006.1, on the reverse strand, counting down.
ATATATGGTGATTCTATTATGTAATTCGGAATTAAAGAACTTGGCTTGGTTCCTATAAGGCAATAGTGCAAGCTCTCTTTTAGAGGCTCTCATGTTATTCTTTGACTCATACAATGAGAAGTAAGAACAAGCATGCTGATGCATTAGCCAACCTAGGAAGTAGACTTCATATGGACCTTGTTGCATCTACACTAGAAGTCATTCAAAAGTATACTCCTACTCAGCCCCCTCAGAGTGATGAAGAGCATCTTTTAGAGACATACTGGAGGTATTAGATTTGTCAAGATCTTGACAATCTCTCTTTTCATACTCCTATTATTCCACTCAAAACTTTGATGAATTTTGTCTCTCTTTATTATAAAGGGGTCAATGGAGATATGTTCAGGTGTCTTAGATCAGAGGAAGTTGTATAAAGACTCCGAGCTATGCATCAAGTATCTTGTGGCCTTATGGACTCAATTCCACTGTACAGAAGACTACAAAGGTGCGGTAGCTACTAGCCTTCGATGGCATTTGACGCTGCTAAACTGCAATTATTTTGCACAAAGTGTCAAGAACCACCTAATGTAGTAGAGGCATTCCCTATTCATGTTCAAACAAATTAGAGGGAACCCTACATCAAGTATTTACGAGAAGGAATCCTACCTCAAGATCGTTTTGAAGCAACTCTGCTTAAATGAAGATCTATAAGAATCTACATGGAACAAGGAGAATTATATAGAAGAAGCTTCAATGATTCTCCTTTACGATGTTTAGGTAATCATGAAATTACCATTGTCCTCTGGGAAGTCCATGGTGAATTATGTGGAGTCCACCAAGGAAAAAAGGAAATTGCGTATGCACTTGAACACCTTGTCTATTATTGGCCTACCATGGAAGCTGATACAACCAGCTTTGTGACGAAATGTGTTAGATGCAAAGTTTAGGACAATGTCCATCGAAAAGCCTCTCATGGGATGCAATTAGTAATTTTTCTCTAGCCCTTTCACACTTAGGGTCTGGATTTGATTGGCCCTATTATTCCTAATAGTAGGAGGGGATGTACAAGGATTTTGGTGGCAACAGAATATTTCATAAGTGGATTGAAGTTGTTCCACTTTGAAGAGCTAATGGATCATCCGTGGCTCCGTTTATTAAAGACAACATCATCACTCGATTTGGTGTTTCTCAAAGAATTATTTCAGACAATGGGACTTCCTTCCTCAACAGGCCAGTTCGAGAGATGGCCACTACCTATAGGATTGATCATGTCAAGTCTACTACCTATTATCCTTAAAGGGAATGCTCAAGCTGAAGCATCCAATAAGACTCTGATCAAAATCCTAAGCAATCTAGTTGATGATCATCCCTCATGGTGGCACGAATTCTTACCTTAGGTTCTATGGGCATATCGAGTGACGAAACATTAGGTTGATAATGCTACACTTTCTCTTTTGTATATGGGTTAGAAGCTGTCCTACCAGTAGAACTACAAGTATCTTCAGCCAGGATCCTACATGCAAGTGAAGTTGATTGGAATTTTGGGGAACTTGCTAATATGCGTACATGGGAGTTAGACAATTTCGATGAAAGGAGATAGAAAGCTTTGGAAAGTAATCTCCACTATCATCATACGGTTACTCACTCGAGCTTATGACAAGTTGGTTAAGCCTCAAAATTTCCAAGTGGGTGAGCTATTCCTTTGAGAAACATGGCACAGAAGAATTCATACTATTAAGCCCAAGTTTGCTCCCTGGTAGGAAGGACCGTTTGAAGTTGTGTCTGCTCAACCCTCAGGCTACTAAAAAAATTTATATTCTGAGGAATATGCAAGCGAAGAAACTATAAATGGAAAATGGATGAGAAAATATTTTTATTAATTACACACCTTTCCTTTACATTATTCTTATACTTACATACAAAATCAAAAGCATAAAAAAATTACGAAGAGCTATTTATCAGTAAGTTGGGATTCGGTGATGCTTCAAATACTCCTTTAAGAACTCCAAGCCTTGAGACTTCAGGTTCTGGCAAGTACAGGTTAACAAGAACAACTTCCATTTTTGAAAGCTCTTTCTTCTTTCTGCAATTGTTTTCCTCATTGTGGCTTCGAGTTCCTTTATTTTTAACACCAAGCTCTCTATCTTGGTCTCTCAATTTTGAAAGGAAATCTGCGGATCACCTGTCTTTATAGATATTACAAACCTTAATTCCCTTAGCTTACTACTTCTACCTTCCGCTGCCTTCAATTCTTCAACGCAATTTTCTAGCCAATCCAGCTGGAAACCCATAGTCTGCAAAGAATTCAATGTCTTCTCCCAACTCACTAGATCATCAGCAACTATGTTATCATTGTTTTTACGGCGCATGATCTCAAAGAGTCAGCATAACTCATCATATCCGACTTCGAAGTCTGAAGTTGGGAAAGATAGATTCATCAGCTACCTCGCCGAAGGTCTTCTTAATTATATCCATCCAGTTGGCTTTGTCTTCAGCCACCAAGTAATCGTTTGTGGACTTCAGGTAGCTAGAAGGTACTCCTTCTGGAGACAACTCCCTCTTCCTATGTACTGCTGACATAGAGAAGGAGAGTCTCTTCCTTTTGGTAGCAGAGCTTGATTCAATCTTGGGAGTTGTTATGCTTATGGCTTCAACGACGGTGAGAGCGATGATGGGTGCCTCAACAGTAGTGGTATGTAATGAGGCAGGAACTGAAGAAGATAGAGGCTATGTAAGGACAATACTCACCAGTGGAGTGACTACTTCGGGCTGTACAGTTGTGGTCTTCATTGGGATTGATGGAAAAGCCAATGCGGCCTCAACTTCCTCATCAACAGTAGTCACCTCTGGACTTGTATCTTTGGTTCCTTCTACTGTGCTTATTACAATGGCTCTTGTCCCTTCTCTAATATTCGAAGGAGTAGGTGAAGTAATTTCATCATCTCCTTACAAGAAATAAAACAAGATAAGTTATCTTGAAAAGCAGAGGAATTTTATCAGATATTAAGCAACTAGTTGATCAATTACTTAAAGAATGGAGATGATGCTCGAAAGAGCTGCTGGAGAAACTTTCTCTTTCCCAACCTCCTTCGTTGTAGTCTTTCTTTTATTTCTCCCAACAACTTCCTTACTAGGGGAAATCACCATAGAGGCAGGATGAGTGGTTTGAAACCTTCGGATCCTCATCTCATGCTCATATATAGTTGAAGTGGAAACTACAAAAGGGAAATATGAGTTAAAAGAAGGCATTCCAGAAAATTCATACAACACAAAGATACGGTTACTCACCAGCAACAGGCTTCTCAATCATTTAGAGAGAAATCTTATTCTTTGTAGGATGTTGTGGTGAAGCGTTCTTCTTCGGAAGGACTAGCTTGGGTAAAGTTTTCTGTTGCACTGGAGGCTCTTCCAGTTGTAGGAACACTTTCACAGTGGCCTTCACCATGCATTACAGGTGGAGCCTTCTGCAAAATATCACGAGACAAAGTCAGAACATTCAAGATTTTGTTAGATATGACAAGAAAGGTTGGTAAAAAGGAAATAACAAATTTTTATTACCTTTGAAGTACCACCTATCTTGCCTTTCCTTCCGAAGGGAATGTTCTTTTGAAGGAACAACTAAAACTCCATAAGATTCAACCTTCTTGCCCCTCGAGATCATTATCTAAGAAAGGGGGACTTTGGATTCCTCTTCCTCTTCTTCATCCTTGAGCCTCTCCCCAGACTCATTCCTCGAAGTCGGCATTTGTAGGATATAGGGTCAACAAATCTCTTTGATGACAAATGGTTCTTGCCAGCCTTCCTCAACCATTGTTCGCCTTTGGCCTGGAAGTTGGCCAGAATCGATTTTGCCGCAATTTTGTAAAAGTTGCGGAGCTTCTTGGCTACAACTACCCAATAAGATACCCAAAACATAGACACACGACCATCTTTATTTCGCAGGATAGGGCAAGCTTTCCAATTTATTAGTCAGAAGGTGATGGCCATGGAATAGAGAGTATCTGCTTCCTACTATGGAGCCCGAACTAGGGCCGCGCTCTAGTACCATTGGATTCTTCTGTGGTGTCTTCTGGTCCATCCCAAACTGTTGGAGCACTCGTGAGGGTTATAGGGTGGAAACTTACTACCCAGCCCATGAACCATTCCCGTAAGATATCCAAAATGGACTATCACCAAGAATGTCTTTGCTTTGGGCCACAGAGTAGGCCAATCCTTCACCTTCACCGGAGTCTCGTCCTCTAGCAAAGTCCCCTTGGATTGACGAATTCTCACTATCCATTGGTGGTAGGGACGGAATTCGAACTCCACCTCATCCAATAAGGAGGCTAGAGAAACTGTACTTTTGGGCTCAATGTGAGGCCATATCATTGCTCGTGGAGTTATGTCAAGCCCATGCCCCTCAAACTTTCCTTTGATGTTGTCGAAGGACATATGAGTGTACCTTGTGTATCCTCTCTCACAAGAACATCTGTAGGAAGTTAGCATCCACCATGGTCTCCACCAGATGCTCGTTCAGAGATCTTGAGAGATCCTTACACAACAGATCCAGGTGCTCGTACAATGTCCCCAAGTACAAAGGAGCGAGTGGTACCATATACCCCCTTGCTATCTTGACTGTATATGGGAACACTTGCTCGGTTACCCTATCTACCGGGTAACCTTTGAGGACAAACATCGAGAGCCAAAAGGCCAGGAAGGCCTCCAAATGAACAGGGCTGTTCAGTCCTTCGCCGCCCCAAAACACCTTAATTTACCTAGTGTTCTTCTTCACAGGCTCTTCTTCCTTCCAGAAGTATCTGAGCCAGTTTGCAAAGGTGTGTTTGGAGCTCTCTCCCTCTTCTACGACCTTAACCTTCGATTTCTGAAGGTACTACTTCAAACACCTCTTTAGAAGGTCCTCTGCACACTTCTCCTCTAGAACTAGATTTTCCTGGGATTAATTTCTCCCAGCAGAGGGGGACATTGAAGGACCTCCACGTCCTCTAAATTCACGGTTATCTCCCCGAAGGCTGTCACAAAAACTCGGTCCTCAGGAGCCCATTGAAGGACCCAGCTCTTCAATCCTACATAATCTCTGTGAAAATCCTCCACAGAGATCTAGACCGCTTCCAGCACTCCCGCCTCGTCCATCAACTTACGGTAATCATGGTTTCCTAAGATGTGTTCACACCATGAAACCCAACCCACAGGTAGGTTAAAGTGAGACTGAAATCCGATTCTAGATATAGGATAGTCACCCCTACTAATTCAGAAATACGGGACCTTCTCCATCACCAGGAAGCTTGTGGTAAACTCTGTTCCGTCCTCATAAGGGCTATGGGGAACTTCTTCTTCTTCAAAGGACACAACCATGTCCTGAATAATGATAACTCTCCAAAAGTGTTCCTTCAAAGTCGCATAGTTAGCAGCCCTTCAAGAAGCAAGGATACTAACTATTGCAGCAATAGAAGAGGTCATGGCACTTAAGGAAGCCATTAAAACACTGGTTCGAAGTTTGAAAAACTTGAAAATGGAAGTAAGAGAGAAAACAAGAAGATGAAAGCTCAGAAATCTCAAAGTTTGCAGAAGATTGATTTCATTGCAGAACTTGTATTTATACATAGAGGCAATCTCTCCCTCCTTCGAAGAAAAGTTAAAATGTTTTGGTTGTTTACGTCTGCTGTCTGATTATAGAGCATAGGGAGTTAATGATGATCCGACGGTCTGATTAACCACTTTGTACTCATGTCATAATATTAACGAGGGATAACCTGTTTATAAGATATGACTGAAAGCTCCTAATCATTCATAAAGCAATACAAATGTTCCGCCAATATGTTACGCATGTGAATTCCAAATGGCGTTATCGTCCTAATGATCTTCTGGCCTGATCAGAATCTCTAAGGTTCTTATCCTGTAAAATTTTCTTCTTCAATAAGTAACCTCTTCGAGGGAAAGAACATGTACTATTCACCTAACAAAGGGGCCAATCACCCTGAGATGGTCAATTCGTCAGGCTAATCACCACAAGATGGTCAGCTCGTCTAAGGGTTAGTCACCCTCAAAGGACTAAGGGTTTGTCCCCTTCGAATGACAAAACGTCGGTCTTTCACCCTCAAATGAATTAATTAAAACCTTACTGACTTCGAAGGAATCCTTGTGAGAAAGGTCTTCGAAGGCACGTTTATTTACTCATCCTAGGGAAGATCTTTGGATGGAATCCTCAAGAAACAACTACAGACTCTATAGGACCCATTACTGCACTTTATTTAAGGGCATTTCGAAGGAAACACATTCACATATGATTTCACTGAGTTCATCTTAATGCCACTCAAATTGGTTGCTTGACCTAGAACCTTGAAGGATCTTATGATAACTCTGCCTTATGTGGATTATTGACCATGAAAATGAGTTGTCTAATGAAGATCTTAAATGTAAGGTCTCTGAATGGGTAATTTGATAATCTATTGGTTAAAATACCAAAAGGGGTTCCCTTGTAGGTGAATGAAGGCTTGAAGAGTATATTTGTGGAATTTGAATGACTCATTTATTTAAAGATAATTGCAATAAATTCCCAAATAATCACGTGATAAAACCTCAGTAACTTACATTTATTTGTATATTTTACTAGAGGAGATTTTTCCTTATCAGGAATGGTAGGGATAAGAATGGATACGTTGCTTTGGAGATATATGTACATGCATGTTATACGTGTCATTGATCCGTGTTCTCTTGGATCCCAAGGCAACCCATTACAAAATAACATAACAGGTTCACTTTAAAATCAAGTGACTCACCACAATTTTCTTATGGAAATAACTTTTGCGCGTTAATCACACCTAAACATTATATATGCTTCCTGCATGGAAATATTTTCAATCAACTCTTTGGACATGATTTTGATTGACACCTGTCCTGATCAATAAATGATATTTTGGATAGTTTTCTTTATAAATAACAAAGCACTCCCTCAAATCACAACAAATTTTAAGTTTGAAAAGTTCAAGATTTCGAAAACTTATTGGATCCAATCCTCTTAATGTACAAGTCATAGATACATGAAAAAGATAAAAGGGATAACTGATCTAACTCCTTGAGAAACAATAGAGAGACTCATATCTCTCGAACACTAAGGTTCCTTGCTCTGTGATGTGCATTCTTATTGGCATATCTGATACCTCGAATTCCTCTCTTTTCTCTTATTTTTGTCTTATCTACAAGCTATATTTGAGAAAAAAAACGTTCTTGGTAGAACAGTTACTCGACAATTTAGGCTATACTGAGACAGATTCTCTGGACTTTATCTGTGTTGGTGTTATCAATCAAAGACATTACTTTCAAGATATGCTGTAATGAGTGTAGCATTAGACGAAGCCTTTTTTTTTTTTTTGGTCTGAAAGCATAATATATCAGCTAGTTAAAAGAACACCAGCGCATGGTGGTTCTCCCCAAAGAGTCAGCACGAAATTCCTCCATGATGTCCGGAGGGGTTATAGAGAAAATACATAAACTAGAAGATAAAGAACATCCTTTCTTAGCTAAGAGGTCAGCACATCTGTTGCTTTCCTTGAGACTATGTTTGAGATTGGTTTCCCAATCTTGTTGAAGCATCTCCTGAATGTCTTTCAGAGTAATGAAGTTCGGGTCAAGAGGGTTAGCCTGTAGTTCGATCAGCTTCACAGAGGTTTGTGAGTCGACGTTAATTTCAAGTTTTCTGATCCCTTTGCTCCACGCCAGTAGGACGCCTTCACGAATTGCCCATAGTTCAGCACATAAGCTAGAGTCATGGCCGATGTTTCCCGCAAAACCAACCACCCAGTTGCGAATGAGGCCACCAATTCCCCTGTAGTTCATGATCCTCCTTAAGTGCTACCGTCTGGGTTGAGCTTAAACCATCTAGCCTCTGGTCTATCCCATGCCACTTCCTTCCATTCCCTGTTGGACAAAGAAGAGTCACAAGCCACTACCTTTTGATAGTACTCTTGCTAAAGGTTACAAATACCCTTACAAAGAAAAGATGGTTCCTTAGCCAATTGTTTAAAATGCGTTGAGTTTCTGTTAAGTTGAGTTTCTGTTAAGCCAAAGAGACCAGATGGTGTGTGCAAAAAGTGTGTTAAAAGGGGTGATGACTGAAGTGGACTTGGTAATGAGTGATGAGTTAGTTTTGAGCCAGGTCCAGATATCAAATTTAGTAAAGAAGCTGGGATTAAAGGTAGACGCCGAGAGCATCGTCCAAATATTTGGTAGCAAAGGGACAGTCTCTAACAATGTGGAAAGCAGTTTCTGTGATAATGGGGCAGAGGCCACAACCACTCTCAGTAATAATATTTCTATGAAATAAAGAGGATCCTGTTATGGGCACATTGCCAAATAAAGTCTTGAATTTTTGGTGGACAAGGAGTCCTCCAGATCCATCCCCAGTTAGGAGAGGTTTGAGGGCTCGGAGAGAGAGAGAGAGAGAGAGAGAGAGAGAGAGAGAGAGAGAGAGAGAGCTATACACAGATTTTGTGTAAAAAAA
>JAUPMG010000006.1:5377701-5394605 GCA_031762675.1 Pachysandra terminalis | reverse complement strand
TATTAACTATCAAAATAAGTATTGAATTACATCAAATAAACCCTAATACAAGTTCTACTGAAATCATCAAATAAATCTGTACTAATAACTAATCTCTTCAAAACATCATTGTCCTCCATCTTGGTCCTCACGTCCATCAACTATAGGTCCTAAAAATGTTATGCTCGAAAGCGTAAGCTACACTAGCTTAGTAAGTAAACAAGTCTAACAGTATTTATAATTGAAGTATGTACAATGCCACTCTTCAAAGGTAATCCATATGAACAATAAATGAAAGAATATATATAATGTGTAATCAATATGCAATAAAGATGTGATAAGTGGTCAATATATAATAATGAACAATAGGCAATAAATATGAGTGAGAATAATATAGTCCTTTCAAAGGACAACAATGGTTTAAAGAACAAAGTCTCTAAACTCAAGGGAATCACACAAAGTGTTAGATAAACCATATCAGCAAGAAAATCCTTATAAGCAACTCATAAGTTCAGATTAGTTCAATACACACACAATGATTCATAAGCAAAATCTAGCCAACAACACAAGAACACGATTCTATGATTCAAGCAATCATGATATAACCAATAATGAAGTAATGCAATGCAAGATGTTGGTTCAATTATTAATGCATGCTGTGCACCTAAGTATAATCACCACATGTGATTTAAGACAGACAATTCTAATATGCAATGCACTATGTAGTACCCGTCTATATGTATGTTCCTCATATGATCTCAATCATACTACCCAAGGATGCTCACTTAGAATCCATCCTTCAATACATGGAACAAATAGTAGATTATTCTATGTGTACATCATAGTTTCTAGGGGTTTCGACCTAGAGGACACAAGCGTCTCACTTATTTTCGATCATAGGGACTAATCCCAAAGCCTCATAATAACATGGACATTCCTTTGTAGACTATACCTTAGCCGATTTACTAACAGAATTTCACTCATATGATTCGGATATTGGGCCTCATAAACATGAACCTTCTCTCACCTATCACTTTACTGCAAGTCTCGTGGAATATCCCTCTTTATGGGAGAATCAATAAATTGGTCTATTGGGATGTACGGTCCCTCAACACATGCAAATAGTTCATTCGGAACTTCCTCACCTATTATGATTTCCAGATCATAATACTCTTGTTATAATCATAATCTCTATCAATATGAAGTTATGAAGGTCAAGTCAATGCATTTGACTAATACAAGGTCACTATGCAATAATATTGGCATATGTTGTGCAAGTGAGAAAGTGCGCATTAACTAAGCATTCAAAATATGTGTACAATGTGCATTATGATCTAACTAATCATGATAGCAGTGAACATATAAGTAATATAATCTAATGAGTATGATAATGATGAATAAAAAATTAATAAGGAATCACATCCAATATCATTAGTTCATCAACATAAATGTTCAAGGTATAATATGATATCATGATAGTCATGAGCAAGTATGTAGTATGAAACATAAATCATATCAGTTAGATCCATAGGGAAGATAGCATTCATAAGGCAAGTAATATGCTTGTATTATGAAATATGTTCATTAAAACATAACAATTAGGATCAATGAAGAAATAGGCACATCAAATAATTAGATTCGAACAAATTAACAGGATATTTCATCTAATTAGGTCATATTAAGCATGTATGTGAAATATTAAGTCATACAACCTAACTTTGTAAATCTCGGTAGACTGAGTAGTCTGCTGAATAGGCTCAGTAGGATCTCGGTGGACTTTCGGTATACCGAATAGTCTGCCGAGTTCCAAAGGGTTTCTAGGTTGGTCACATTGTCAGACTTGGTGGGGTTTCGGTATGCCGAGTGTGTCAGCTTGGTATACTTTCCAGTAAGCCTAATTTGGTCTCTGAGACTCGGTGGGTTCTCGGTATACTTTCCATAATTCAAAAATCAAGCCGTTATGTTCGGTAGGGTCTCGGTATGCCGAGGAGGCTGCCGAGGGTGTTCTGGGTTGGTTCGGTGGTCTCTTCGGCATGCTGAGGAGGTTGCCGAAGCTCATGGTTTGGTCAAAAACTCCAGATTTCATCATCTTCTTCAACTCAAATCATAAAACACTCTTAAGTAACCCTAGTTAATATTAAATTCCGAACAAAACCCAATAAATACATCACATAGATCAATACTTAAAAACAATCTTACCTTCTCCTACCATTAAAACTTGGAAAGCAAGTAAAGCTTTGGAAAACAATTGAAAAGCAACAATGCTCCTATTAAAATCATAAACACTGATAAATCTGAATACTTACCTTGATTTGGTAGTGTGGTGTAGTGTGTTACACCTCTGATCTTCCTCTTGTTCTTCTTCTTCTTCTCCAACGAATTTTAGTGGTGACTCTAACCTCTAATGGTCCTATGTTTATATAGGCACTCAAAGACTCTAATTAGTAATTATTAACCTTTAATCTCAGCCCTTGATTGGGAGTCATTAATATCAGCCATTGAATGAAAATCTCAGCCCATGTGAGTTAGTTTCTAATATGGGTTTCCATGTGAGTTTCTAATTACAAGTCTTATTTCTAGAACCTTAGCTTTTAGTTTAAGTAATTTCTATTTTATTTTAGAGAGAATCGTATTACCTTTTAGTCTTTTAATGTCCACCATTGATTGGGAATTGAATGTTCGTACGAAATCCTAGCCATTGATTTATTTATTAAGAATCTCTTAATATCCTAGCCACATGTCATAACTTAAGCAGTTATGATTGTGTGTGATGCACTTAGTTTCCTATTGGTACAACCCACCAATCACAATCAGTCAAAAGTCAAACGTAATAGCTAATTACTAAAATTTTAAATTAACCCCTATTTTATTTACATCCTAACTCCTATACTTTTTATTAATTACACATTAACCCATAATCTTATATTAAACATATATTAACCTTATTATTTTTGTTGGGTTATTCTGTCAACTTCTTTTTGTCTCTTTCTCTGCAGTGCAGAATCTGCATCTGCAATTCTTTGTTTACTTTCATATCCTCCCTCTCTCTGCAACTTCTTTTCCCCTCTTTCCCTGTAGTGCGGAAGTTTTAGATGGGTCAACAAGTTTTTTTTTTTTTTTTTTACTTTCATATCCCCCCCCCTCTCTCTCTCTCTCTCTCTCTCTCTCTCTCTCTCTCTCTCTCCAGTGCAACTTCTTTTACTACTATTGTTTCTCCAAGCGCCCATGTCATGCAGATAAATGGATATATAGACTTAATTTACATTGAAAACTAATGAAGAGAACTATTATGATCCGTTGAGACCTCTTTAGAATTTTATAGCCTGCAACTTAGAAGCATCAAAGTAGTGGACTATTGCTTTGAACCAGGGGAACTTGAGGTTTCGAATATCGATCCAAGGTTTTAAAGAGTCGATGACATGCTATCTTTCCTAAAGCATTTGTGATACTTTTGTTATTGATGATATGCTATATTTCATAAATCATGGTTAAAAGAGTTGATGACGTGCTATCTTTCCTAAAGCATTTGAGATACTTGTGTTATTGATGATAAGCTATATTTCTTAAAGAATTTGGGATACTTTTGTTAAATGAATTTGTTGTGTTTAGTAACAATATTATTTTTCATATATCTTGTGTTATATTTATTTTAATTTATTAAATTCAATATGTTATGTAAAGCAATGCATTCCATGAATAACACTGATCAAAAGGGTGCTAATATTTCCGACAATGATGTACTTGTTGAATTTCATGGGGCAATGGGTGGGAATGTAAATGTCATGGAGAATGACATGGTGAATATGAATAATGAAGGCAATAAACGGAGAATATGAATAATGAAGGGAATAAACGGAGAAGAAATATGTCAAAAGTTTGGAATGGTTTTTCAAAACTTCCAATAGATAACATGGGGAGGAGGGTAAGAGCAAAATGTAATCATTGTGGAGATATTTTTTCTTTCAAATCTTCTAATGGTACAAGTCATATTTTTTTCCATTTGAAAGTGTGTCCTAGACTTGTACATCATGACATTAGACAACATATGCTTTCAACTGAAGTGACCATGGAAGGTACTATGTTGATAAAGAATCACAAGTTTGATCAAGACTTGCTTTGTAAAGAGATTGTAATGATGATTGTCATTGGGGAGTATCCATTTAGTATGGTTGATGATCCTAGTTTTAGAAGGGTTCTTTTCATTGCATGTCCTCAATTTAAGACGGTTATTCAGAACACCATTAAGAAGGTCATTATATCAATTTACATGAAGAGAAGGAAAATCTTCAAGCATCAATGAGTAGTTATTCTGGAAGAATTTGTTTGACAACTGATTTGTGAACTTCGATAGCAAAAGATGAATATTTGGCTATCATAGCATACTTCATTGATGCAGAATGGAAGCTGGAAAAGAGGATTATTGAGTTTAGATATTTGACACCTCCTCATTCTGGTGTATATATAGCAGATGCTTTAACAGATTGTTTGATGGAATGGAATATTAAGCACAAAGTATTTAGTATTACACTTGATAATTGTTCTACTAATGATGTTGTGAGCAGCCTACTTATTGCTAAATTTCGTGCCAAGCATCTTCTTTTTTAAAATGTTAAATTTTTTTTTTCCAGATTAGATGTTGCTCCCATATTTTGAATCTTATTATGCAAGTAGGCTTGAAAGCAATGGATGGAGCCATCACAAAGATACGTGAGAGTATTAAGTATGTCAAAGTATCATCTTCTCGTAGAAAGGATTTCATGATTTTTGTTGAGAATCTGCATTTGTCTACTAAGAAAAGGTTGAGCACTGATCTTCTAACTATATGGAATTCAACATTTTTAATGGTTGAATCTGCACTTCATTTCAAGAATGTGTTTCAATATATGCAAGTCCGTGATCAAAACTTCAAATCAGCACCATCAATGGAAGAATGAGAAAGCACATAAATCGTTTGTAAGTTTTTGAAGCGTTTTTATGAAGCACAAAATGCGTTTGAATGAAGTAATTAAAGGCCCTCATGTTTTCTTGAAAGATATGGTGAAGGAGATGTAAAAGAAATTTGATAAGTATTGGAAGGATTATAGTTTGATCATGTTGATTGCTGTAATTCTAGATCCATGGTTTAAGGTCAAGATGATAGAATATTGTTATAATAAGCTCTATGATAGCAATCCTAGCGAAGATGAATTTCACGTAACTCGTGCTCTTAATACCTTTTCTCTTTATTTGATGAGTATATGTCTTGTTTTACTTCATCATCTATGAGTACTCCAGTTGTTTGTAGTGTTGGAACTAATGTTGTTGATGAATGTGATGTTGGATATGGGTTTCATGATTATGACTTATTTGAAGGAGCAATTTCAAATTAAGGTGCAAGAGAACAAATCACAGTTAGATATTTATTTAGAGGAGCCAAGTCTTGACCGAAATAATGGCTTGGATATTTCAGGGTACTGGAAATCATGTTCATTGAGATTTCCAGAACTCGCAGAGATGGCTTGAGATGTATTGACTGTTACTATCTCAACTGTGGCTTCGAAATCAACATTTAATACATGTGGAAGAGTGATATATTAGTATCGTAGTTCATTGAAATCAAAGACAGTAGAGGCTTTGGTTTGCCTTCAAGATTGGATGCGTGTAGTTGCAAAAGAAGGTAGATTGAATTTCTTATTCAAGTATATTAATTAACTTGTTTGAAATTAATTACATACTCACTTGTTCATTTTTGTGTAGGTTTATTGTCACGTCCCGAATCCCTAGGGTATGACACGTGTACATCCACAAGCATAACCTAGAATTCCAAGTCGTGACTCTCACCCTCAAATATAAATCCATAACAACCACAAATAGCGGAGAGGGTGGTAAAACCATAAATAAATACAGAGCAAGATATGATGAATTTAACAACATCAATGCAGCGGAAAATAACGAGATTGTAAACCTGAATATATACAACCAATGCATCAAGATGTGAACTAAAATCCCACATCCTCTGAGATGCCCAAAACTAAAGTAAACCAAATATACAAGCAAGTATGTCTGGAACACTAACTACTAAAAACAATAAAACATATTACATGTCACCAAAAAGGAGAAGTCACATTGACTCTTTCACTAAATCATAACAAACAGAAGGTCCGGTCTCCACGAGATCCAGCACGATCGTCATTATCAAAGTCCTGATCAGGCTCCTGTACAGGAGAGTCTAAGTGACCTAAAATGTTTAGAGCCAAAAGGCCTGAGCTACACGGCTCAGCAAGTATAGTGTGCAAAAATAAAGAAACAATGACATGCTCATAAGTTCATGCATGCTATGTCATGCTCAATGCAAGGTAGGTTCATTATATGCTATGACATGAACACATAATGGAAGACCAATCACAATGGCCTTGTCAATCACATGAATGCAATAATGCATGCCTTGATCAAATTATGTAGTAGAGTGCTCACGTCAGACCTAGCTAGCAGCCTTAAACACTAGGAATAACCTCTAGTGCACGGTCTCCAACATAGACCTAGGACAACTACTGATTCAATGTGTACAACATGGTTTTAAAGGACTCTCAACCCCTAGGAATTCAAGTCCAATGTTTTTTTTTTTTCTGAGAACCGGGGAAAGAACAATGACCCACAATCCCCATAGTGGCCAAGGGCAAGAACAGTGATCCACAAATCCCTTCGCGGCAAGTCATACTCACAACATATCAAGTGGTTACAAGTTCATAGTACTATATATATGTTCTGGGTTATTGGGGTAGCGAGCCCCTCACCTTCATTTCTTTACATCGAATACACATATAATCCCTATCATCAGGATGCCATAGAGATATACAAATTTCTCTTTCCATATACTTTCGTTTCTATTTTATTCTCATTTCAACCCTCCTCTAGTCATTATATAGACTTCAAGGATTAAGGATGGTCTCGTCCTCACAAGGACTCTTTACATGCATGACCATTAATGCATGCTTATCACATTCAGCTATATGAATGCATTAACATTATCATGATCAATTTAAATCATAATATGATCAATAAAAGCAATTTCATTTCTCATGATTCATCATGTATACTAGAATTGGATACATGCATGATAAATCAATTCCACATGCTCATAAGAGTAAAATAGTCATTTTTCAATTTGACTATCTTAATAACAATCAACCATCATCATAAATCATCTTAGTATTCATAACTAGCAATCGGTTATCTCATGTAACCACAATTCCAACAAACAATTCAAAATGATCAGTCAATCGATCGAGACGTCAATCGAGCGAGACTGTGTTCCCTGCAGTTTTGAGCAGCAAAACTCTTCTGTTCAAACTGCAACCAAAACCTATGTTTATGGGCTCTATTCTTCACCCAAATTACATAGCAATACACCGAACATCTAACCCGTACCCTTAAATTTCAAATTTATGAGTTTTTACATTAATTTCATAATCTTTTCAATGAAGTTTTGCAGAAATTTAGGCAAAGCATGATATTCTCACATTCAAGTTAACATACAACAATATATGCGAAGCCAGCAATACCAAACTCATGATATATGCATAGTTAGACCTATATCATGAGTCTAAACACACTATCATCCAAAGCAAACAAGAATCTCATCGATTCTTTGAGATTTTTGCACATTTCTACTTACCAGTTTAGCAGACAAGCCTTTAGGAAGAAATCTTCTTCTTGCCTTTCCTTAGATCTTGATCTTCTCTTCTTCTTCTTCCAAAGAGACTAGCATGAGAGAAAGAGAGAAATTCTCTTAGCTTCTCAAACAAGCTAAAAAAAAATATCTAAAACAAAATATCTTTTACAGACACTAGTGCACTTTTAGGCGTATACTACTCCGGTGATCCCAAATCAAACTGACCCTAATAATTTCTGGGTCGAACCAAACTCATACCACAACTTATAATTATTCTTTATTTCTTTATTATCTTTTATTATTATTTTTTTCTTTTATAAATAAATAAATCTGAAAATATTTAAACTTAATATTATTTAATCAGAGTTGTTACATATATGCCATGATTCTGAAGACACTGCTTGTTGTACTTAAAGTGATGAAGAATAGGTAATTTATATCATGTTCATTTTTGTGTAGGTTTATGCCATGATTCTGAAGACACTTCTTTTTGTACTAAAAGTGATGGAGAGTAGGTAATTTACATCATCTCACTTGAATGTTTTAGTTCGATAGTGATTAGTCCTATCATATAAAATAAATCATCCACATAATGCGAAATCAATATCTTAAGAATGGTGAATTAACTAAATACAAAAAAGAAAGATTTTCTTTTACTTACAATGAAATAAATTATGGAGAACACCGCAATTGTCCAATAACTTCCCTAATATGCATCTGCCAAAATGGCTCCAACGAGGGGTGCCAAATAGCAAGTCCCTTGCCAAGTGCTAACATTTTTTTGCAGTAGAAACATTTCCTTCATGTAGTTTCTTGGTGAGATAAGAAACAAGATTTTTTGAAATTCCATAGTAGGCCAAACGCTCACAGCATTCAATACCTGTATATTATTTTCCATTAGTCAAATTAGAACAAATTTTAACAATTAAATAAAATCTATTTAAATGCATTGGATTCCTAAAATGAAGGGGCATGCTCTCCAATTTCCAATGTTGTGCTTCAGAATAGTTTTCCATTAATGTCAACTAATCCATCTCCTGTACATAAACCCTTGTTTTCTTTTTGTGAAAGTACAAAAAAGAAAATAGTGGTGGTTAAATAAAGCTTCTCTCATATTTTCTCTTTTTTATTTATGGAAAATGGACCTTCGCAAATTAGCAAGATTCCAAAGAGAATTTGATCTTGTAAGGCATTAATTATTTCATAAGAAATAACTCAAGGTTAGCCACCATGAGAAGGCCAATTCGTCATCTAAAGGTTAGCCATCACGAGAAGGCCAATTCGTCATCTAAAGGTTAGCCACTTCGAGAAGGCCAATTCATCATCATAAGTATTGTAATATCCTATATAATGAGGTAATGAGCATAATGCTATTTCGAATTAGATAGCTATTTTAGGCATTTCGAGATGATTTCGCGAAATGATATTTCGAATCATCTTTTGGGATAATCATATTAATGACTCGAAATTACTCTTCGAGATAGTCATTCGAAATGATTATTTATTATCTTGAAATCACTTCTTTAGATAATTAGTATTTTTGAATTATCTTTCGAAATCACTGTATTCCTACCTCGAGTCACCCTTCGAGATAGTCACTCGAAATAATCATCATGATATTTCGAAATCATAATTTTATGAATTATATTCACTTATGTGAACATTC
Source organism: Pachysandra terminalis (assembly GCA_031762675.1). Taxonomy (NCBI): domain Eukaryota; kingdom Viridiplantae; phylum Streptophyta; class Magnoliopsida; order Buxales; family Buxaceae; genus Pachysandra; species Pachysandra terminalis. The sequence continues at coordinate 5,385,309 of JAUPMG010000006.1, read as the reverse complement.
CCTGACATCTAATCATTTTTCAAAAATTCTAACTTCGAAGTCATTCACTTTAAAGCACAGGGAGAAATAAACATTAGACTTTTAGGAATGGAGGGCCAGAAAGATAAATCTTATCAAGATCCTCGAAGATCTTGTAGCATTTACGAGGCTTAATCATCACAGAGAGAATAACGTATCATTAACTATGACCTTATTTCCGTTACTAATCCAAATGTTTTGATTATATTTATTGAAACAATAAACATCTTGGATTAGGCATTTTGAATATTCAAATCAAAACACATGATCAATGAAACATTGGAATACATTAATGAAACGTTGTAAACGGTTAAGTAACGGGTCTGAGGCTATAAAAACCAAATGATGCATCTGAAAAAGGGATTGGATTCTTGGGCATTTGACATCCTCTGAGAATTTGCAGGGCTTTGTCTTGAGAATCTTCTTTTTGTAATAAGTTATGTGCTCGTCTTTCTTTTAATTCTTGATTGATCTAAGTTTTCTTCTCTCTTTGTTTTCAATTTCCAAAAGAAAACCTTATGCTGGAATGGTCATCCTTTGATTTAGGCTAGTGTAAGCTAGTATTCGAATCTATTGTTGCTCAAACCAATTTGGTTAATTGACATTTTAGTCATTTACCGATTTGTGCATCACCATTTTTGGTGACTTCATTGGGGAACTTGTTTGTTTCCGTTCTTCATATTTAGATCTATCTAAACATTGTGCAAAATAGCCCCATAACTTCCTATCACTGTTAACACTGCCAGAACTCAAGATCCTCCTGTAGATCCTGCTTCTACAGTTGATACAACAGTTGTAACTGGCATTACATCAGCATCAGTACCTTCATTTTCAAATACACCACCATCGTTTGCTGAAAGTACTGTTATGATCATGCTAGTGAAGATGACGGTTTTGTAGCAAGAATTGATGGCTTTACTAGCCCATCAACCTGCAGTTGTTGCTCAAGTAGCACCCCAGGCAGGTTGTATACCTCCACTTCCACCATCGATTACCACCACCAATACCCCGAGGGAGGAACCAATTAGGCATACCTTCGAAACCATTTCTCATACTCTACCTCCACAAGCAATTTTGTCACCAGCGATTTCCCAACTGACTGTTGTGCCATCTCTACCATCTTATACTCCTCATTTTGCTACCATTGAGGAGGTAGAATCACTTATGAAGAAGTCACAAATTCGAGATCCTGACTAGATCAAACGTGACTATCACCCACCGTATCATTTTTCTTTGCTGAAAAAACCTTATCCCAAAGACTAAACAAGTCCCAAATTCCCTAAGTTTACTGGTCAAACATGGAATGTGAAAGAACGCATAAGCCATTTCATCGAAGCCTTAGGGTCCCATGTTTCGAATTATGATCTCAGATTGAGTGAATTTTCGAAGTCCCTGTCAGAAAAGGCTTACACCTAGTATAATAACCTCGAACTAGGCTCTGTGGATACTTGGGAAGATTTGAATGCTTTGTTTCATAAGAAATTCTTCATCACTGAAGAGGTGTATACCATTGTTGATTTGAGTAGGGAGCACCAAGGCCATTCTGAAGGTCTTGTTGAATGTGTCAGGAGATACTGAGACTGTGGCTAAAGAAAAATTCGTTGAATACTGTATTAATGGGATTCTTCCCAAATACAGGATTCAGTTGAAAAATTTGAAGATTACAAGTTTTACCAGATTGTATGAAGTTGTTTGAAAGACCAGTGTTTCAATGCCGAGCCCCATCAAGAAGAGTGAGAGAAAAAGAAATGAAACTATTTTGATTGAGGATAGTCCTTCGAAGAAATCAAAGAAAGACAAGGATACTCGAGATTCTTCCCTAGAGCTAGATTATACACCGGCTCAATTCAATGTTCTAATTGATAATTGGGTGAATGATGATCGTGTTAAAATCCCTAACCCAAAGAAAGTGCCTTTTGCAATAGATTGGAGTCATCCAAAAGTTTGCAAATATCATCAGCATGTAGGCCATAGCACCTTTGATTGCTATTCTATGAGGAGGCTTTACTGTCTTCGAGTAAAGCTTGGAGAAATTAAACTACAGCCTGAGAAAGTGCATAATGATCCTTTGCCCAATCACAAAGGCAAGGGGGTTGCTGTCAATATCATTGTCTCGGAAGTGACTAGGGACGCTATTTATCCCCTGATGATAGATTTGTTGAAGTATCAAAGGCTTGAGGAGAGTATGAATGAAATAGGATTTTTGAAGTCTGAACAGATAACTATTCGAGCATATGCTCAAAGGCTGTCATTGCAAGAAGCAGAGGAGGAATGTGCCACTGCTATTTCAGAAGAAGTATTAATAACCTTCGGGAAAGAAGACATGATTGTTTCGTATGAAAACCATGGAAAAACTCTATACTTGAACTCTGTCTTGCAGGGAGTTGACATTCGAAGATCCTTAATGGATGTGAGAACTTACTTGAACATTATTCTAATAGGCATTTTGAAGGCCATTGGAGTTTCATTCGAAAATGGTGATTCCTTAGGCGATGAAGATTTATAGCTTCGATGCTCAAAGCCAGTATGTCTTGGGTCATGTGACCCTCGAATTACAGGTTGGCCCATACAGATATCCTACTCTGTTCCATGTATTAGACAGTGAGCCAACTTATCACATTTTGCTTGGAACCCTAAATCCACAGATGCAAGGTAGTTCCTTCGACTTACCATCAATGCTGCAATGGTATTCGAAATGGTACGATGGTTCGACTTATTGCTGATCCATGTCTTTTCGACCAGCTTGAAGTCCACTTGGCAGATGCTGCCAAGTATGATGAATTTGCACCAGCTGGCGAATGCCAACTCTCGCTTCTTCGAGGGATTCCTCTTCCATCTTGGCCAACTCTTATGGCAAACCCTGATATTCCTTTATCCGAGTCTGGGCCTTCGAAGAGGAAGTTGAAGGAAAAAAAGAAGAAAGAGCAGAAGAAAGAAAAGAAAAAAGAAAAAGAAGATAAGAAAATGTCAGTTGTGTTTGAGCCTGTTACTGAACAACCTGCTTTGAAAGCTCGCTTCACTCGAATAGTGACATCTGAGGTCATATTGTTTACCGCCTGTGGTCAGAATCTGACCAACAGAAATTCGAAGACTCTCCTTCGAAGGCAGTTTCGAAGGGGATGAAGATCAAAGAATCTGAGCTAGAAGCCTACAACATTGAAAGTCCAAGTGATGAGGATAATGATGACATCCTATCCATAGCAGAAATATTCGAAGTACAACACGAGATACAAGAGGCACCATAACAACTCGAGGATGGTGTCAAAGAGTCTGTTCTCGAAAGTTTAGAAGAAGTCAACTTGGCAGGGCCAGGTAATGAAAAGAAGACCACTTGTATTAATGCAAGCCTATCTCTTGAAGAAAAGGCAAATCTTGTAACACTTTTGAAAGAGAATAAAGATGTGTTTGCTTTGTGGTACGATGACAAGTGTAGATTAGATCCTAAATTAGTCACATATAGGTTTCATTTATCTCCCACCATCAAACCCGTCAAGCAATCATCTCGAACATTCAAGCCTGAAATCGAGTTGTAGATTATATCTGAGATAGAAAAAGTGTAGATTAGATCCTAAATTAGTCACATATAGGTTTCATTTATCTCCCACCATCAAACCCGTCAAGCAATCAGCTCGAACATTCAAGCCCGAAATCGAGTTATAGATTATATCTGAGATAGAAAAGTTGTTGAAGGCTGGTTTTATCAAGCTAATCCAACATCCAACATGGCTTACGAATGTTGTGCCTATGAAGAAAAATAGTGGACAGATTAGATGATATGTTGACTTTCGAGATCTCAATAAAGCAAGTCCTAAAGATGAATTTCCACTACCGAATATGGACCTTCTCATTTATGCTACAGTAGGGCAGGAGATGTTCGTCTTTATGGATGGGTATAGTGGATACAATCAAATTCGAATGCATCATATGGATGCTTAACATACGGCATTTCAAACTCCCTTGGACAATTTCCACTATACAGTTATGCCATTTGGATTGAAGAATGCTGGAGTAACTTATCAACGAGCAATGATTACTATCTTTCATGATATGATACATAAAGAAGTAGAAGATTATGCAGATGATATCATCTCGAAGTTTTGCAAAGAGTATTTGAAAATTGCAGAAGTTACAGGTATAGAATGAACCTTGCTAAGTGTGCTTTTGGGGTTACTGTTGGAAAGTTTCTTTGATTTATTGTTCATAGGCAATGAATTGATTTGGATCCTCCAAAGTCAAAAGCAATCCTCGAAATGACTCCTCCTACGAATTAAAAGCAGTTGAAGTCTTTTCTTGGAAGAGTATCCTACATTCGAAGATTCAATCCAGGCCTATCAACATATATCTCTCATTTTCCTAGTGTTAATTCGAAAGGGGGCATAATTTATTTGGAATTTGGAGTGTTAGCAAACCTTCGAAAACATCAAGAATTTATTGAAACATCTTCATACCATGGTTGCACCAGTTCCAGGAAAGCCATTTCGAATGTATTTGGCTACTTCAAATGATGCTATTGGAGGTTTATCGGCTCATGATCATGAAAATGTGAAACATGTGCATTATATTAGCAGACTTTTGCATGGGGGAAGAAGTGAAGTATTCTCAAGTTGAAAACTTCTGTCGTGCTCTTTATCATGTGACTCGAAAACTAAGATATTATCTTTTAGCATGTCCAATAGTTTTGGTCACTCATTCAAATCTTATAAGATATTTGTTATCTTAACCCATGCTACTTGGGACATATACAAAATGGTTACTACAGTTATCAGAGTTTGATATTACTTGTGAATCATCCAAGAGTATCAAAGGGCAAGCAGCGACTGATTTACTTGTTGTCTTCTCGAAAGTACAAGAAGAAGAAGAACTACCTAAATTCGAAAACAATTATGTAGAAGATTAGGAATGGCAGATGAAATTTGACGGATCATCCAATTCGAATGGAGGAGGGGCTGGAATTGAGTTCACCTCAAGTGATGGACAACGTTATTATTTATTCAGATCAGACTTCTTTTGTTCTAATAATAGAGCTGAATATGAAGCTTTGTTGATTGGGATTTTAGCAAGACAGATGGGCATGCAAAGGCTAAAGGTCTTTGGGGATTCAAAAGTCATCATCTCTCAGATAAATGAAGACTTTGTCACGAATGAACATGATTTAGTTCCATATAGAACAATAATTTCAGCTTTGATGAACAAATTTGTTGAATGCATTCTGATGTACATCCCAAGAGTAAAGAATCATCAAGCAAACATCTTAGCTAATATTGGAAGCATATTGAGTTTGGACGACGACTCTCAGCAGATTGAAGTTATCCAAAAACTCTTGCCTGCAACTTTAGATCCTAAGTTCGAGCAAGAAGATATCCCTTCAACTGATTGGAGATATCCCATATTACACCAACTTCAACACTCAACTTCAGTTTTCAAAATCCCTATTCGAAAGTTAACTAATTTTGCTGAAATTGGTCATATATTGTATTTCAAAGCCCAAAATGGTGTATTACTTCGATGTGTTGGGAATGAGGAAGCACAACAAATTCTCAATGACATGCATGAGAAGACTCATGAAAATTCAAATTCAATCCCCTTGTATAGAAGTTTGCAAACATCTAGAGTATATTGGCCAACCATGTCACTGGATTTTTCGAAGTTTCAGAGAGACTGTGTTGGTTGCCAAAGTCTTCCTGATGCTATGGAAGCTTGCCCTATTTTTGTAGAAGAAGATGATTGAGAAGACCTTTCATTCGATTCTTAAGGGATGGTTTTCTACCAAACAATACATACGAAGCATACATAATTCTAAAGAAAGCTATTCGATTATGTTTTCAAGAGGGTCATCTATTTCGAGTAATTACTCAGATGTCTTAATCTTTAAGAAGTTGTTATTGTATTTCGAGAAGTACACTCAGGAGCATGTGGAGCTCATCAAGGAAAGTGCAAATTACATGAGCAACTTCGTGATATGGGATACTATTTGCCCTCAATGAAGGAGGATGCTTTCGAACATGCTAAGAAATGTTTGAAGTGCTAGATACAAGGGAGTATTCCAAGGAAACACTCTCGAAGTATGCAACCAATCATCACTCAATATCCATTCCATACTTGTGTCACAATCCATAGCACGAATCCCTACGCGGGTGGCACGAATTTCGAGGTGAGACCTTTGGGTTCCAACCAAGGAACGCGGATCACCAAAACAAAACGCCAATAAAAAAAGTAATAATGATTACTTCTATTAAACTCAGAGTGCAAAAGCTAAAAAAACAACCTATTACAAACTATCGACTTCAGAAGAGTCGTAGAGTTTAAACATCCAAACCAAAATTTACTATCTTATTACATTCAAAAAATCCAAGAAAACTAAAAGAATTGTTCAAAGCAAAATTAAACGAATCTCAGCTACTAGTCCAAATCCATCATCATCTTATCTCAACCTGCAACATAAAATGCTACATGAGATTGGAATGCCCAGTAAGACCATATATGTCGTCCATCCTCATGAAACATCATAGTACCAAATCAAATATATAATCAGAAAGTAAAGTAAAGAGTAATCATGACATATAAGATTAATTAATGAGATGCAGTATTGTTACGTCCTGGACCGAAAATTCCTGATTTCGTAGGTTTTCCAGTTCAAGCGTAACCTTCACCCCGTATTCCTACGGGAGTGGTTGCCCAAATTGATTTATAAGCGGAAGTTCAAAACAGTTCTAGTAAGAAATAAGTAACTAAATATACCTTGAACAAAATCTATAAGTTCTAGGTAAAAGAACGTCTAAAGATAGACTAAATTACATGTTCTATCAGAGTGCCCTACCCATTCCGGATTCTCTCATTTCGACTATGCTCCTGAACCTGAAAATATTTAAAACAATAGGCATAAGCTGAAAGCCAGAATGAGTATACCTACAATGACGTGTAATCGCTCATGCTCTAGCATTTTGGGAAGTGTGTACAAGTATGTGCTCATGTGTACAGTCGTGGCATAGAAATATAAAGAAGAAATACAGTTCTCTTCCATCCTCACGGAGTAATACTCAGTGGTCAGGTAAACCTATACTAAATGCATTGATTTTAATAAATGAATGAGAATTAGGCCACTTGTGTCATACAAGGGGCACTGGCAATAATATCAACGTTGACCCTAGAGTCAACGCCATATGCAATGCAGAAAAGTACGTTGTCTAGATGTGAATGTATATGCACGGTTTCCATTCTTTTTCGAGATTGACCCAGCAGTCCCAGAGTTGTATCCTGCGGTAAAAATGCCCCAGCAACTCGGATTGTATCCTGCGTTCACCCTCTTCATTTATTTAGGGATTGACCCAGCAACTCTATTGTATCCTGAGGTAACACCACCCTAGCAACTTTGTTGTAGCCTGAGTTTCGCCCGGGATGACCCAGCAACCTGTAGTTGCCTCCTACGTTCACCCCCCCAGAAAGCATGCTATTCTCCATCTGACAGAAAGGAATTGACCCAGAAACCTTGGTTGTTTCCTGAGGTATCTATGCTCCAGCAACCCGGTTGTTTCCTGAGTTCATCATTTTGGATATTCATCATCATTCCCAATACTGTGGAGGTCCCCTATG
>JAUPMG010000006.1:5348315-5377601 GCA_031762675.1 Pachysandra terminalis | reverse complement strand
AACTTGTCCCCCGCCCCCCCCCCCTTCTCATTGTCCTGCCCTGTTTTGGCATCCCCGCCTTCTTCGCCGGCCGCTCCCCCCCCCTTTCGGTAAGGCGATTTTGTGCTCGCCTTGTCTGCTCTCTGCATGCTTCGGATCGGTAGGATCCGGGTCGAGTCCTCCTGGGGTGGATCCATTTTTATTTCATAATCCAAATTGTTCTCGCCTTCCTGCTGGGGTTTCCCCTGTTGCTGCGAATGGTGTTTTGTCCCAGACTAATGCTGTGTAGCAGGGATACTGTCACACCCTACTCCTTTTCCTAGTTTGGATACTAACGGAGCTGCCTTGGGGAAGGGTGGTATGCCCACCACTGCAATTACCCCTCATCCAGCATCACTCTCTCCTGCCCCCTGCATCCGTCGTCTCAGCACCAGATGCCTCGTTTGACTTCCCCTTCTGCTACTAGTCGTCCTAGTTTGGCAGGATCTGGTGTAGGATTGTCATACCCATTTGGCAGCTCTGCTAACACCCCTCCTACCTCCTCAATACCTGTTCCTTGTACCTGGTCCAGCCTTTTTGTTGACTCAGCCCCCTCTTCTCGAGCACAACTATCATATTTCCCTCCCTCTCTCAAAGATGATAGGGTATTGGTCTGTCCTCCTAGGGAGGTCATTGAAGCTGGTCTTGCCCTGTGAGAAGGCACCTTGGTTGGCCATTTCTTGGATAGAAGACTCCCCCTGCACATTGTGAAAACGTTTGCCCAAAGACTTTGGGGTAAACTTAGCACAGTGGAGGTTACTGCCAACAACAATGGGTTCTTCTTCTTTAAATTCTCTAATAAGGAGACAAGAGACAAAGTATTGTCTTCAGGACCATGTCACTTTGCAGGTAAGGTCCTTATCTTGAGAGAATGGAGACCAAGCATGCCTCTTCTCAAAGAAAGCCTCAACACAGTGCATATTTGGATCAAGTTGTTCAACATCCCACCAGAACTTTGGACCTTGGAGGGGATTAGCCATGTGGCTAGTGCAGTTGGCTACCCCCTTAATGTTGATACAGCTACAAAGAATAGGTCTATGATGAATTATGCTAAGGTGTGTGTTGAAATTAATACTGAGTAACATCTCACTCAATATCTCAGGCAACCCTCAGAATGAAGAGATTGTAGACATTGAAGTGGAATACATATGGAAAGTCCAAACTTGCACTAATTGTAAATGCTTTGGTCATTGGACCAAGGCATGCCCTCTTATGACTAAAGTCCCCAAGAAGTGGGTTCCCACTGGAAGATTGGTGAATCTGGACAACAATCTTGAGGTTGAGCCCATGGCAGTCCCACAAGCTACCAAGGAAGATATTACAAGTCAGACTAACTCAAGGGAGGAGCAAACTACTGTACCTATTGCTTATAAGCTCCAGAACTTTAGCACTGAATGCCAAAGATCTGTGGTGACTAACTTCAGTGGATTGGAGGAGAGATACACAAACTATTGAAAATCCTAGTTTTGAGGGTGCACCTAGTGAAGTCTCTGACAGTGTTATCAAGGAGATCCTATCACCCCCTATCCCACAAGTTCAGCCCCTTATGGCTTCTACAAATCAATTCAGTGTGCTTATGGTGGGAGGAGAAGATACATTGGAAATAGTAGATGAGCCAGCTAATATAAAGTTAGCACAGAAGAACTCCTTGACAGGAGGTGGTTCCCCTTCCCAATCCATTTCTAAATGTTAAACCTGTTCTGTTGGAACATTAGGGGGCTAAATGACCCTATTAAACAAAGGGAAGTAAGGAGTTTAATTTCCAATTACTCACCTGGTATTTTTGCCTTAGTTGAAACAAAGGTGAGAGCTCAAAACTCTGTCAATATCATCAATAGTATTGCCACTGGTTGGTCTTCATACCTTAACTACCCTACATCTAATAGGAGCAGAATTTGGATTTGCTGGAATGACAGTGAAGTAGAATTCTCCCCTACTTTCAGTTCTAATCAAATTGTTCATGGAAATATCATATTCAAATCTAAAAATTCCTCCACTTTGTTCAGCTGTGTATATGGATCCAATGATATGAATGAGAAAAAAAGTCTTTGGAGAGACGTGAATCAACTACAATCTAATTCTCCCTGGATTCTAATTGGAGATTTTAATGCTGTCAGATTCAATTCTGAGAAGTTGAGTGGAAGGGAAATCAACATACAAGCTACAAAGGAGTTCAATGAATTTTATTGATCAGTTAGAGCTCAGTGATCTAAGATACAAGGGTTGCCTTTTTTCTTAGAATGAAAGAAGCCAGCTGAATGAGAGAATATTATGCAAATTGGATAGGGTGTTGGTGAACCAAGCATGGTTGTAGATTTTTCTTGCCTCTGAGACTGAATTCCTTCCTCCTGGGGTATCTGACCACTCCCCAATGCTGGTTAGGATATTTGCAGATGGCCCCAAAGGTAATAGCCCTTTTAAATTCTTCAATAACTGGACTAGCCACCCTGATTTTAACAAGATGGTTGAAGAGACTTGGGCTGAACACATACAGGGTAATCCAATGTTTATACTGGTTTCAAAGCTGAAGAGACTTAAGAGCAAACTAAAAAGGTGGAGTAGAACTGAGTTCTCTGATCTTCAAAACAGAATACAAACTACTAGAGGGGATCTTGCCAAACTCCAAGGGGATCTCATGAGTGGGAATGCAAACCATATCCATAAGGAGGAAGCAAATAATTTCTCATTGTATTGTGCTCTCCTCAGAGCAAATGAATCTTATTTGAGGCAAAAATATAGAGAAATATGGCTCAGTGAGGGTGACAACAACTCTAAATACTTCTACAAATCCTTGCTGATTCACAGATCCCGCAACAAAATTCTATCTCTTTGGAAATCTAATTGTGATTGTGTTATGGAGCATGGGAAAATTGCTGAGATTTTTGTTTCCCACCATAAGGATATCCTTGGAGAAGCCCACCCTCCTTGGAACCAACTTATTGACCATCCTAGTGTCAGTAAATTTTTACCTGAAGATCAAGCTGTTGAACTAGTGAAGTGTGTATCCAATGCTAAAATCAAAGAGTGCCTATTCAGTCTGAATGATGATAAGGCTCCAGGCCTTGATGGTTACACCCCTAAGTTCTTCAAAGCCTCTTGGGACATCACTGGGCCTCTCTTCTGCCAAGCCATTATTGATTTCTTCAGATCAGGTAAGCTACTCAAACAAGTTAACCATACTTATTTGACTCTTGTTCCAAAGGGCCCAAATCCTACTCTTGTGGAGGACTATAGACCCATCTCCTGTGTCAATACAATCTACAAATGCATAGGTAAGCTATTGGCTAACAGGCTTAAGCCCTTCCTATGTGACGTCATTGGAAAGCATCAAAATGCATTCATCCATGGAAGGCATATATCTGATAACATTCAAATTACCCATGAACTTGTCAATGACTATCACACTAACAAAGGTAAGCCTAGAGTGGCATGTACGATTGACCTGAGAAAGGCCTATGACAATGTTAGGTGGAGGCCATTGACTGGATGCTTGATGCTTGGAAATTCCCAGTAATGTTCAGAAATTGGATCAAGGAGCTGATCAGTACCGTTTCTTAATTCTTATCCATCAATGGCTCATTCAATGGGTTCTGCGATGGCAAAAGGGGGTTGAGGCAAGGGGACCCTCTTTCCCCCTACCTGTTCACTACTCTTATGGAGTATCTTGATTGTTGTATTAAGAAAAGAACTTCAAGCCAGCAGTTCTCATATCACCCCAAATTCATCAACCCAAGAATTACTCATATCACATTTGCTGAGGATTTATTTGTATTTGCTGCTGGAGATCCTGGTTCAGCTAGATTTCTTAAAGAGGCTACGGATGAATTCCAGGCATTCAGTGGGCTATCCATCAACCACTCAAAATCCCTGCTATTTGCTTCAGCTATTAGCCATGATACTCTTGAACAGATCAAAGCTATCTGGGTTATTGTTGTTGGGAAACTGCCCATTAAATTCTTGGGAGTTCCACTGATATCTTCTAGACTCAAAGTGAAAGATTGCAAGGAGCTTGTTGAGAAGGCATACAAAAGAGCTCAGAGTTGGAAATTCAAGGCATTTAGCTATGGTGGCAGATTGGAATTAATCAAATCTATCCTTCTCTCTATCCAGATCCATTGGAGTAAAAATTTCATACTTCCTAAGAAGATCCTCAAAACCTTGAATCAGATTTGTTACAGATATTTGTGGGATGGTAATAATCAAAGAAAGAAAATATGTAATGTGGCTTGGAAGGATGTGTGTCTACCTAAAGATGAAGGGGGGCTTGGGATATCTAATGTTGTTCAGTGGAATCAGATTGCTATCTATAAGCTAATCTGGCAGATTATTAGCAGAAAGCAGTCCATCTGGGTGAAATGGGTTTATGCTAACCTCATCAAGCATAAATGTTTTTGAGCCATTAAAATACCCACCAGCTGCTCTTGGTCTTGGAGAAAAATTTTGCAAGCTAGAGAGAAGGTGAAGAGTTTATGCAACTACAAGGTAGTGAATGGGAAAGACATTTGGCTGTGGTGGGATATGTGGCATCCCAACAACCCTCTCAGGTCCCAGTTCACCCCTAGAATCATCCATGGTGCTGGTTTTACACTTAATGACAGAGTGGATAGGCTGATTAATGATTGTCAGTGGGTGACCAGATTTAATCCTAACATGCAGTTCCTCTGGGATCAACTCCAGTCCATTCCATTATACAATTTTCAGGCTAATAAACTGGTTTGGATCCCCTCAAAGTCTAGAGATTTAACCACTAGAGAGATTTGGGAGTACTGTAGGAGTCACAGCCAGCCTGTGAACTGGGCTCCTTTGATATGGTTTGAAGGGGCAGTGCCCAAATTTAGATTCATCACTTGGCTTGCTCTGAAAGGAAGATTGCTTACCCAAGACAAGCTACTTAGAATGGGCATTATAAACCATTCTTGCTGCTCATTGTGTAACTCCTCAACTGAATCTGTTGAACACTTATTTTTCGGTTGCCCATTCTCCTCATGGTTGTGGCATAACCTATTGCTACTGTTAGGAATTTCAAGGAATGCTCTCATATGGCAAGAGAAAGTTAATTGGTGTGCCCAACAATTTGGGGGATTTGATTTCAAGTCTAGAATTCTTTGTCTTTGTTTCAATGCAGTAATTTACCTTATTTGGCAAGAAAGAAATGCCAGAATCTTTAAGAACTAGTGTAGGGACAAAGAGACTATTTTGGACGTGGCCAAGGACAATATAAGAAGAACACTTGCTGCTAAGGTATATTCAGTTCAGGATACTAGCTCAAGCAGATTGATTTGCTCAAATTGGAGAATTCAACCCAGGTTCTTATAATTGATGTAATCTTTTACTTGTGTTGCTTGTTTGTGTACTCCTTTGCCCTTAGTATTTGGGGCTTTTAGTCTGGGTGTATACCACCCCTTTGCTTGTAATCAGCTTTTCCTCTTTTCTTAATAAAACTTACCTTCCAAAAAAAAAAAAGAGCACTCTAAGGTATATGTCTTTTTCCGTGAGCAAGCTATTAGGACCTAACACAGATTGAGTCACATGATGAGGATATCATCGAGGATGATATCCTAAGCAGGAAGAGGTCAAAGATGAATATACAGCTCTTTGAGATAATGAGCTAGAGTTAGAATCAACAGAAATCACCCCATATCCTAACACCATTGAAAACGTAGGCTCTCAACATTATCCTTCGGATTCTAAAGATGTTAAGGATAGTGGGAGTGGATTACTGCCGAGTGGAACTATCCCAAAGGACACGGATTCTAGTAATCCCATGCGTAGGAGTGGTCGTGGACAGATTCCTCTTCATAGTTTTATGATTGAGGGTGAGCCATTCATGACTGTCACACTAAATGATGATGGATTTGGTTCATACCAGGAGGCATTATCATCACTTGCTTCAAAGAAGTGGATGACTTCTATACAAGATGAAATGACTTCCATGGAGAAGAACCAAGCCTAGGAACTTGTTGATCTTTCCCTTAGGTTTAAGATCATTGGAAACAAGTAGGTTCTAAAGATCAAGCATAAACCAGATAAAAGTGTAGAGAGATACAAGGCCCATCTCGTGGAGAATGGCTTACACCCAGAGAAGGTGTTGACTATAAGGAGACACTCACCAAGAGTGAGATTTACCTCCACTTGCATCATTTTAGCTATTGTTGAAGATTTCTATTTCGAACTCTACCAAATGGATGTCAAAACTGATTTTCTCAACGGAGAACTGGATGAGGAGATCTATATGGATCGGCCTAAGGCTTTCATGGTCGAGGGGAATGAGTGCATAGTTTGCAGACTCAAACGCTCCATATACGGCCAGAAACAATCATCCAAACGGAGGAATTTTCGATTCCATCGAGCCATTATAGAGTTTGGTTTCAAGATGATTGAAGAAGACCACTGCTGTAATGACCTGACCCTAGTAACTCCTAATTTTAATAACTAAAAAGGACAAAGTGGATTTTATAGAAATTAATTAGCAATTTTCTGAACTTAATTTGGTATTAAATCACGTGCTAAGTAGAATGTGGGCTTGATTTTAAAACAATAGTATATGTCTTGGGGTTATGATGTAATTAATATACAATAAGGGTATTTAATGTCATTTATAAATTATAAATTCAATTCTCAAATGCATGGCTGGCGTGGGAGATGTCTGAGATCATGGATTTTGGCATGTAAGGAATGGAAGGGTGTTTCCATTTCCATTATCTCACCCTCCAAAACATTAGAAATCAGATTAGGAGATTACTAGTGAAGACTTAAGAGAAAAGGGAAAGGCTAGAGAGCAAACCCTAGCCGCCCATTTCCCTGGGGAAGAAGAAGAGAAACGATGAGAAGGAAGAAGAAGAAACGTTTACGAATTAGAGCCCTAGCAGTAATGAGATGTAAGTCTATTATCTGTATAGTTCTCATATGATTCCTTGGTTGATTTCCGATTTGCGAAAAATATTGTTTTGAATGCATGATGATCCATTGATTTTATTCAAAATGATGTATTGTATGTTTTGGCATTACGTAAATCTCAATTTTGATGCACCAACATTTTGTGTGATTTGGTTTTGGGTTGATTTCAAAGAGGTGGGTTTTCAAAACATTGAAATATTCCCAGATTTGTGACCCATCGGCAGGCACCGGCACACTGGTCGTGCTGCCGATAGGGGATGGAAATAGGTAGGATATGGCTCGTCGGCAGGCACCGGCACACCGACTTGCTGCCCACAGGAAAATAAAACAGAGATCAGGTCCGTCGACAGGCATTGGCACACTTGTCGTGCTGCCAACAGGGGTATGACTTTGAGAATTTAGGTGGTTTGGAGGGGATTGTGAGTCTAATGATCAGGGATGTGGTCCATAGGGATCGAAGGAAGGTCAACGGACTTGGCCCACCTGCGGGATACCAACTTTGATTTCATGGCACATTTAGCCCACCAACCAGCCTACTGACCAAATCATGACTTGGGGATGTGACTCCTTATGCTAGTAATTGTATACGTATTTGGACATTAGAGTGTTATTTTAGTTTGATGTGTATACACTTGTAAGGATACCTGTGATGGCATCCGGCTGATTGTTCGTGTGTATGGGCGCATGGAAAGCTTCCGAAAGGTATCACTGGAAATCCTATGGACATATGGAAAGGATACCCGTGATAGCATCCGACGGATTATTCGTGTGTATGGGCACACGGATAGCTTCCGAAGGGTGTTATCACAGGAAATCCTACTAATATGTGAATTGATTAGCTTGTACGGTCAACATGGCAGAATAGATAGAGTTCTGAACTGATTAGCTTGTCCGGTCAACCGAGCAACGACAGATAGAGTTTGGATTGAGTAGCTTCATACATGCTAGGTTGATGTGGATTATTAAGTGAGACCAGGAGAAGAACATGGGATTTTTCTTGCGAGGTTTCCTGGTTGGGTTGACTATACCCCTGGATGAAAGTCTCATTTAAATAAGGGTAGGATGCTTGCGAGGTCCTATACGGTTGGCAATACCTTGAATAATCACTCTATTAAATCAGCAAGTCGTGGCCTTCGTACCATGGGTTTGTGACCCCGAACGAAGAGAGGGACATCCAGCTGTTCCTGGTGATCTATGCCCCGAATTGGTTCTTGATTGTGAAGCTACATATAAGGGTCACTTAACTTAAGAGATTATCCTAGTACATCTCATATCATATTACATTTACATTATCATATAGGACCATCTGAATGATAGGACCATCTGAATGACACACCATTTCATAGCATACTTCGCATCATCTATAAATCTATTTATGACATGTGCCCTTACTTATCGTATTTCTTTACTGTTGTTCATCGGTTTTTCTAGTGGTGTTGAATGAGGATGGGTGAAAGATAAGTCACTTACTGGGCATTCCAAGCTCACATGATTTATTATGTTGCAGGTTGAGGTGTGATGAGGATGGATAAGGACCAAATGTTGTCCTGCCTCTTTTCAGTTCATGTACAATAGGTTTATGTAACTCTTGGAAATTCTTAAATGTATTACTGTATGCCTTTTTCTATTCTTTGGTGTAATTATATTGGGACATGTGACTCTTCTGAAGTCTCGTGTGTTATGAAATTTTATTTCCTTTTTCTTCCGCACTCTGAGTATTAAATAAAGGTAATCATTATTGCTTTTATTCCTTATGAATGATATGGCAATCTGCATTCCATGGTTGGAACCCATAGGTCTCACCTTGTGATCCGTACCGTCCACATAGAGATTTGTGCCACGGGATCTAGAGTGTGACAGATTGGTATCAGAGCAATGGTTTATTTAGGGTTGAAGTCTTTCGATAAAATTTTTAGCTTAAGTTGTACCTGAGTTGTCTAAGTCTGTCTGAGTTGGATTGGGATTAGAATACTGGTGAATCTAAGGATCCATTAGGAATCTGAAACTAGAAGGAAAGATGTAGAAACTTGAACTAGGAAAACAGTTGAATGATGGTTAACAGAATTGCTTGCAATGATAGTAAGATGGTTTGCTTACATGAGAAATAGGATATTAAAGGGTTAAATAAGTGAGGATGAGAATGAGTGTTGATTGCTGTTTGTACACCTTAAAGGACACTTCCCGAAAGATACTAAAGGATGGTAGGCCACCATTTCTGAAGATCCTAGGATTGAGCTTTTTGGAGGTAATGTGTGGTGAGTATTGTGTTGGGAAGTCCAATGGGATCTGACCACTAGAAGCTTACAAATTTTTGAATGCTAAGACTTATATAAATATGTAAAACCCTAACACTAACCAGGTACCTCCATAAATATAGGGGACAATGTAGTGGCAACTGTATTAAGCCCTAGAATTTATGAAAACGAAGGTGTGTTAGCATAATTATAAACAATTAATAAAAGACATTATAGGAGTTATTTATGAGGGAACATTCCCAATTTTGCTTGTTGAATAACAAAAGAAGACTGGAATTATTAAATCAGTAATAAAAAATGAAAAGAGAATATTATAGGATCACTAGTGAGGATGGATACACCAATGACTTATGAAAGGTCCAGGAACTTAAAAGAAGTGGTTTGTTGTGTACTGTGTAAATTTGGTCAAGTATGAGCCCAGCAAAAGATTTCTAGGATTTTACATGTGAGGTGTAAAGCCAGGTCCGGGTGTGATTTGGGTTCGATCTTAATTAATTATGGGTGTGATTTAATCAATATGAGAAGTGATAAATATATGGGATTTAATGTTGGAACAGAAACTTTTAATAAAAAAAAATTAAGGATTCTTTTGTGGAATTTTTTGGGCTTCGGCACCTTGGTCGGTACCCAACAGTACACCGGTGGTGCAAGGGTACTGAAATCGCAAAACCCTATTTGATTGGTTTTTCAACTCTTCTTCATTCTAAACCTAACCTAATAGTTCCTTGCACCTTTCTAAGCTTCCTAAAGCTATCCTAAACCTCAATTCTCCCTTTTTATTTCAAACCCTAGAGATTTCCCCTTTCTTCATTTGTTCTCAAACTCTTGCACAATGCCAAGAACCAAGAGGGTTAGCAACCCAAATCCTTTGAAGAGGACATGAGCAGCTACACAAAAGACTCGAGAAGAGGTCGCAAGCACTTCTCGATCGCAGTCGAAACTGGAGCCAGAATGGGAAGAAGAGGAGGAATACATCGATGAAGAAGAATAGGAGACGTCCGAATCTGAAACTGAGGCACAAACGCAGTGACAACCCACAGAGGTTGAGAAGATTATATCGCACACCTTCTTCAATTGGTCCATTATCGTTAAGAGGCCAACGAAGATCGAGCACGTGAGACCCTTTGGAGTAGTTGATATCCTTGCTATGGCGAAATGGCGTCCTATTTTATACTAGGGCGGGTCTGCATACCCTGCCATTACCCAACTCATGTACGCCTCCATGGAATCGTGCAATGAGAGAGGTATGTTCATCAAGTTTAAAATCCGGAAAAACCACACACCCAGACGGTGCCATTAGTAGCAGATATCCTGGGTCTAACCATGAACCCCTCAATGATCTACTTACTAGAATTAGAGAGAACTACACGGGAAGAGGTGGCCCGTAGACTATGCGGCGATGTGGTGCCATGGAGGGATGGCAATGCACTTCTGGCGACTGTCATGCTACCAGAATACCATATATTGCACAATATTTTCATCTGTAACGTTTATCCGTGATCAGAGAACACTACCGACTTAGCTTCACACATGGTTCAGACCATGAATCAGCTGGCACTTGAGTAGAAGCCTTGCTTGCCAAGTTTAATCATGTAGAACACTATCCGTTACATCATCATTCCGAAGCCATTCGCGTGCCTGATGACTGCACTGGCACGAAAGTGGGGAGTACTAATGCCATCACAGAAGGATTAGGAATAGGTGCGTCTGTTCTCCAACACCAACATCACAGCTATGGGGATCAGACCGCATCAATCTGAAGAAACAAGGAGAGGAAGGGAGAGAGCGAGAACAGAGAGGGCACAGCAAGTCGTGCCATAGCAAGATGCCCCACAACAGCCACAACTAGACATTCTGCAACTGCCCCGGCATGAAGCATCCACCTCGGCACAAGCATCTCGGCTTCCAGTTCCATACTACATGAGGAGGGATAGCTCCATTGAGACCAGGTTGGAGTCTTTGGAGAGGAATACGGCGGAGATCAGGACTAAGGTCCATGAGCATAGGTCAGCATGGGAGAAGGCAACCGAGAAGATTATGCACTACTTGCATGAGATAGCCTCATCTTGTTGTAGGACCGACGATGCAATTCCACCACCACCTGTAATACCACCACTGACACCAGGGCAGCAGTCAGTTGGCATAGAGGAACAGAGGGAGGAGGATGTGTAGAGGGCATGAGGGCCGAGAGTTGTTAGGATAGAGAGGGGTTGAAGCCCTGTTTGCATTTATGTTTTCTTTGGTTTGATGTTTGGATGTTGTTATGTTTGACTACACTTTTTATGTCATAAACTTTTGCGACAAGTGATGATGCAGCATAACTTTGATTGAATGAATGAATGTTTGTGCTACTGTGAATGTTATGATTAGAATGTGAATGGTTTGGCTGAGTGTTCCACCCAATAGTGTTAGTGAAAACATTATGTCGTGTTATTGATGTGTAAATTGTACCTTCTTGGGTAGTGGACTCCTATAGTGTTGGTTACTACAGTATGATGGTATGAGTTAGTTACAATTGTACTAAGATTGGCTGGGAATGTTTAAGGATCATGTCTTATGGGATGAAAGTAATCGAAGAGGAGGATGTTGCGGTTGATTTTTGTTTGGTATGATTGTTTCAAATCTGAGGACATTCACCATGCTAAATTTCGGGGACGAAATTCTTTTAAGGGAGGTAGATTGTTATGACCTGAACCTAGCAATTCCTAATTCTAATAGGTCAAAAGGACAAATTGGTTTTTATAGAAATTAATTAGCATTTTTTTGAAATTAATTTGGTATTAAATCATGTGCTAAGTAGAAGGTGGGGTTGATTTTAAAACAATAGTATATGTCTTGGGGTTGTGGTGTAATTAATATACAATGAGGGTATTTAATGTAATTTATAAATTGGAAATTCAAATATCAAACACATGGGCTGGCGTGGGAAAGGTGTGAGATTGTGGATTTTGGCATGTGAGAAAAGGCAGCCCAGCCTCATGATACCCCCTGATACACTTCATCCTCCTCAAGTTATTCCACTTGGCACTTGCGCCCAATAGCTCACCAGGAACAAGGGTCCATTCAGCTAGAATCGACCCCGCCGGATCCGCATTGAAAAAACCAAACTCCTTTACTTGTCGCCTTCTCCCATAGAAGGGTGTTTCCATTTCCATTATCTCACCCTCCACAACACCAGAAATCAAATTAGGAGATTAGTAGTGAAGGCTTAAGAGAAGAGGGAAAGGCTAGAGAGCAAACCCTAGCTACCCATTTTCGTGGGGAAGTAGAAGAGAAAGGATGAGAAGGAAGGAAGAATAAAAAACGTTTACAGATCAGAACCCTAGCAGCAATGAAATGTAAGTCCATTATCAGTATCGGTCTCATATGATTCCTTGGTTGATTTTCGATTTGGGAAAATATTGTTTTGAATGCAGGATGATCCATTGATTTCATTCAAAATGATGTATTGTATGTTTTGGCATGATGTAAATCTCGACTTTGATGCACCTAACATTCAACGTGTGATTTGGTTTTGGTTTGATTTCAAAGAGATGGGGTTTTGGAACATTGAAATATTCCCAGATACGTGACCCGTCGGCAGGCACCAGCACACCAGCCGTGCCACCAACAAGGGATGGAAATAAGCAGGATATGGCCCGTCGACAGGCACCGGCACAACGGCCGTGCTACCGATAGTGGTATGACTTTGAGAATTTAGGTGGTTTGGTGGGAATTGTGAGTCTAATGAGCAAGGATGTGGTCCATAGTGATCGAAGGAATGTCAATGGGATTGGGCCACCTGCGGGGTACCAACTTTGATTTCATGGCACATCTATCCCATCAACCAGCCTACCGACCAAATCATGACTAGGGGTTGCGACTCCTTGTGCTATTAATTGTATATGTATTTGGACGTTAGAGTATTATTTTAGTTTAATGTGTACACTGGTAAGGATACCCATGATGGCATCCGGCGGAATATTCGTGTGTATGGGCACACGGATAGCTTCCGAAGGGTGTTATCATTGGAAATCCTATGGATATGTGGAAAGGATACTCGTGATGGCATCCGACGGATTTTCATGTGTATGGGCACACGGATAGCTTCTAAAGGGTTTCATCACTAGAAATCCTACTGATATGTGAATTGATTAGCTTGTCCGGTCAAGTAGGCAGTGACAGATAGAGTTTGGATTGAGTAGCTTCATGCATGCTAGGTTGATGTGGATATTTATGTGAGCCAGGGATGAGAACATGGGATTTTCCTTGCGAGGTTTCCTAGCTGGCTTGACTATACCCATAGGTGAAAGTCCCATTTAAATAAGGGTAGGATGCTTGCGAGGTCCTATATGGTTGGCTATACCTTGAGTAATCACTCTCTTAAATCAGCAAGTGGTGGCCTTTATACCATGGGTTAGCGACCCCGAACGAAGAGAAGGACATCCGGCTATTCCTAGTGACCTATGTCCCGAATTGGTTCTTGATTGTGAAGCTACATATGAGGGTTACTTAACATATGACTTTATCCTAGTACATTTCATATCATATTGCATTTACATTCTTGAGTTGAGCATATCATCTAGGACCATCTGAATGACACATCATTTCATAGCATACTTCACATCATCCATAAATCTATTTATGACATGTGCCCTTGCTTATCATATTTCTTTATTGTTGCTCATCAATTTGACAAATGGTGTTGTATGAGGATGGCAGATATGTCACTTGCTGGGAATTCCAAGCTCACGCGACTTATTATGCTGCAGGTTGACGTGTAATGAGGATGGATAAGGACCAGATGCTATCCTACCTCATTTCAGTTCCAGTACAATAGGTTTATGTTACTCTTAGAAATTCTTGAATGTATTGGTGTATGCCTTTTCTATTATTTGGTTTAATTATATTGGGAGATGTGACTCTTCTAAAGTCTTATGTGATATGTTATTTTATTTCCTTTTGCTTCCGCACTCTGAGTATTAAATAAAGGTAATCATTATTGCTTTTATTTCCTTGTGAATGATATGGCAATCTGCGTTCCATGGTTGGAACCCGAAGGTCTCACCTCGTGATCCGTGCCACCTGCATAGGGATTTGTGCCACAGGATTCGGGGCATGATAGATTTGTATTAGAGCAATGGTTTATTCAGAGCAGAAGTCTTTCGGCGAACCTTTCAGCTTAGGTTGTACCTGAGTTGTCTAAGTCTATCTGAGTTGGATTGGGATTAGAATTTGGTGAATCTAAGGATCCACTAGGAATCGGCAAGTAGGAAGGAAAGATGTAGAATCTTGAACTAGGAAAATAGTTTACTGATGGTTAATAGACCTGCTTGCTATGATATGAAGATGGTCTGCTTACATGAGAAATAGGATATTAATGGGTTAGATATGTGAGAATGAGAATGGCTATTGATAGTTGTTTGTACACCTTAAAGGACACTTCCTAAAAGATACTGAAGGATGGTAGGCCACAATGTTTGAAGATCCTAGGATTGAACTTTATGGATGTAATGTGCGGTGAGTGTACTGTGCTGGGAAGTCCATGGGATCTGACGACCAGAAACTTACAAGTTGTTGAATGGTAAGACTTGTATAAATATGTAAAACCCTAACACTGACCAAGTACCTCCATAAATATAACGGACAATGTAGTTGCAAATGTATTAAGCCCTAGAATTTTTGAAAAGGATGGTTTATTAGCATAATTATAAAGAAATAATAGAAGACATTATAGGAGTTATTTAAGAGGCATCATTCCCAATTTTGCTTGCTAAGTATCCAAAGGATGACTGGAATTATTAAATCAGTAATTAAAAAGGAAAAGAGAATATTATGCGATCTCTAGTGAGGGTGGATACACCGATGACGTATGAAATTAAAAGAAGTGTTTTGTTGTGTAATGTGTAAATTTGGTCAGGTATGAGTTCAGTAAAAGATTTCTAGGATTTTACATGTGAGGTGTAAAGCCAGGTCCGGGTGTGATTTGGGTTCGATCTTAATTAATTATGGGTGTGATTTAATCAATATGAGAAGTGATAAATATGTGGGATTTAATGTTGGAAGAGAAAATTTTAATAAAAAAATAAAAATTTAATGACTATTTTGTGGAATTTTTGGGGTGTCAGCACCTTGGTCGGTACCCACCGGTACACCGGTGATGCGGGGTACCGAAATCGCAAAACCCTATTTTACCCTATTTGATTGGTTTTTCAACTCTTCTTCAATCTAAACCAAACCTAATAGTTCCTTGCACCTTTCTAGGCTTCCTAAAGCTATCCTAAACCTCCATTCTCACTTTTTTCTTGCAAATCCTAGATATTTCCCCTTTCTTCATTCGTTCTCAAACTCTTGGACAATGCTGAGAACCAAGAGGGTTAGCAACCCAAATCCTTTGAAGAGGACACAAGCAGCAACACTAATGACTCGGGAAGAGGTTGCAAGCACTTCTCGATCGCAACCGAAACTTGCACCAGAATGGGAAGAAGAGGAGGAACACATCGATGAAGAAGAACAGAAGACGTCTGAATCTGAACCTAAGGCACAAAAGCAGCGACAACCGATAGAGGTTGGGAAGGTTATATTGCACACCTTCTTCAACCAGTCCATTATCGTTATGAGGCTAGCGAAGATCGAGCACATGAGGCCCTTCGGAATAGTTGATATCCTTGCTATGGAGAAATGGCTTCCTATTCTATAATAGGGCGGGTCTGCATACCCTACCATTACCCAACTCATGTACGCCTCCATGGAATCGTGCACGAGAGAGGTATGTTCATCAAGTTTAAAATCCGGGGAAAACCACACACTCTGACGGTGCCATTAGTGGCAGAGATCGTGGGTCTAATCATGAACCCCTCAATGATCTACTTACCTGAATTAGAGAGAACTACATGGGAAGAGGTGGCCCGTAGACTATGCGGCGACGTGGTGCCATGGAGGGATGGCAATGCACTTCTGGCAACTGCCATGCTACCAGAATACCGTATATTGCACAATATTTTCATCTGTAACGTTTATCCCTGATCAGGGAACACTACCGACTTAGCTTCACACATGGTTCAAACCATGAATCAGCTGGCACTTGAGCAGAAGCCTTGCTTGCCAAGTTTAATCATGCATAACACTATCTGCTACATCATCAATCCGAAGAAGAACCAGTTACCATTCGCCTGCCTGATGACTGCACTGGCACGAAAGTGGGGAGTACTAATGCCAACACAAAAGGATTAGGAATAGGTGCGTCTGTTCTCCAACACCAACATCACAGCTATGGGGATCAGACCGCCTCAATTTGAAGAAACAAGGAGAGGAAGGGAGAGAGCGAGAACAGAGAGGGCACAACAAGCCGTGCCATAGCAAGATGCCCCACAACAGCCACAACTAGACATTCTGCAACTGCCCCGGCATGAAGCATCCACCTCGGCACAAGCATCTCGGCTTCCAGTTCCATACTACGCGAGGAGGGATATCTCCATTAAGACCAGGTTGGATTCTTTGGAGAGGAATCCTGCGGAGATCAGGACTAAGGTCCGTGAGCATAGGTCAGCATGGGAGAAGGTAACTGAGAAGATTATGCACTACTTGCATGAGATAGCCTCATCTTGTCATAGGATCGACGATGCAATTCCACCACCACCAGTAATACCACCACCGGCACCAGGGCAGCAATCAGTTGGCATAGAGGAACAGAAGGAGGAGGATGTGTAGAGGCAATGAGGGCCCAGAGTTGTTAGGATAGAGAGGGGTTAAAGCCCTGTTTGCATTTATGTTTTCTTTGGTTTGATGCTTGGATGTTGTTACGTTTGACTACGGTTTTCCTTTTTTAAGTTTGAAACTTTTGTGACAAGTGATGATGCACCATAACTTTGATTGATAAATGAATGAATGTTTGTGCTAATGTGAATGTTATGTTTAGAATACGAATGGTTTGACTGAGTGTTCCACTCAATAGTGTTAGTTAATACATTATGTTGTGTTATTGATGTGTAAATTGTACCTTATTGGGTTTTGGACTTCTATAGTGTTGGTTAGTACAGTATGATGATATGAATTAGTTACAACTGTACTAAGATTGGTTGGGAATTTTTCAAGTCAATATGGGATCATGTCTTATGGGATGAAAGTAATTGAAGAGGAGGATGTTGCAGTTGTTTTTAGTTTGGTAAAATTGTTCCAAATCTGAGGACATTCCCCATACTAAATTTCGGGGACAAAATTCTTTTAAGGGAGGTAGATTGTAATGACCTGAACCTAGTAATTCCTGATTCTAATAACTAAAAAGGACAAAGTGGATTTTATAGAAATTAATTAGCATTTTTCAGAACTTAATTTGGTATTAAATCACGTGCTAAGTAGAACGTGGGGTTGATTTTAAAACAATAGTATATGTCTTGGGGTTATGGTGTACCTAATATACAATGAGGGTATTTAATGTAATTTATAAATTGGAAATTCAAATATCAAAAGCATGGGTTAGCGTGGGAGAGGTGTGAGATCGTGGATTTTGGCATGTGAGGAATGGAAGGGTGTTTCCATTTCCATTATCTCACCCTCCACAACACCAAATATCAAATTAGGAGAGTACTAGTGAAGGCTTAAGAGAAGAGGGAAAGGCTAGAGAACAAACCCTAGCCCCCTATTTCCATGGGGAAGAAGAAGAGAAAGGATGAGAAGGAAGGAAGAAGAAGAAACGTTTACGGATTAGAACCGTAGCAACAACGAGATGTAAGACCATTATCGGTATAGTTCTCATATGATTCCTTGGTTGATTTCCGATTTGCGAAAATATTGTTTTGAATGCATGATGATCCATTGATTTCATTCAAAATGATGTATTGTATGTTTTGGCATGATGTAAATCTCAATTGATGCACCTAACATTCTATGTGTGATTTGGTTTTGGTTTGATTTCAAAAGAGATGGATTTTCGAAACATTGAAATATTTCCAAATTCGTGACCCGTCAGCAGGCACCGGCACACCGGTCGTGTTGCCGACAGGACCTAAAATACACTACATTGACCCCCCCGGTAGGCACCAGCACACCGGTTGTGCTGCCGACAAGGGTATGCCTTTGAGAATTTAGGTGGTTTGGAGAGGATTATGAGTCCAATAAGCAAGGATGTGGTCCATAGTCATCGAAGGAAGGTCAATGAGCTTGGTCCACCTGCGGGGTACCAACTTTGACTTCATGGCATATCTAGCACATCAACCAGCCTACCAACAAAATCATGACTTGAGGTTGACTCTTTGTGCTAGTAATTGTATACGTATTTGGACGTTAGAGTGTTATTTTAGTTTGATGTGTGTACATTGGTAAGGATACCCGTGATGGCATTCGGCGGATTATTCGTGTATATGGGCACACGGATAGGTACCGAAGGTTGTTATCACTGAAAATCCTATGGATATGTGAAACGGATACCTGTGATGGCATCCGGCATATTATTCGTGTGTATGGGCGCATGTATAGCTTCCGAAGCGTGTCATCATTGGAAATCCTACTGATATGTGAACTGATTAGTTTGTCCAGTCAACCGGGCAGCGTCGGATAGAGTCGTGAACTGATTAGCTTGTCCGGTCAACCGGGCAGCGACGGATAGAGTTTGGATTGAGTAGCTTCATGCATGCTAGATTGTTAAGTGAGCCCAGGAGGTGAACATGGGTTTTTCCTTGCGACGCTTCCTAGTTGGATTGACTATACCCATGGGTGAAAGCCCCATTTATATAAGGGTATGATGCTTATGAGGTCCTATACATTTGGCCATACCTTGAGTAATCACTCTCTTAAATCTGCAAGTGGTGGCCTTCGTACCATGGGTTTGCGATCTCGAATGAAGAGAGGAATATTCGGCTGTTCCTGGTGACCTATGTCCCGAATTGGTTCTTGATTGTGAAGCTACATATGAGGACTTAACATGAGACTTTATTCGATTACATCTCATATCATATTGCATTTACATTCTTGGGTTGAGCATATCATATAGGACCATCTGAATGACCCATCATTTCATAGCATAATTCACATCATCCATAAATCTATTTATGACATGTGCCCTTACTTATTGTATTTCTTTATTGCTATTCATCGGTTTAACTAATGGTGTTGTATGAGGATGGGTGACAGATATGTTACTTACTAGGTATTCCAAGCTTGCACGACCTATTATTTTGTAGGTTGAGGTGTGATAAGGATGGATAAGGATCAGATGTTGCCCTACCTCATTTCAGCTCCAGTACAATAGGTTTATGCAACTCTTGGAAATTCTTGAATTTATTGGTATATGCCCATTCTATTATTTGATGTAATTATATTGGGACATGTGACTCTTCTAAAGTCTCGTGTGTTATATTATTTTCTTTCCTTTTGTTTCCGCACTCTGAGTATTAAATAAAGGTAATCATTATTGATTTTATTTCCTTGTGAATCATATGACAATCCGCGTTCTATGGTTGGAACCTGAAGGTCCCACCTTATGATCCGTGCCGCCCGCATAGGGATTTGTGCCACAGGATCCAGGGCATGATAGCTATGTGTATGTTAGACATCATGGTAGGAGTTTCCTTATCTTATCATTGTACGTTGACAACATATTAATAGCATAGAATGACAAGGAGATGATTGTCACCACTAAAGAATATCTTTCCTTTCAGTGTGGATGCTGACGATCCATTTTCTTCCCTTTGAGTTCTCCTGCAACCCTCCCTCAGATCTACCCCTTTTTTCTTCTCTACCATCATGGAAAGTCTCACAACTAGTTTTTAGAAGATATTTATTCAATCACGTCCTAATACATCCTTTAAAGTTTCGGAGGAAGATCTCAAAAGACTCCAATCGAAGTGGCATCATCTTCTCGAAGATAAGGTGTTTGATGCTTGTCCCCACCTCAAATCTATAAGACTCCAATCGAAGTGGCATCATCTTCTCGAAGATGTGTTTGATGCTTGTCCCCACCTCAAATCTGTTCGTAATATCATTAGTAGAGTCTGGAAACCCCATGAAACTCAAATGGTTAGGCAAATTGCATCCAACAGATTCTCTTCTCTTTCATCAAAGAGGAAGACTTGAGGACCATAATTGACTGTCAACCTTGGAATTTAATAAACATTCCATGACTTAAAAACCCATTAACTCTGAATATGAAGCGGAGCAACATAGATTAGAGTCTTTTTTCTGCTGGATGCAACTTTCCAACCTCCCTAGGTTTTATCAACACAAAACCCTAGTGACAAAAATGCATTCTAGGCAGTGTCTTAAATACCGAGATCCCTGATGAGAACAACTCTCATCAGGCCACTTGTGTTAGAATGAAGCTCCCCCTGTGCATGCCTGTCCAATCGGGCTTACACCTTAAGGGAATCAATTAGTCTCTCTAGGTTGATTTTTGCTAAGAGTTACTCGCTTTCTTCTGTGTCTCTTGTGGCCTTATCGTCGATACTTTAGAAAGTTTCCCAACCCCTTGTCAACCCAATCAAGATAGGACCAATGCTTCTGAGCTGAGAAAATATCCCACGAGTCTCAACAGTTTCTGCCTTGAGAAGACAAAACCCTCTTGCTAAGTTGCGAGCAGCAAAAATCAGAACTTCCAAGAGTCCTATGGTGGTGGGGTCGTTGGAGGCTTCTATTGTCTATCGCGACAATGCTGGTCTATTTTTATGTGCAACTGCATCTACAATGGGTATCACCTTCTCAATGATGGCAAAAGCTATAACTGCGGTTGAGGAATTGAAGTTTGGCACTCCACCAAGGATTTACAATATTCACATCAAAGGCAACTCAAGGCTGATCATGGACTTGTTGTGGTCCCATGCTGTCCCACCCTTGGAAAATTTTAGACCCAATCCCAGGCGCGGATTCTGATCAACAATTTCGACAATATCCTATGAGAAGCGATTAAGGTAACTGACACGTTGGCCAACCATGCTTTAGACTTTAGTTCCTATACCTGTGTCACTTGCCCTGTGAGATCCTTAAAAGGTATGCTTATGGGTGGGCAACTGCCCGTTTGATTACGAAGGACACTTAACTAGCCGTTTGGTCTACTATATTTCTGTTATGTTTCTTTTATTATTTATTTACATCTTTTCACCGCGCCTGATCCGTTGCCTTCAACCTTCTCACTACATACCTGGCAAAGTCGATCACTTACAATGCGTCTTCAATAAAGAAAACCAATGGTACATACTCTGTTATTGGCACATAGCCAAGGAAAGTCCACTGATTTTGGGAGGCAATCCAATTCCTGATGATCAGTTCTGCCATAGACATAGGCGGTTTGAAAAGTATATTTTCCTTGAGGCAATTATAGGAGTTAATATGGGCTGCAATATGCGCATGCATCAATGTTACCATTAGCATGCACACCATTGCACCGTTGGGTAAGCAATTGTTCCATTTTTCTTTTTTCTTCTTTCGGAGCAATCCTAAACCACCCTAAATCATAAATCATTCGTAAATCCTAAACCACAAACCCAAAATCACACAGGATTTTGCTCCCCAGCAAAAGTAGTATACTTTCTACAACAAAATGAACCTCCAAGTTTGAGAGATAGAAAGCAAGGAACATCCCTTCTACAGACTCTAGGAGAGATTTTGCTCAAGCAATCTTTGTACATACATGCTGTTGAAGAAGAGGAGTTAGGTTCTTTTTCCCATTGGTTGATGTCCCTTATTTGCATCAATAATCCATAAGATCTGTGGCCTTGCTCTGTCTAATCAAATTTTAAAAGGTAAGGTTAAAAGGAGCAAAGGATATGAATTAGCCACAACCACCTCTAATTGTAAATAGAATTCAAAAGCTGAAGTCATACTGATCCCTTGGCTAGACAAGCAAACCAGAAATATAGCCTTCCCCTAACAATCTGACTCCATCAAAAGACTGAAGTTACTCAAAATGTAGCAGAAGTGTAACAATTCCCCTTGGCTATAATTATTTAAATGCAGTTCAAGTAAATAGAAATTCACCTTGACTTGATGTCTATTATGCAGAACAAGGACCTTCCAACGATCTACAACAACAAAAGGGACTGCAAAACTGGGGAATGTTTAGGATAACAACAAAGAACACGAGAGAGAGAGAGAGAGAGAGGTTTTTATTTAGACCTGGAAAATGCACATTTTTATTGGAGAAAATATAAAAATAAAAATAATAAAACTCATAAAAGGGGTCCAAGTTCATAACGACGACAATCCCACCGTCGCATTTGACCTGTGACACAAAAAGCTTTTGATTAGGCCTTTCTCTTTGGCATTCATTCTACACTTCAGAAACTTATTCCAAAAACCAATTATGGATTAGTACAAAAATAAAGAGGTACATTAGTAAAAAGCTTTGATACCTCATTGACACAACAAGAGGATAGGTTTATCCGTAACTAAGAAGAAAGTGAGTTGACTTTTTGTAAATGGCCATTGTTGATAGATGAAACATGTCACCCAAGCGTTGATGATACAGTAACTAATTTGTCATGTCATCACTTTCAAACTGTCTAGTTGGCATTTTTGTCGGTATGTGAAATTTGATTATTTTGGCCACTTGATAAAGTTTTGACTTCGACAACCACCATAGCAATTTTACCGTGACATTAAATCTTCCCAGATCATCTGGCAAGCAATACAGACAATTTAGAGCATTAAAAATGCCCAAATAGCAAATTTTATCAAAAAACTTGTGTTAGAGACTCAGAGGTGCCTAAACCCAAACCCAACATAACCCTTGCCCGAGCTGCCGAGCTAGCCTAGACTAGGTGTCACTTAGTGCCCGGACCAGGCCTGATTTCCCGTGAGGGATTTTTCGTGAGAAGTTTGTCTGATCATGTGTATTTTCGCATCCTTTTAGCTACGACAAATAATATTTGGACTAATTGGACGCCCAGCACTCGTTGGATATGTATATTTAGTGCTTTCGGTACTTGTGTTGGCAAATCTTTGAAATCTCAACACTTACATTTAAGTGTCTGGCATTGCATGTGATTAACTTGTGAGTCATTTTATGACACAAGTTGTTAGACATTCTTATTATTTAATTATTTATTAAACTATTTAATTAACGTGATGTTTGTAGGTATTTGCCAAAGAGATTTCCATCCTAGCAAAAGCTAACTTAGGGAGTTAAGGTGTGGTGGCAGGAGGTATGGGTGCCGTCGGCAGCTGACATGGATTACAGCAATGTCGGCCTAAGGTCCAAGAATGTTTAACTGGTTGACAGGTCCACGGGTTAACCTACAAACCCAAGAGGGTGCCACCTCTTTGTAGTTGTAACTCTTGCTTTAAAGAAAATGCAACTCCTTTTTTAAGAGATTGAAACTCTTTTTTAAGAGTACAATTCCCACTTGACGGCTTTAATTGCCTTATTTGCATGAAATGATGGCTAGGATGGTGACACTAGTCACTATCTGGGAGACCTTCCTTGCCAATAAAAGACCGACTTATTTCATTTGGAAGGATATTCTCTCTTGGATCACTTAAGATAAAGAAATTGTGAGATCTTGAGAAGATTCTCTGGAAAGAATACTCACGGTAGACAGAATTCTCACAACGAGAACTTAAAGGGAGCCTAAAGAAAGAGTTAAGTGTAAGAAGAGTACGACTTCATTATAAATGTAATTCTTGGCAATGTCCAAGGAATATTTGGTGGAACCTAACATCGTTTATTCATCTCCCGTTCACGACTCTCAGCCATCACCTATTCATCACGCCCTCTTCACCAACCCTCCTAGATCCCAAGCAACGACAAAGAATGACTATGTCATTGCAGTTTAGACTTGCAATGGACCTCCCTCTCCTACTCAAACTACCCATCCGAGGCTACATCATCGACTTTTAACACGTGGACCACTAGAAAAAAATTTCAACCACATTTTTAAGTGTATACATCAACTCCATGATACTATAAGGGGCAACATGAAGGGCTGAGTTCTGAAGATCTAAAACCACCCACAGACTTTCGGTGGCTTTTCTTATCTCAGGGTTGTAAAAATGGTTCTCTTTCGGGGGCAACCCGGGACACCTAGGCTTTTACTAACTTGGCTTAGGCCCTTTAACATGTATGGACTTAATATTCTATTTGGCTTATGCTTGTTAAGATTCAGAGGGTGGATCCAATCATCTCATTGCAGCATGCGTACCACAAAAGTCATATACTAAAGTTGTAAGTCGTATGTATATGCATACACACACACACACAGATATATATATACACACACATAAGTGAACCTCATGCCAAAAATTTACGTGATCGGATGATTGTTAATCATCTAATTTGAAGAAACTTTTCCTCAATATTCACATTCTTTTGGCAGAAGGTTTTATCCATTATCCAAAAAGATGTGATGAAATCAAATGTCTAGATCACTTAATAGTTTGCAAACTTAATCTCCTTGGTGATATCCATCAAATCTGGACCTCATATTCTAAATTCAAAGCTATAATGTTTTACTTAATAAGTAATATAAATTTATCATTTTATTTTATTACAAACTATAAAGTGTCTGAGCCAAACTTTTCAAAAACTTGGCTCAGGGTCATTAAAGAAACAAAAGCCTGCAAGCCTATTACTGAGGTCAGACTCAGCCCATGTGAGCCAAGATCAAGCCTGAGCCAAGCTCTCAGCTCACTGAAAGCCGTAGTCGTACACATTTTAGTTTCATAACACCAGTTTTGTCCCTTGTTATCCAAATGCCATTTTAGTCAGAGAACTAATTCCCAGAATGAATGCAGCTTATTTCCTTCCCAAAATGAATCCCAGATCACACTTAACTTCTAAAGAAACCTAATCAATTAACGATAGACAGAATTTAACAACTAAAATTCTTCCCATATTCTAGAAATTATAACGTTGTTGGATAGTAAATACGATTTTGGTTTCTAGAGGTAGAACTACCACATGCCAAATTCAACCATGAGCTTAAGTGTGTGAGATGAGCTTCTCCAAAAAAATGAAGGTTCAAATGGTAGGCTTGTTGGAACAATATTATGCATTAATTAGGTGGGGTTAGTAATTTAAAGATATAAAACCAAAGATGAAACTGATACAATCTTATTGGTAGTAAACGGTGATTGACATTGAAGCACAAGGGAGAGGAGATGTTCATTGATACAAAATTCATGATTAAGCGAGCAGCATAAATTGGATAATATATCTGCATACTTGGTTTCTTCACAATGGAAATGCTGCATTCCAATTTCTCAAAGCCAATTGTTAACTTCTTTGCAATCTTTGACTTCCATTTCTTTAATTCAATTGCACAGGATCTTTTAGATTTATCTAACATTTCCGGTTATGGCTTCTATATGCTACTATATTTTCAGATTTAATTGATCTTATTTTGATATCTGCAACAGTGAAACGAAATTATATGCTGACGAACTATATGAAGGTGAAGAGACGTGATAAATTTTAGAGATTAGCTTCTTTTTTCTTTTTACTAAAAAAGGATTATTAAAAAAAATGAATATTTTATTACAGTAGAACCCTTTTTCTTTTTAGATTTGTTCTATTGATCTAGGACTCTAAACAACATGGAATTTTGGAAATTATGGTACCATTATTCTTTATCTTAGAAAATCTAATGAGATTTGTGGTCCAAGTCAATATGATTCCTAGCGTAATTACTAAAATTTCTAAAATACCATTCAAAGCATTATAAGAAGATCCTTAAATTTGTTGTCAATATATGAATTTTTTCAAAGGACATTTTAGTCATGAAATATTACAAAATATATTAATAATTTTTGTTAGCTAAAAACAAAGGAAACAAATGTATGAAATTACAATAATATATTCAATTAGAAGATAATTAGTCATAAAATTTAAATTTATTAATGAAACAAACATATCTGATGAGGTTATAAAGGTCAATACAAAATTTTATAATTTATAATTAAAAAACCTTAAAATTGCTTTCACTTTTAATAATAGTATATGATATATATATATATATACACACACACACGCACATTATCATGTGTCCTAAGGGCATATATTTAACTCCATTAATTACCTTACAAAATTTGAATTTTCTTGCCTTCACAACAAAAGTTCACTAATCATTGCACAAGTCAAAAGACTAATTAATAAAATCAAAGGATTTTCATTGAAATTTAATGGGAAAATAAAAAAAATTCACATGTTTTGAGGTAACTAAACATGTACCCTTATGGAGCATATTAATGTAGCCACACACGCACGCAAGAAGATATGAATATGAGGTTGTTTTATTATGATCATGAACTGGATCTTTTTACAGGTGATATGGTCTCGGTTAAAATGATAGGTATTCTCATATTAATCATGCAGAGTACTTGTGAATTCTATATCATTTTTGAAGCAAGTTAGCCAACTAAAGGTTAGAAGCAAAAGTTGTACAAGTTTCTAAGCAGGCATCTGGACGAGGATTTAGTGTTATGAAACCTGTAACCTTGCCAAATTAGACCATAAAAACTAAAACCTTTTCAGACTAGTAAGAAAATGAGGCACTGTGTGGTCAAGCCATAATAGATAAGTTTAACTAATTTAATCTTTTTATGAAAGCTTCAACCGACTTAATTAAACATATGGATCTTTTTTTTTTTTTTGAAAATTAACAACATTTTATTAATCAATTAAACATATGGGTCTTACCAAAGGTTAATGACTTACATGAGTTCTAGGACAAGGGCAGATGCTCCACCTCCCCCATTACAAATAGCACCAACTCCATATTTGCCACTTTTATGCTTCAGCACCTGCAAAAAAATTGTACCTCGATTAAGGCAAAACAAAACAATCAAACTATTCCCTGTAATTAGGAATAAAAAAACAATGTTAATTAAGAACAAGGATATGAACCAGATTTTAGTGTAATAATACCCTATCAAGTTCTTACAAAAATTTCAAATAAATATAGCATTGAACAATAGAAAAGGTCATCCTTGTTACTTGGCAAAAATCTGACAGTATTTTGGAGGGGGAGGACATCTGGGAAATAAGTGCAATAAAACTAGAGTAGGATGTGGATCAAGAAATGGCACATAGATGCATCATTGTTACAACAAGTACTACAAATTTACTAAATAGATCAGAAGAATTAGAAACCAAGGTTTTAAATTACATTGAAATTTCAATTTCGTTCATGTAGGAGAAATCAACATCCCAAAATTTTGCTATAGGAGATTTCATGAAAATTCGACAAACATCTTTTGGAAACTTTCCTTGAAATAAATATTTTTTGGTCAAAAATAGTAATTTAGAAAAAGATTCAATTACTTCATCGAAATCATCGAAATTTCGTAGTGAAATTTTGGAGATTCCAATGAAATTTCATTATTTATTTCAAATAAATATATACAAAATTAAAAATAAATAAATAAAACTTCCTGCCGATATCTTGAAGATATCACCAGAAGTTTGTTTCATTCCACCAAACCGGAAGCATCAAAATTTTGATCACTTAAAACCTTGATTACAAACATACCCCCAATAACGTGATTAAGATACGAGCTCCACTACAACCCACAGGATGACCTAGTGATACGGCTCCACCATGAGCATTAACTTTTTCCTGCAAACACAAAAGGATGACCCCATACTACTGATTATACTTAAGCAAATCAAATTGGACATAAAAACTAATGAACAACTAAGGGAGTGGAAAAGCCAAATGCAACCCATGTTGAGCATTCAGCCCACAGAAAAGACATTGGTCATTGAAAAAAAGACATGAAAGAAAAGGAAAAAGAAACATTGCTTAGGGAAGTCTAAGAGCTAACCGGGTTAAGCCCAAGCAGCTTTTGATTAGCAAGAGCCACAACCTGCACAGACAAAGTGATAAATAAAGATTTTTCAAACCATAGAGAGACTAGTAGATAAGATGCTAACTAAATTCAGTATTCGAAGGACAAATACGTACAGAAAATGCTTCATTTATTTCAAAATAATCAATTTGAGAAGCATCTAAGCCAGAATTTGAGATGGCTTTCGGTATCGCAAGGGCTGGAGCAGTTGTAAATAACTCAGGTGCCTACACAATCAATCTCAATTCAACACCAAGTGACACTGACTTAAAAAAAAATAATGGAAATAAATTTTTTAGGGGGTTCCTTGCCCATGTCTAGAAAGATTTTATAATTTTCTTTAAAGTACCTTGGCAGCATCAGCATATCCTGTGATCTTTGCAACGACTTGCAGACCAAGCTTAAGTGCCTTCTCTCCACTCACTAGCACTAATGCAGCAGCACCGTCACTGTCCAGCAGAGCATTTTTCAGTAAAAGTCCCACATCGTGTTGATGAATGATTTTCAAGTGCATAAAAAAAAAAAATCTTAGTTTGCACCACTGCCTACAAATTGCTCCAAATAAGAAAATGGATTAGTATTAAATAGTCTTAATACCATCAGAATAGTAACACTATTAAGAAATTAATGTATGGTTATTCAAATTAGAGCTATTCCATAAGTCGGGCCCAGGTATTTGATGATACTGACCATCAAATGATGAACCATTCTGTGATGATTATTGCTCTTGTATATCTAACCATCCAAGAACCCTGAATAGTAGAGGTATGGCCATATGAGGCATTATTCAATTGGATGATTGTGTCAGAAATTTCATAGCTAGAGCTTACAAATGGAACTGTTTTGACTGATAATTCATTTACAACATGTATAATAAGAGACTGTACTACTAAATCACGTAGTAAAAGGGCCACTAATTGTCTAACACAAGAATTTGAACAAAGGCTATATTACAATTTCATTTTATGCAAAGAGGAATATCTGAAAGCCGAGTAAAATATAATAGCAAAGAAGATATTGAAGAAAAAAGAGAAATATAAGAGCAAATTTGCCATCAAAAAATGATTGAGATGCATGGTAAGTCCCAATGTATTCCAGGATTCTCTAGTCACTTTGCCCGATTCATGGAAAAATGACATATAAGAGCAAATTTGCTATCAAAAAATGATTGAGATGCACTGTAAGTCCCAATGTATTCCAGGATTCTCTAGTCATTTGGCTCGATTCAAATTGGGTATGTAGTTTCAATGTCTGAGATATTCTTCCTAGGCAAAGCCAGAGTTTGTTTTCATCAAGATAAAATTAAGGTCGATAATAAAATCTTTTCATGTTTGATCTGCACCTTTTTACATAGCTATGATGT
>JAUPMG010000006.1:5327122-5337788 GCA_031762675.1 Pachysandra terminalis | reverse complement strand
TTTAAGAAGAAAAAACCCTGGAGAACGTTCCAGAACGACAAAGACTCAGAGCTGTTGGGAGAAAAGTTTCAGAGGGAGAGAACTCAGAGCTGAACTTGGGAGGGAGAGAGTGAGACTTACAGGTATTTCTCTTTTTCCTCTTCTTCTCCCAGTTATTTTTTTCTTCTTCTTCTTTGCATCAGCCGATCGATACTCTCGATTCGAGAGACTTTCTTCTTCTTCTTCTTTTTCTTCTTCTTCTTCTATCATTGGATTCTTAAAGGGAGTTTTATTTCCGTGAAATTTACAGAATACAGATCTCGATTCTCTTCTTTTATTTTTCTTCTTCTTTTCTTTTATTGGATTCTTAAGGGGTTTTCGTTTCCCTGAAACTACAGATCTCGTACAGGCGGTACAGCTATTTCTATTTTTTTTATTTGGGTTTCGTGATTGTGTGGTTTTCTTTCAACCTTTTTTTCAAATTCTGATTTTTTTTGGCTTGATGAAGTAGTTTGTTGATTTTATTGAGTATTTTTATATATAATCACAGTTCTGGTCGAAATCTCAACAGGACGATCCACTAAAAAAGGCTGAATTTGGTTGGATCAGTTTGGATCGTCACGGATCGCCGATCCAACTCGGGATCGGATCGGGACGATACCCGATCCGATACCGAGTTCAAACACCATGCTCCTTATCCTTCGCCAGAAGATACTCAGCTTCAGAG
Organism: Pachysandra terminalis; assembly: GCA_031762675.1. Lineage (NCBI taxonomy): Eukaryota > Viridiplantae > Streptophyta > Magnoliopsida > Buxales > Buxaceae > Pachysandra > Pachysandra terminalis. The sequence continues at coordinate 5,337,082 of JAUPMG010000006.1, read as the reverse complement.
CAACTCACCAATGGGGCTGATCCGACCTCTTTAACACTCCACTCGTCAATGACTTCCAGAGGGAAGCCTTCTACATCATCTCCTACCCCTGTGTAACAAATCAAGCTGGAGCCCTCCCCTACCCCACCCTCCAACCCTACCTCCACATCCAAAAAACACTTGCTGTCCCCTCCTGTTACTAGCGAAGAAGGAGAAAATCCCCCAGGCGACCGAAACACCCCAACTCCCCCTCAGATCCACAACCATCGTCTCCAAAAAGAAAATGAGGAGCTAAAAAAGATGATAGAGGAACAAAACTCCATCGCCCCCACCTGAACTCCACCCTCGTGTGTTTTTAACTTATGGTTGAATTGATTTTGCAAAACCAACTGGTATATATGTCCATCAAACATGAGTCCAATTCACATGTCCAAGTTTTATCCCCAAAATAGGAAATGCTAGGAAGCAACCCTTTAAACTATATAAACTCACTAAAAGAACAATATCTTTTAGTCAATTAATTTGCATAGATATTTACAAATTTTTCAATCTATTAGCAGGCTGCTAAAAGATAAGGTCTTCCTTTTAGTAAATCTTAAAATATAAAAAAAATGTAAAGTAAATAAATAATAATTTAATTTCTATTATCTATTAGGTGGATATTGCCTAATTTTAATGGGTGAAAGTTATTAAGATAAGGATGCTTTGGTCATATTTATTTTTCAAGTAACGACATTAATAGTGTTTTTAACTACAAAAGTATGGTTGCGAAGGATTTTTAATTGCAAGAGTACGGGTGTAACACTAAAAACTAAGACGAACAGAGATAGAGACTTTGAAGGACACCATGTACTACTAATAACGACTGAATTTTAGGCACACGTGGCACCCCATTGCTGACACACATGGCACCATATCATTGGTAGTATTTCATTGCATATTTTAGACCAATTAAGGTCTAATAACATTGTTCATGAGTCCCTTAAAACACTGTTTATTAAGACTTCGAAACATTGTTCATTGTGATTTGAAACACTGTTCATTGGCCCCTCGAGACACTATTCTACAACCCTCGAGTCAGTGTTTATCGACTCTCGAGTCATTGTTCATCGACTTTCAAGATCACTATTCACTCGAAGCACTATTCACTTGAGTTACTATTCACTCAAGACACTATTTACTCGAGTTACTATTCACGTAACTAGCATTTAATGTGTTATGTCAGTTTTGTGAAGCATTTAATGTATTATGACAGCTTCTTTGAAGAATTTAATATGTTATGACAATTTCTTTGAAGCATTTAATGTGTTATGTCAGTTTATTTGAAGCATTTAATGGAGTATGTTAGTTTTTTCTGAAGGAAGAGACAAGATTGTCTCTTTAAAAGATAAAGAAAGGACATAAGACAAGGGGGTGACTTTTCTCTCTTCAAGAGGAAACAGGGACATGAGAGAGGACACTGAGACATGGGCCTTCTCCAACTCAGAAATCAAAAGATAGAGGAAAATTTCTTCTATTCCATAACAGAGGATTCTCACCCCTTCTTCTCTTCTTTTATGTATGTTTTATACCATCTACCGATTGTATTATCTCCACAATTGAATGAGAAGAATGAGATCCATATGGCAATCCGTGGATGTAGGCAATATTGCCGAACCATATAAATCTTGTGTCTCTATTTGTTATCTTGCTTATGCTTGTTATATGTTATATGTTATCTCGCATTTGTGCTTGTTAGAATCAACGTAGTGCCGTCAAAACGGCCGATTTTTCAGTTTAGGCGAACGGTTAGAACGTTCCCAAACCTCAAACGACCTTATTCAACCCAAAATCGGCCACATCAAGCGATTAGTAGCTTAATCAACTTAATTGTGATTAAATGGCTCTTATTTACCGATTTAGGAATCACCACTCACCAGTACCACTCAAGTTGAGTGGAGAAGCAGAAAATCCTTACAATTTCAGAATTTTGGGGACGCTTGGTTCTGACTGCTTGAGACTAAACATGTTAAAACCTCAAGGTTGGACATATATCACTAATTAGAGAAATTCACTTAAAATATTTTTCAGTTGGCAGGCTGCAGAAATGTGAAATGACCTTCCTATCATATGGTTGACCATTGTTTTACCTGAATGATTATACTAACTTAACATCCCCATTTTCATTGACCTTTTCTTTCAGATATCCATGCTTTAGCATTTAAAATTTTTCTTCAACTCTTCCTAAATGAGCTCTGGTGTAGGTTTGGGAAGAAATGGGGAGCATGAAATAACCATAAACTAGAAAGGGCATTACCTCGATTCTGCTAGATATTTGGGTGCATTAGACATGCTTTCCATGCCACCAGCCACAACAATGTCATTGATACCTAACTGGATGCTTTGAGCTGCAAGCATTGTTGCTGCAAATGCCAAAATAAAAAATATCACTAACACCTCCATACTGTCTTTACAAAGAGCAAATGGTAAAATCTTGAGATAGAAGTTCACCTTTCATCCCTGATGCACAGACTTTATTAATGGTGGTGCAAATCACAGAATTAGGTATTCCAGCACCTAACGCAGCCTGTCTAGCAGGAGCCTGCCCTAAATTTGCACTCAGAACATTTCCAAAGAAGACCTCTTGTACAAGTGATGGATCAACATTTGCCCTTTTAAGAGCGCCTACAATTTGACACAAAAGAAACATCAGAAACCCTTCCAACATTCCATAGGCTGCCCCCCATATGTGAGAAAAAAAGTAAGGGACTGCAATCTTACATTCAATAGCAATAGATCCAAGCTTGGTAGCTGACAAAGATGAAAGAGAGCCAAGAAAGCCACCCATTGGTGTGCGTGCAACACCAACAACACAAACATCTGTCCAAAATAAACCAACAAAGCTGAGCAAACCAGCAATGCTCTAGAAATTGAACTCAAACAACAGAATCTGGCTATTAGTATGATTCACCATTACCAGAACAAAATTGCCACAATGAAGTAAATAAAAATCATCCCCATTCCAATCTCCAAGAACCAACAAAGAAAAAAGGAAAAAGTAAATAACAAGTATGCAAAGGACAGGAGAAGTACTGAAAACAGCTTTGGGTCTAGCAAAAGCAAGACCACTACCTTTATGGTTCAACCCAAATGTTGGATTGAACATAGAACTGATTCATGTCAAAGTTTCAAGTCTTGTGATAAAACATAAGAAAATAGAAGGAGGTGGGGAGGGGAATCTCTGATGCAAATTCTTGTGATTGAGATAAGGAAAAGATATAACAAGAGCCTGATGGTAACAAGCTATATTTCTTCTGGCTACATCAATTTCTATTTTATGACATTTCAATCCGCACCTATAACAAGATCCATGAAGAATTCAATCACACAACGGTACCAGAAGCAAATATTTAGCACAAAACAACTGACCGCTTTCTGATTCGTATATCTAGCATTAATAATAAACAAGACATTGTGTAGCACCTCGAGGCTTTATCGAATCTGAAGCTGCCGGAGCCATGGAAAGATAAGAAGCAAGATCTGCAGAAGACAGAACTATCATATTTCAGTTTAAAATGTGACCCACACAAACGGTACGATCAATCAGGTCATGCTTATTACACAGTTCACGTCAAATGAGTGAAATACAAATGCCAGAACAGATTTAAATAACCAAAAAGCATATATTACAAAGAAAATGCTTATGAATACATTAAGATTTGATTTTACATTATTTAGGAATTCAAAGCAAGTTCAAAAGCGAAGAGTGTGAAAGCTGAGAAAATCGAACAAGTTCTTACATGAACCAGTAATCAACCAGGTAATCACGAGTGTGCAAAGCTGAGAAAATCGAACAAGCTCTAGCATGAACCAGTAATCAAACAGGTAATTATGAGTATGAAAAGCTGAGAAAATCGAACAAGCTCTAACATGAACTAGTAATCAAACAGGGAATTACAAGTATGAAAAGCTGAGAAAATCAAACAAGTTCTAACATGAACAGGTAATCAAACAGGTAATTACGATTTGAAATATATATTAAGAAGCAAATATAATGGAGCATGATTGTTGAGGCGTGGAAGCAATGGAAATTTACTGGAAAATGAACTAAAATGATCAGAATTACGAGAATAAGACAGTTTAATACAGGAATCGAAATAGGATCAGTAAAGATTCAGGAATCGACGAGAATCTCCATGATCAGAGAAAGGAAACTTAAGTATTAAAAATAGAAAGAAATTTAACCTAGAATCAGGAAGCGGAGAAAGAATTGGAGTTTCCAGGAAGGGCTTTTGAAACTCGAGAGAGAGGGAGAGCGAGTGCAGCAAATCGTTTGGTGCCCCTTTTCTTCAACGAGCAAAAAAGTACTTCAAACTCTCACTCTGAAAGAAGTGCTTCTTTCTTCCCTTTTTCACATCTAGTAGAAGATGATGGATAAGATAAAGTCTATGACATTTGATGCGATATTAAGCATATCGTATAGGAATGGGGTCCTCGAGTTACGATCACAATCATTGATTTGAGACCAATTAGAATACAACAATGTCACATCATTATTAATGATAATGTCTTTTGTCCTGTTTCTTACTTGAAAATTTAAATTTATTTAATTAAATTTTTGTTTCACGTGTCATATTCTTATTGGTTTCAAATCAACTAAGAGTTAAAATAGTTGATTTTAACTTGAGAGGATTCGGTTCCAATTTTATATTTGATGTGATAGTTCTTTACCGCTTTGCATATTTGATCTTTGCTGTATATAAGCAACTAATCTATATAGATGGCGAAGTATAGTACTGAATGATTTGGATCTAATGTCTTTTTGGGAAGTATTGAATTCGGTTGCAATGGGCATTTATAATAATCATTACCTGGTTTTATAGGTTGCCTAATATACAAGAACACTTTAAATTAAATTCGTATCTCACAATGTTTTCACATTTTAAGCATTTCACCAGAGTCCCACCACTCTTGCATTTTTATAGTCTTAAACTCTATTTTAGAGGCTGTCGTTGCAGTCACATATCGTCTCGAGTGAGATGTCTGGAGCCTCAACTGTAGCACAAGTCGATGCTCACCAAGTGTCTCAGATAGGTTTTTTGGAACATCATGTTACAAACTATGGAATGGATTCTTTGACCTCGTGAGGTCACGAGACCTATCTAGGACGAGTGGCAAGCATCAAGTTGTGCTGCAGATGATGCTCGAGCCATCTTGCCCATTCCTTGACCTCGTGAGGGTCACGAGACCTGTTTGCAATGAGTGACAACCATCGACTTGTGCTGCAGTTGATGCTCCAGCCATCTTTCTCCAGACGATACGAGGTTGCTGCCTAATTAACAAGAACAATTTAATTTCTAAAGCTATACAAACTACTAGGCAAACCAACCCAGAAAGGCCAAAAAAAAAAAAAAAAAAAAAGGAGATAGCAGCCAAAAGAAAGAAATCCTTTCAATAGAAAAAAAATGCTTTGCTAAATCCTGCCCATTAAGATTTCAATTATACATTTTAGATATTTATATAGAAAGCTGTATTGGCCTCTCTACAATTTTATCCGTTGACAGTGTGACTATGAACTATGAACTTCATTCACAACAATTTTAGTCTTGTAGACAAAAACAAAAAATTAAACCTTGATGAATAGACAAAAGGATTATGGTGGCAATGCAAGTTTTCTATGCATTAGAACTCCATCGGATTGAATTTCATGATGTATTGAGGATTGAGCAATTAATCTCTAACATGCAGTGCTTTAACATTATTACCATCCGCCTTCTCTAGCGCCAATATAACATGTACAATACAAGTCAAAAGATCATTCTAGGAATTATATAAAAAGCTTATAGCATTAAGAAAACAAATCAACTAATTAATCATCTTATTTATGCCATAAACCCTTCTTTGGGAACATAATACCCTTCACCAACAGGGGACACGTCTTCTCCACCCCACCTCCTGAAATCTCTAACATTATCATTTCCTATTAAAGTATCAAGCCTTTCAGTCTTCTTAATCCCTTCTTCTGAACAATGTCGATGACAAGGAACATTAACTCGCTTCAAAGCTTCTAACGGTGGCACTGTGGATTGCCCACGAACATTTTCTTCGAGTTGTCTCAACAAATATATTTTCTAATTTATCATCAATATATGGGCAAGTCGAAGCTGGGGAATAGTCCAAACTCCTTCTCAGTTCTCATGTAAGGTCAAAGGTTGTAAATATCAAATAGAAGTCAAAACAATCCTCCACTAAAAATAAAAGCTATTGTTATATGTTAGTTCTGCAAACCAGATAATCATTTTAATTTAGGAATTATTGCCGAAAATTCGAAGACCCATAACAAAATAACACTGGAAAAAGCTATCCATCGAGTGCCCAAATAACAAAATCGTATTTTCAATTTAAAAATAATAAAGAAATGTTAACACGTACACATACCTGCATAATATGTAACTACAAGGCCACAACATTGGTCGATTCAGCAAGTTTACGGTGTGAAAAATATAAAGTACAAACTATAGATTCAAGTTAATATAAAAAGCAGAGGAAAAAATCGAAGAGAAAAAAGCTACCCATAAATAAACTAAAAACCGTAGTAAAACTAATGGGGAAAAATCCACGGAAAACAAGAAGGAAAAAGCATAATGATACCACAAAGGACACTTGAGTTCCAAACACATCTTCTGAAGAAGAAGAACCCATGGATTTAGAAACTGGAAGTAACTTATAGAATCTGTCATTACTGACTTTGTTGTTGCAGAAGAGAAGAAGCAAGAAGAAGGAAGGTGTACTTGCTTTCTATAAGCAAACGTCCATTTCCATAGCTTGGGAACTAAACCGATTTAACTTCTGTTTTTTGAAAGTCCGCTCGATTGCGAGAAAGATTTTCAACGGACGCCCACGTGTGCAGTTTAGATCTATCATAACAAAGTTGTAATAAATTAATATTATATAGTTGTAAATTTTTATAATAACTAAGAGTCTCATACATTAAGCCAATTATAATTACGAACAACTTTCTTAGATTAATGTTGTAGAATCCTAAGCAAAAATGATATATAAAACTTTTAAGTTTTTAAGAAAATGCACATTAATTAATAGGGCCCACATGGGTTAAATACAAAAACTTTAGTACCTAAAATAACCTTTCCTCCTAAAAAATGGTTTAGTTGTACTTTTGTGTTAATAACATAACTGCTAAGGGGTATTTTTGTCAATGAAATGATATTCATAAAAAATAAAAAGCCTTTTCTACCTAAAAGTTTGAAGTAAAAGACCAAAAAACCATAATTTGTAATCATATTACTCAAACTATGCTAATCAATCTCAAAAAATTATAAATATGAAGGATAAAATAGTAAAAATCATTACACAAAAATTCAGTCACTCAAAAACCTTAAAAGATCTTTCAACTTTTATAAGTAGAATGACATAGGTTTAGATTTTAGGATTTTTTTTTGTTAGTAAAAAAATTTCAAACAATTTTTTTTTCCTGTATTTATGTGCGTTGTAAGAGAAAGGGAGAAAAATAGTGGTCAATCGTTTGGTCACTTAAAAAGTGTCTCTTTTTAGTTAACCTGGGTTTTGGTGCTTCAGAGGATCCGCTTCAAGATGGCCATCCCCCCCAAACTTTTAAAAAACGTATGCATGTTCTGCCACTCCACCTACCTTGAGTGGAGTGACGCTATATGTTGGTCCCCCAAAACTCTCACCGTTTTTAATTTATAATAATAATTATATATATATATATTAACTTTTTAAAATTACACTTTTATACATTTTTTAAATTAGTCTTATACCTATTTCTAGGGTTGTTTGGCATTTAGCGTTCACACCCGTGAAGTAGTGGGGGAGAAGGTAAACCGCTTTATGAATGATGTAAGGTTTGCAGGTGTATCTTATAAACGGGCAATCGCCATTAAGATCATGTTGCGTGTCCAATGGGAATAATTAGGCCGACAGACCATCGTTAGCCCCCCGATCTCTATTTTTTATGCTAAAGATAAAAGCAAGAGATCGTACCTTAATATGACGGGCATTAAATGTTGTACTCTTCTAGATGATGTGTACTAAATGCAAAGAACATCAGATGTGATGTTGCATTAAATATGGCATGATTTCTCCCATGATCGCAGGTAAACCGTTGAATAACGTTTGAATTTCTCTTGGAAGCAGGAGAGTCCGTCATTATATATAAATAGAGGTTCTGAATGAGAGGGAAGTCTTCTGCAGCTTTTGAAATTTCTTGAGTTTTCTGAGCTGTAGAATTTCTTACTCTATTTTCTTTCTTCCGTTCCTTCGAAATTTCAAGCATTTCAATGACTTCTCCAAGTGGAAAAAGGTTCTTTTGCTGGTAAGAGGACCATTGATTCTTCTCCAAGTAAGTCATGAGGTTCTTCTACTCTTACTGGGCATTTTTGGAATGCTTCCGGGAGTCAGCCTTTGGCTGAATCTATTGAAGAAGGGGAAGTTTCCTATAGTCCATACTCAGAGGAAAGTTGGACGGATGTAGGTGTAAAGACCTGAAAAGTTAAGACTAAAAATAACTTTAATGAAAGGGGTAAATTATTAATTTAACACTCCATACCTATAAACTAACCTAAGGTTACTAATAAAATAAGATATAATTAGGATTATAAATTATAGTAAATAAACTAGGGTCATCAATGAAGAATTATAGCTTAAGTAGAAAACTGGGTTAATGGATTAATCTAGGTTTAACTAAACAGGACCTAAGATTAGTAATTAATTAGATTTGGGCTTAAGTGAGATTCCTAAGGCCCAATTAGACTAATTAAAGTATAATTTTCGTGATACGTAAATAGGAAAACTTAATGATTAAGTTACAATTGAATTAGGACTCTAGATCAACACATAAACACCAACTAGTATTCCTAATATAATTCTAACACTTAGAACTTATAAAATAGGATTAATAAAGATATTAGACATTAGAAAAGAAGTCAATTTCACGGGAAGTCTTTAAACATAATCAATTAAAATATATAATACAATAGTAATTAGAATTTAGAACCGCACTTAAGCTGATAATTAAAATAATAAAGTTTAAGTGTCTAGAAAAAAACCTCATTGCCAAATGACCCTTTCTTTTTAGACTTGGGGTCTAGCTTTGCGTACATATCATGTACAGCTTGCAATAATTCCCCATTCGTTCCAAGTCTACGGCTATACTGATATTTGGGGTTCAACCAGTACGTTGTTGAATAAGAGAGCTATAGTCAATTATCCATGATTTATCTATTAAAAAAGTATCAAACACAAGAAACAAAGCACTAACCAGCCTTATGAAGAGGGCGCTCAAGTGTATTATACCAGCGATTATCGATGATGTTGTGGACCCATCTATAGTTCCTCGGGGAAGTGTGTTTGATTTGCTCATTCATAAGCCGCATCAACTCATATACGGATCCCAGAGTAGGATAGGCATCCGTATCCACACTCCATAAGACTCGATACATTGGCTCCAAGAGAGCCACCAAGTCACTGGCCTTGTCCCAAAAATTTGACTGAATATGGATATGCTCAACTTTTTTGCTCACAACGGTTTTGCTCTTATGACAAGAAACCCAATCCTCACGGGTAAAAAGGGTCCTCAATCCTGCTTTGTGACGAAGGATGCTCTGCAAGGCTATGTAGTTGGTTGCAAATCTAGTAACACCCGGTCTTACTATGTCCCCATTACATGCTTCTCTCATCTTCGCCAGTACAATCGCGTGGTTGTAAATGAAGTTGGTGACGGTACGCGCATCCTCAAGAACACTAAGAACAGTTGGTCTAGTAGCAATAGACTCTAGCATCAAGTTGATGCAATGTGCTGCACATGACGTCTAATATAATGTGTTGTCCATGTTCGCCATAAGTGTAGTCCCTACCTTTACAAGGCACTGCCGTTATCCGTCACAATCTGCACCACGTTTTTCGGCCAACCTCTTTGATGACTTCAATCATCAATCCCATGATGTAATCTGCATCCTTTATCTT
>JAUPMG010000006.1:5296507-5316907 GCA_031762675.1 Pachysandra terminalis | reverse complement strand
ATATTCATCTCACTTTTCGATTGTCTAAATAAAATTTAGGATAGTAATTTCGGTATTTAGTAACTAAAATTTCCTGTGGGTTCGACACTCTATTTCATCACTTTATTACTTGTTACGAATTCGTGCACTTGCGAGAAAGTACATCAACTCTGCTTCAAAAATAATAATGCCTTAGCCACTTTCCATTAACTAATTTTTCTTGTGCATTTTCTTCAAGTTAAACAATTTTCTAATAACCTGAAGGATATGCCTCAATAATTTCAAATGGCTCATCCCACTTTTGTGCTAACTTTGGCTTAATAGTGTTGCTCCTTTCATAGAATGAGGCTCGAAACACTAGTTCACCAACTTGAAAATCTCGAGGAGATATTTTCTTCTTATAAGCCCTCGAAATCTCTTGATGGTATTGTAAGTTGTTTGCTAAGGCATGTTGTCTTCTTTCACCAAAGCCATTTATCTGTTGCATTCGAATTGCAACTAGATCATGAGTATCCCAATCCATTTCAGCGGCTTGAAGTATTCGAGCTGATGATATTTGCATTTCAACAGGTATTGCTTCCATTTCGTATACTAATGAAAAAGGAGTTGCCTTTGTAGCCTGATGCTTAGATACTCTGTATGCCCATAACACATTAAATAAATGGTCATGCCACTGAGTAACATGATCATATGGTAGCTTACTTAACAGTCTCATCAGAGTCTTGTTTTTAGCTTCTGCTTGAGCATTTCCTTGGGGATAATACCGAGTAGACTTGTTGTGTACAATATTATGCCTTACAAGCATCTCTCGAACTGGACGGTTTAAGAATGAAGAGCCATCTTAGTAATAATTCTTTGAGGCACTCCTCGAGCAATAACATTCTCTTTGATAAATTGGGCCACAACAACTCATGATGCTCTCTTCAGAGTAATAGCTTCTACCCACTTGGTGAAATATTCAGTAACTACTAAGATCCATGTATGTCCCCTTCTACTGTGAGGATTGATTAGACCAATCAGATCTAACCCCCAAGTGTGTAACGGTTATGGAGTGATTATAAACTGCATGCTTTGAGGGTGCTGCCTTGGAATATTTCCTTGTATTTGGCATCTCGAGCATCTCTTAGCATATTCGAACGCGTCCTCCTTCACAGTAGGCCAATAATATCCCATGCCACGGAGTGATTCATACAATTTCCTTTTTCCTTAGTGAGCTCCACATTCTCCTGAATGTACTTCTTAAAGTACAACAATTTCTTCTTGAGGATCAAGACATCTGAGTAAGCTATGATTTATGTTTATTAGAAATAATTGGCCTTCCTGAAAATGAAACCGAATAGCTATTCTTCAAATTCTATGAGCTTCATGTGCATTATTAGGTAGAAAACCACCTCTCAAAAACTAAATAAAGGATTTTCTACAATCTTCTTCGTCTACAAAGATAGGGCATACCACCATGATATCAGGGATGCTTTGACAACTAATGCAACTTTTCTGTAATTTCGAAGAGTCCAAAGACATAGTTGGTCAATATACTCCAAATCTTTGCAGCCTTCTATATAAAGGGATAGAATCCAAATTCCCACAAGTCTTCTCATGTATGTCACTGAGAATTTGCTGTGATTTTTCGTTCCCAATACACTTAAGTAATAATCCATTCGAGGCTTTGAAATATAGGATGTGACCAACTTCGACAAAGTTTGCCAATTTTCGAATAGGAATTTTGAAAATTGCAGTTGAATGCCGAAGCTGGTGTAATATGGCATGTCTCCAATCAGTTGAAGGGATATCTTCTTGCTCAATTTTAGGATCCAAAGTTGTTGGTAAGATTTTTCGAATAACCTCAATTTGTTGAGAATCTTCATTCAAACTTAGTCTGCTTCCGAGATTGGCCAAAATATCTGCTTGATGATTCTTAGCTCTCGGAATACGTGTTAGAATGCATTCACAAACTTTTCCATTAATGCTCAAATTGTTGTTCTATAAGGCACCAACTCTTATTCCTTGACAGCAAAGTCTTCATTAATCTAAGAAATGACAACTTTCGAATCTCCAAAGACTCTTAGTCGTTACATCCACATCTGCTTGTCCATTATCAATCCAATAACTAGAGCTTCATATTCTACTCTATTATTGGAACAAATGAAGTCTAACCTGAAGGAGTAATAAAGGTATTGCCCATCACTTGAAGTGAATTCTATTCCAGCTCCTCCTCCATTCGAATTTGATGATCCATCAAATTTCGCTTTCCATTCCCGATCTTCTACAAAATTGATCTCGAATTCAGGAAATTCCTCATCTTCTTGAACTTTTGAAAAGTCAGCGCGTAGATCAGCTACTGCTTGACCTTTAATACCCATGGGATTTTTGCAAGTAATATCAAATTCTGACAATTGCAGCAACCATTTGGTATACCTCCCAAGTAATATGGGCTGTGATATCAATTATTAAATATGATTCGAGCGAGTGATCAAAACAGTTGGACATGCTAAGAGGTAATGTCTTGGCTTTCGAGTCACATGATATAAGGCAAGGCAAAATTTATCCACCTGAGAATACTTTACTTCTGTTCCACGCAAAATTTTACTGATATAATACACAGGCTTCTAAATTCCTTAATGATCTTCTTGAGCTAACAACCCTCCAATAGCATCATTCGAAGTGGCCAGATACATTCAAAGTGGCTTCCCTGAGATTGATGCAACCATGGTATGAGGATACTTCAAGAGATTCTTGATGTTTTCGAAAGCTTATTGGCACTTTATTGTCCATATAAATTTCTCTCCTTTTCGAAGTAACACCAGGAAATGAGATATATATGTTGAAAGGCCTAGGATAAATCTTCGAATGTAAGAAACTCTACCCAAAAAAAACTTCAATTACTTCTAATTTGTGGGAGGAATCATTTCGAGAATCGCCTGACTTGGTGGGATCTAAATCAATTCCTTGTCTATGAACAACAAGACCAAGGAACTTACCGGCAGTCACCCCAAAAGCACACTTAACAAGATTCATTCTATATTTGTAGTGTCTGCAACACTCGAATACACTTTGTAGAACTTCAAGATGTTGAGAACGCTCTTTATAATTTATCACAATATTATCCACATAATCCTCTACTGCTTTATGCATCATGTCATGAAAGATAGTAGTCATTGCTCGTTAATAAGTTGCTCCAGCATTCTTTAAACCAAAGGGCATAACTGTATAATGGAAGTTACCTAAGGGAGTTCGAAATGCTGTATGTTGAGCATCCATATGATGCATTTTGATTTGGTTCTAACCACTATAACCATCTATAAATGAAAACATCTCATGCCCTGTTGTAGCATCAATGAGATCCATGTTCGGTAATGAAAATCCATCCTTAGGACTTGCTTTATTGAGATCTCAAAAGTCAATGCAGCATTGGATTTGTCCATTCTTCTTCTTCATAGGCACAACATTCACAAGCCAAGTTTGATGTTGTATTGGTTTGTTGAAACCAACCCTTAATTTCAGCCTTGATTTGCAATTCGATTTCGGGCTTGAAAGTTCAAGATGAATGCTTGACGGGTTTAATATTAGAAGACAAATGCAACCTATGCATGACTAAATGAGAATCCAATCAACACATGTCGTCGTAGCACCAAGAAAACACATCTTTATTAGTTTTTGACAATGTTACAAGATTTGCCTTCTCCTAAGGAGATAGGTTAACATTAATAAAAGTAGTCTTCTTCTCTTCCCTTGGCTCTGATAGATTAACTTCCCAAAGGTTTCAAGAACAGAGCTATTCACACTGTCTTCTAATTGCTCTGGTGCTTCTTGGATCTCATGTTGTACCTCGAATATCTCAGCAATAGATGTGATGTCATCACTATCCTCATAACTTGGAATTTCGACATGATATGCCTCAGGTTCAGGCTCCTCAATTGTTATTCCCTTCGAAAGAGTATTTTCGTTCCCTTGCTGATTTGATTCAGACCACATACGATATATGATTTGCCCCTTAGGTGTGACAACTCGAGTGTAATGAGCTTTCGATGCTGGTTGTTCAACAGTTATTTCAGACACAGCTTGCATTTTCTTTACTTGTTTCTTTTCTTTTTCTTGCTATTTTCTTCTTTCTTCTTTGACCTTCCTCTTCGACGGTACGTACTCGGATAAAAGCATATCAGGATTAGCCTAGAGTGCTGATCATGCTGGAAGAGATATTCCTCAAGGAAGAGAAACTTGGCATTCGCCAGCTGGTGCAAGTTCATCATACTCAACAGCATTCACTAGATGAATTCATGCTGGTCGAATGGGCATGGATCAACAATGAGTAGAACCATCTTGCCGTTTCGAATCCCTTTGTAGTACTGATGGTAAGTCGAAGGAACTACCTTACATCTGTGGATCCAGGGTCTTCCAAGCAAAATATGATATGTTGGCTCGTTATCTAACACATGGAACAAATTTGGATATTTATACGGGCCAACTGGCAGTTCAAGGGTCACATGACCCAAAGCATACTGACTTCTAGCATCAAAGCCATAGATCTTCATTGCTTGTGGAATCACCCTTTCGGATGAAACTCCAATGGCCTTCAGGATGCCAATTGGAATGATGTTCAAAGAAGATCCAACAACCACTAAGGATCTTCGAATATGCACACCCTGTAAAGTAGAGTTTAAACAAAGGGCTCTTTCATGATTTTCATGTGAAACCATCATGTCCTCTGGTATGACAGTTATCAGACCTTCCTTTAAGATAGCATTGGCACATTCCTTCTTTGCTTCTCGCAATGACAGCCTTTGAGCGTATGCTCGAATAGATGTTTGTTCAGACTTCGAAAAGCCTATTTCTTTCATGCTCTCCTCGAGCCTTTGATACTTCAAAAGTCTACTCTTGAAGGATAGGCAATGTCTTTAGTTACCTCAAAGACGATAACGTTGATAGCAACCGCCTTGCCCTTGTGATTAGGCAAAGGATCAGTATGCACCTTTTCGGATTATAACTCAATCTCGCCAAGCTTTACCCGAAGCTAACAAAGTCTCCTCATGGAATAGCAACCATAGGTGCTATGTCCTACCGACTGATGAAACTTGCAGAATTTCGTATTACTCCAATCTTTTGCTGATGGTACTCTCTTCAGGGTGGGGAGTTTGACACGGTCATCTTTTACCCAGTTGTCAAACAAAATATTGAACTGAGCCAGTGTACAATCTGGCTCAGGTGGAGGATCTCAAGAATTCTTATTCTCATTCTTCTTTACTTTCTTCGAAGGACTATCCTCAATTAGAATAGTCTCATTTCTTTTCCTTTCGCTCTTCTTAGCAAGACTAGGCATCGACACACTGGTTTTTCGAGCTGCCTCGTATAGTTTATTGAAACTTGTAATTCCCAAGTTTTCTATATGAATTCTTTATTCAGGAAGAATCCAGATAATACAGTATTCAACAAACTGCTCTTCAGTCACAGTTTCTGTACAAGACATCACCAAGTCTCAAAATCGTTTGACATATTCGACAAGACCCTCAGAATGACCTTGATGTTCCCTACTCAAATCGACAATGGTGTATGCTTCTTCAGTGATGAAGAATTTCTTGTGAAAAAGGGTAGCCATATCATCCCAAGTATCCACAGATCCTGGTTTAAGATTATTATATCGAGTATAAGCTTTATTTATCAGGGACTTCGAAATAATCTAAGGTCATTATTCGAAGCATAAGCTCCCACGGTCTCAATGAAACGGCTTAAGTGTTCCTTCACATTCCCTGTTTAACCAGTAAACTTAGGAAATTTGGGACTCACATAAGCTTTAGGATAGGGTTTGCTCAATAAAGACAAAGAAAATGGTGGACTATAGTCACTACTAACCCATTTGGGATCTCGGGTTTGTGACCTCTTCAGGATAGATTCTACTTCCTCAAGAGTAGCAAAATGAGGAGTAGAAGATGGTAAGGCTAGTGAAATGGATGGAGCAATTGCTAGTGGTGAAATTATCAGTGGTGGCAAAATACCAGGACAATTCTTGAAAGTATGCCTAATAGGTTCCTCCCTCGAGATATTGGTGGTAGTGGTTGATTGTGGTAAGGATGGTATGCAAACTGCTTGAGATGCAGTTGTAACTTGCCTGGCTAAGTCAACCATCAATTGCTGATGCATGACAACCATATTTTCTAGCAAAGAAATGACTATTGCATTGTCATTAGGAAGTGCATTCGAAGATGAAGGCACTGATGTTGATGGAACAGTAGTAATGGTTGGATCGACTATGGGAACAATGTTCACAGGATCTATAGGAAGATCTTGAATTCCAGTAGTATTGATGATAGGAAGTTCTGGAGCCATTTAAGTAACTTTAGACTAATCTCAATATAAAAGAAGGGAAACTATTCAAGTTCCCTAGTGAAGTCGCCAAAAACTGTGATACACAAACCGATAAATAGCCAATTTGACAATAAGACGTCAATTGCCCTAAATGATTTAAGCAACAAAGAGTTCGAAAACTTGCTTACACTGGCCTAAATCAAAATAAAGACCGTCCCAATGTAAGGTTTCCTTGTGGGATGAAATAAAGAGGGTGAGAACAAAGATCAATCAGGAATGAACAGAAAAGTCAATACAGAACTTAATTCAGAAAAATTATTCTCAAGACAAAATTCTGCTGATTCTCAGAGGATGTCAAATGCCAAGGAATTCAATCCCCCTTTCTGGTGTATCATTGGCCTTTTATAGCCTCATAATCATTACTGAACTATTTGCAACGTTTCATTCAATACGTTCAGAACATTTCATCAATGTATACAAGCGTTTTTTATTTGAATGCTCAAATCGCTTCATGAAAGAACGTAATGTTTCAATGAATGTATTCAAAACGCTTGGATTAGTAATGAATATGACGTTATAAAGTTAATTATACACAACTGTTTTATACTGGTTCAAGTCCTTAAATGCTTCAAGATCTTTGAAGATCTTATTAAGACTTACCTCTTTGGCCCTCCATTCCTTAGTCCAATGTTTATTTTCCCTTATACTTTAAATGAAAGACTTCAAATTTACTAACTTCGAAGAGTAGTGAATGTCAGAGAATGTTCCCTTATAATTCATAACATTATGTTTTCATGATAGTTATTCCGAGTGACTATCTCGAAAGTTGACTTCAATTCACTTATATGATTATCTAAAGGTATATGACTTTGGGATAATAAATTGGTCATTTCGAGATACTATCTCGAAATGCTTAAAGATGACTATTTCGCAATACAACATCAAAATAGCATTATGCTGATAACCTCTTTATATGAGATATTATTATATTAATGACGACGAATTGACCTTCTCAAGGTGGTTAACCTATATTGCTCCTTAATGTCTTATATATAAGATTTAAGGCAATATAATATTTCGAAAGTTGTCTTTCGAAAAAGTACTAATTTAAGGTCCATCTCAAGTAAATCCTCTAATTGTATACTGTATTTCAAAATAATCCTCCCATGTTAAATGGGCTTTCGAAATGAACTACTCCAAGAATATTCTCCCAACAAGAGTGAGTGTGTAGAATGTCGAATATACATTCTTAATTCATGGTTTTGAATAATAAAGTGTATAATTATATAATTGACCTTACCAAGTGTCACCATATTATTGGCTTAAATCAATTTTCAAATTGGCTCATCATCAATACCGATCAATATCACACCGATCCAGATAGTTCTCATTTATAAATTCGAACTGGTTATATCGATCTGATCCGGTCCAGAATCTCAAGATACAATTGCTGTACCGTGGCTTGGGACCAGACCGATCCTTTAATAAACCTTGCTAAAAACGAAATTGCAGGGCACAATGAGTTATATGATATATCAGGCAATACAGGGTTCTAGCTTGGAGCAAGAAAGAGTTTCAGACTAAGTAATTAGGCACGACATGACATGAGCAGAATATGAAGAAGCAATGTCTGGTTAGGGCATTCTCTCAATCCCTAACCCTAGCGAGCTCCGGTTACTCCAGACGACAATTTTGCTCCGCAACCGCGAACTTCGCTGTGAAGCAAGTGACCAGAAAGAACTTCGATTCTGCGTTAGAAGATCTGAGACTCCATGTTAGAGAGGCAGATTTCGTCTCGGTCGACGTCGAGATGACCGGAATTACCAGTGCTCCGTGGCGAGAATCCTTTGAGTTCGATCGACTTGACATTCGATATCTAAAAATCAAAGACTCCGCAGAGAAATTCGCCGTCGTTCAGTTCGGTGTCTGCCCCTACCGGTGGGACTCTTCAAAGGAATCCTTCATTGCTCATCCGTTAGTTCTTTTGTTCTATTACTTTTTATGCTTGTTTGATACATTAGTTTGAACTCCTTCAAAATTAACGAATCAATATAAGTTATTACTTGTTATAGTTATAATATTATTCTTTATTTTTTTTATCTTAAGATCAGATTGTGTTGAGCAATTTTTTATTTTTCTAAAATATAGTGTTGAATGTTGTAACAAAGTATTAGTTTTGGTGTTTTGCTGACAGGTACAACTTTTATGTATTTCCTCGAAAAGAGCTTCTAATAGATGGCCCATCTCATGAATTCCTTTGTCAGACAACCTCTATGGAATTCTTAGCTAAATACCAATTTGATTTCAATGCTTGCATACATGAAGGTATTCTGTTTATATTTTTCTTCTTCTTTCTTGCTTGGGCTTCATTTACAAATCCAACTAATGATTATGTGTTGATAATGTAAGCATTCAACTAAATTTAAGTTGATTCTCTATTAACTGATTTAATTGGAAGGCCTTGGTTGTGAGTTGTGTCGGTTTGGAATGTAGTTAAACTTAAGATGGGATGTGCCTCTACCACGTGATACCTTCGAAGTGGGCGCTGTACTGGCACTGGATGCTTCAGCTTTCTGTTGTACATTTGGTAACATAAACATAAATGCAGAATAATATTATCTGTATCCATCAATTGGTACCCACTTGAAAATTCTTATTGCACTGGATTCATCTGTATGGTGGCCTTTCTTTGAATGGGGTTCATGTGGCAATCTCAGTTAGTTGGAAAAGCTTTTCGGATTTGATTTTGTTAAAAGAAAATGGCCATAATATTAGATTGATATGTTCTGTTTGGTTTCCGGGTTGGTAAATATCCATGCTTGAGCCTATTGATGATTTGGTCATGGGCCCCAACAGGTGGTCTTACTCGTTTAAGATAGACACCATAGTTCATAACTGCTATTAGTACTGTGATGGTACCCTGTTTTCCCTCTATGTTTTGTGAAATGCCATCTTTTGGGAATTTACACTCTTGGGTAACCCCAGGAATTTCTTATTTGTCTAGAGGACAGGAAGCTGAGGCTCTGAGTCGCTTAAATTTAGCTGAAAAGGACTTGTGGGATTCGGAGGGTAACTTGAAAGAAGGCAGAGAAATACCATTGATTAGCATGGCAGATGTTTTCTTCACTGAGCGGATGAAAAATAGATTCAGTGAGTGGCGTGATGGGTTGTTACGAAATAGAAATGGAGGCTCTCAGTTTGAGAGAAACTTTGATAACCCAAAGCAACAGTTTGAAACTATTTTCTTCAAGATGCGTCCAGCTCTTTCACTACATGGGTTCACATCTCATCAATTGAGATTGATTCATCTGGTAATGTTATTTTCTTCGACTTCAATCTACTATGTTATCAGATTATGGAATAAGGGTGTTGAATGTAAATATGCAATAGAGTTTCTTGAAAAATATTATTGATGAATATTCTTGTTCAGGATAAGTTCTCAGATTTCAATCTCATGTTTTCATATTGGTTTTTTAATTTTAAGATGTTACATTGGCAATTTGAAAATTTTTTATATTAGAATATACTCTTGATAGATGAGAATCTACAAGAAGGTTGTTAAGTAGTCTTGGAACTATATATAGATTTTTTTGTTGTGAAGAGAAAGATATTCAGGTCAAGCCAAGGTTTTGCAACTAGAGGACTTCAGCAAGACCCTGAGTTTACCCTCTAAGTAGTAAATAATGAGAGTTCTCCCTTGCCACTTGTCCAACGAACGTGCAAGTAACGATTGATACTAGATGTCTAAAATTGTACATTGGGAATTTTTTTAATTTATTTTATTCTTGATCAAAATGTACTTTGGACTATTGCAGAGAAGTTGTGCTGGGGGGAAACTTCTACATTTATTTCCTGTCATGCTAGCAAGATGCATTTTGTTTGCTTTTGGGCTTTTTGTGATAGAATTGAGGATCAAGTGAAATGAAAGAAAAATAATAGACATGTCCTTAAAGATGTGGAAAATTAAGATTCGAATATCATTGATCCTTAATTTCTAGAGATACTAGTATTTTGTAGATATGTTGGATGGAGGGAGTTGACGTACTATGGTGTTTTAGTCAGTCAGATAATTGTTTCTTGGTAATTGTTTGTCTGATTGTTGTTGGTGCCTTCTTTTGCGCATCTACTTTTATTTTACACTCTTAACCTTCTTTTAGTGACATCATTTCATTACTAATCCAAAACAAAAAAAAAAAAGGAAAGAAAGAAAGAAAAAAGAGATAGTAGTAATCTCATCTACCAAGTACCAAATTTGTAGATCTTGTGAGTGTTTTGTATGGCATAGCTTTGGTTAGCTATTCGTAGCGCCCTCCCCTTTTTTGGTACAAGTGGAAAGAACACTTTCTGTGCAAACATTCACTGCCTATTTCAAGAAGGCTTTTTGTGTAGCAAATTCAAGTTGGAATATGAATCAATTAGATCAAGAGGTTCCATCACCTTGATTAATCAAAACAGGCTGTCTATTCATGGCATGACTCATTAGTTTAATTTCACAATAATCGCTTAACTTTGGACATCTACTTTGTTCTTATATATAGTTCCAACAATGCTTCTCCATTTAGATTCCTACATTTCCCAGTCCTCAATTTAATAGAATAATTTGGTCAATTAGAACACACCAATCTCTTCTATGCACTTTCGTACTTAAATTGGGGCACCTTTAGAGTCTACAATCAAAATAGTGTTATCTTTTCTCCCTGGCATCATCGTTTCCACTTAGTTGAGAGCTCCCAATACATTTTTCTATTCAGTAAATTTTGGAAATAACCTCTCTCTCTCTCTGTATTTTTTTTAAATCATCCTTTATCCTGATGCGTTTATTGCAATTATTAATGCATTTAATTTGATATAAATATAAGGACACAAGATCTCATTTCCATGTTTCCACACTTTAATTGGGGATTCCATTCAGTCCTAGACACACCGATCTCTTCTATGGACTTTCATGCTTCAATTGATTAAACTTCAATTTTCTCAATTTTATCGTTCTATTTACTCGCTATCATGTTCTTAACTTCTCCTAAATTTATCAAAATTTCCTCTGATTTTTCCTTATTCGAAGGGCGTTGAAAGTTTTCTTACATCAATTATTCCTTAAAGGTTTTCTGAATATATATATATATATATATATATATATATAATGGGAAATCTCATATATAATTGAATTTTTCCCATTCTAGAGCTGCAAAACTTCCCCCGAAATTGAAATTTGCTGCTATATGATATCTATGAAAAGTTTTCTGCATGATGCCTTATAATTAATTTTTTTTTTTTTTTTTTTATCTTTTACAAGGTCCACTTCCAAGATTGGAATGCATAGTGGTCCATACTAAATGTAGCATGACCCACTTTTTAATGCACCCATTAATTTTTGAAGTGTCTGCCATACCTAAAAGTATAAACAAAAGTAACAAAAAGTTAAAGCGAAAAATCAGGTAGCTTGTTTCTATTTGATTTTCCTTCTCCCACCCCTCATTTGGTTCTTTTAGGGTCTGCTCAGACTCTTTAAAAAATTTTATGATTCAGTGATTTTTTTAACTGAGAATATTGAAATGCCCAAAATAACCTTAAGACAAATTTTTAAAAATTTCAATTTGGCCCCAATCCCTTTCACCCTACTCATTCAATCTCGTTTTGCCCTAACTCTCCTTCACCCTCCTTCCCAAATCCTCTTCTCCTCCATTTGACACCGGCGACACTCCAAATCCGATCTCCACATCGGCGAATCTTGCTCCATCATTTTCGGGTAATCTCTCTCAATTTCTCCATTTGTTTTCTTCTTCTCCTACTTCATCTTCTTCTTCACAACCAATCGAACACCTTCCCAAACCCAGAAAAATCACCACCACCACCGTTCGGTCATCTCAAATCTCTCCTTTAGCCCCATTCTCACGATCCTCTTCAATCCAAAAAAAATAACCACCTCACTTGAACCCCAATCCCGTCATTATCGTTCAATCCCAACCGTTCTTCTCTTGAACTCTCCACGCGCGAACCAACTCGTTTTAGGGATGTGAAGGTTGCGATTTGGGAACGAGCTCAAGCAAAGCTTAGGGATTTTCTTGGTTACGATCTGGTAACGAGCTCAAGCAAAGCTTAGGGATTTTCTTGGTTACGATCTGGTAATGAGCTCAAGCAAAGGATGAAAGAGTAGCTTCTTTTGGACGAAGGATTTTGGATGATTTCTTAAAATTTAGTTTGAAGGATTCATGAAATTTTCTTTGTATAACTTTAATAAGTTAGGCTTAAATGATGTATAGTTGTTTTTCAAGTGTACGTTCTAAACTTAAATGTGTATGTTCTAAACTTGAATGTTTTAAACTTTGTAAACATGTGTTGATGAAGCCATTCTTGTTTCAATGATAGGTCATTCCATTCTCATATCAAATATAAAAAAATTGTTACATGATTGTTCACTTTGACAAAAATCTTACAGGATTGTTCAATTTGAAATGAATAAAACCCGATTGTATAGAACAGGAAAACCCAGTTAATTTAGTTACTTGACTTCCAAGTTGCTATTGTACATAGTAACAGGCTATTCCAGTCAGCAAATTAACTGGGGTTTCCTGAAATCCCAGCTAATTTGCTAAATTGATTACCCATTTGTTATGTCAAATGGCAACTTGGTATTCCAGTTAGCAAATTTACTGGGTTTTAACCCAATTGTATAGAAGAGGAAAACCCAATTAATTTGCTTACTTGACTACCAAGTTGCAATTGTACATAGCAACATGGTAATCAAGTCAGCAAATTAACTGCGTTTTCTGAAAAACGGATTCATAAACTTCCGAACAGAAACGCCAAGCTTATAGACGCGAACGCCAACAAATTACAACCGAAAGTGGGTGGAAGAGAGATCTTGAAACCCTAAGAGATGATTTTTTCTTTCAACAATCTTTCTTCATTTGTAGAAGAAGAAGAATAAATAAAACGAGATCGGCGAATGATTTTGTTTGATCGGTTCTTGAAGTCTTTGTTTCGCTTCTGGAATGGCTTTTTGAGCTGATTTTTCGGTTTGAATCGTTGAATAAACCCTATAATTCCTTGTTCTAATCTGTTTCTCAACGGCGGAAGTGAATCTTTTGCTGCGAAACGGTTCTTGTGCGTTTTGTCATTTAGTTTGATTTGAGTTGTTGAAGGGTACCTTGATTTGCTCATTTGCTCAGGGAAAAGAAATGGGGAAGGGATGTGATATGCAAAATGTGAGAGAGGGAGGGTTAGATTATAATTTTCAAATTTTCTCTTAAGGGTATTTTTGGCAATTCAATATTTTCAGTAAAAAAAATCACTGAATGTTAATAACTTTTAAAGAGTCAGAGCATATCCTAACAGGACTTTTTCAATGCACTAAAACGTTATATGCAACTTGTGCATATCCCTTACCTTAAAAAATCCTTTTTTTTTCTTCCCCTCTTATCTGGTTAACCGGCATTATTATTTTGGTTTCATAAATTACATGAACTTACTATCATCCTGTATTGTTTCTTCCTGTGCTGTGTAGTTTAGATTTGACAGTTCCTGAACTTGTAGCATTGCTAACAGATGAAACTGGAATATACAGGTTGTTGAAAAGCATTTCAAAGATCTTGCTTATGTCTGTTTGAATGGGGAAAATTCATCCAAACAGAAACTAGTAGTGTACACAGACTCCAAGGATGATAAGGACATACTTATGGTAAGATTAGATATTAATAGTGAAATGGCATCATTGAGTTAACTATGAAGTTTCCAAGAGTCTCTTTTATGAAACAGCATCTGTTCAGTGGATATGATAGGTGTATGATACACATTGTAGTTGGTACACCATATCATGTACATGGTTAAGTGAAGGATATTCTGCTCTTAATCCATCATGTACATGTTTTTTGTTTCTCTTCTTCTCCATCTGACTCTCCATCGTGTTTCTTTCTTCAAACCCTTGAGCTGAACTAGTAACACCATCAAACATGGCAGCTTTTGTACGAATATCCTTAATTTTTGCAATACTTATTTTAAGCATACAACACTTATAACATTATCTTATTATTCCAAGAATTTGTTGATTCGAAGCTTGGGCTGGTTATACTTTTTGAAGAAATTTCTGGCTGGGTAATTTGATGGATAAGGGGCTGGAGAGGGAGAGGTCAAGTAGTATGTAACAAAACTAAAAGAAGTGCAAGTAAAATGTATAAAATAAATAAAAGAATCCTCATGATGTATGGTGTGATGAGGCTGAAAGTGAGGGAGGAAGATGAAAATTTTGAAAACGTGGTACTATTATTGTGTGAGATTTTTCTGACATCTTGCAAGCATGGGTTTTATATACTCTGTTTTAATTTCCTGCAGAGGGAGGTGAAGGATGAATTTTGCAAAGAAGAAGAGCTGAAGATCAAAGCTGCTGTTGGATTTCGCCATGTGATTGACCTCCTCTCTTCAGAAGAAAAGTTAGTCGTTGGTCATAATTGCTTTTTAGGTATTCGTAATCTTACTGAATTTCAAAAGGATGTTATGTTTATGAAATGTTTTACTTAAATTTTTATCTGGTACAGATATTGCACATATTTACAGCAAATTTTTTGGTCCTCTTCCTTCGACTGTTGAAGAATTTGCTGCCTCTGTTCATAAGAACTTCCCATATGTCATTGACACGAAGCAACTCTTGAAGGCCAACAGTGTACTTCAGAATCTGATGAGGAAGAGGAGCACATCTCTATCTGCAGTCTTTGCCCATTTGTGTCCCCAAGCCACTTCTGCTTCCAACCGTTCTGGTTTAGCTTCTCAACTGTGTGTAGCGGTCGAGGTTCAAGTGGATGATATGAGGTTTGTTTTGCATCTCTCTCCATTTGGTTTTTATTTCTGCTATGTGTTTTAATTAGAAGCTTCCAATATAACTTAGAATTTTTCAGCTTTTTTTTTTCTTATTATTTTTGGCTTGAAAAAGAAAAAGCTGAGGATTTGCTTCTCGTTATTTGCTTTTACTTTGATGCATATTTTATGTTATGAAGGCGTCACTTGTTCCTGATGTTTGGGACATCACTATATGAGATATGTTACCAAAAACTTGAAGTAATAGTTAAAGCATTGAAAAATCAATCAACATGATGTAGAAGTTTGTCTCAATCACTTTCTTTATAATCAAAATGCAACATGATTATTTGCTTAATTTCCTAAGCTTTCTCTTTTACTATTTTACTTTTTATGCATTTACAATGATATTGTTATAATGTCAAGAATGAGAATTCGTCTGCAGGATGTCTGTGTCAATGGTCTTTATTCTAACACTCAGAATGAGGATTCCTCTGCAGGTCTTCTAATTGGAACTCAGGTGCCAAGCATGAAGCTGGCTATGATGCATTTATGACGGGATGCGTCTTTGCACAGGCATGTATTCATCTAGGTATTGATTTCAAGCTCAATTCTCCATCTACAGGGTTGGCATACAACAAGAAGCTCCAGAATCATATTAACCTTCTGTACTTGAGCTGGAACAATGGATCCGTTATCAATCTTAGCACCGGAGAGTCCCATAATGAGAAAACGCAACATTCAAAAATTGTGTTTTCAAATACTATCTTAATCTGGGGACTTACCTCCAAAGTCAAGGCACGACAATTAAGAGACTGTGTGTCTAAAGTCTTTGGTCCAAACTCCATCACCTCCATCTACCACTTGGATGAAACTGCAGCATTTGTCGAGTTCAGCAAGGAAGAATTTGTTTCGGATTTCTTGGTTTTGAAGGAAACCTTAGAGAAAAGTAATGATCCAATCTCAGTTTTGCACCCATTCTCAAAATTTTTGTCAGAAGGGAACATCTGTGCTGCCCCTTACGAGGTTTATAAAGAGATTTGCGGTTCTTCCATATCTCAAATCTTGTTTACAGACCAGGTCGAGGCCGTTGGCATTAAAGGGAAGACCAAAATGGTGGAATTGACAGAAGAGGTAGAACAGGAATGTTCGAGCAACGAAAGTGGAGCATATATTTCAGGAGGTTCTGCTGAAAGCGTATCAAGGAAGAGAAATGATGTAATCAGTGATCCATGTTATCGACATTTTTCGTGCGATGAGCTCATGGATGCTTTTCAGGTTGCAGAGTCTGAGCTTCCAAAACGGATTAATTCTTTGTAATTATTTTGATGATAACGTGTATGTTGTGACAAATGCTGAAGGAGGTAATCAGTAGTTATTTGAAGCTCCTTAATTTGCACTACATTGTTCTCTTTTTTTTTGGTAAAACACTTTAATGTTCACTTACACCCAGAAAACCCCAAATGATTTTATCCTTCTCATTATGTCGGCCTACTTCTCATTATTTTTGCTTATTTCCCTCTAATGCGTCAAGCAATTTATCCAAAGTTTTAAATGGATCGGTCAGCCAAATGTTGGAAGCGCATGGTTTATGTCCTGATGGATGATAAGCTTTTGCTAAGAAGCCTAACACATCACAGCGCAGATGACTCATGGTGTTCACTTTATATGAAGAAACTGTGTTATCTATTAAATCTTTTAGTAATTTCTTTTATTAATCTATAATAAAGCTGTTGAATCATTAGCCGTCTTAGCTCAGCTGCTACGTTCTTACATCCCGCGTGATGTGCACGCAGGCGGGAATGAACACGCGTCGGCCATCCCGCGGTGGAGCAGAGGATGGCCGGACGCTCTTGGAGCAGAAGAAATGGACTCCTGGTAGAGAGCATGGGCGTCATAGAAGCCTGAGTAAGAAAGGGGTTTTTTTTTTTGTAATTAAAAGAAATAAATATTAACGTCTAAAATAAATACAAACCTGCTTACTATTCATATCATCTAGTTGCAAGGGATCTTTATTAAAATTTCCCGATAAAAAACCACCATGTCCGTATGATTGATTTAACTCAACAAACCATTTATTAACTTGGTCTTGAACTGTTGGGTCACTGAAAAACTTTTAGCTTCAAGCTTGTCTTAACTATTGCCTCAGGTTTCTCTTTGATGGTGCACATAAAGGGAGCAATGGTCTTTCCGGCATTGGAGGACTTTGCCGGGATGAGAATGGAAGGTTTCTCTCTCTTTGGATTCGCATTGTTTGTTGGAGCTGTGTCTGCTATCGTTGTTGAGTGTCTGGCATGCCTTGAAGGTCTTAACATGGCAGCACACTCTGGAGTTGATAATCTAATTCTTGAGGGTGACTCCATTATTCGACACCTTCTCTCTAAGAGCAATACCCCCTATGCGTGGAGAATTGAAGGGCTTATTGAAGAAGCACAGACCATCCTTGGCAGTTTTTCCAATGCTTAATACCTGATAATGTTTTAAGTATTTGGCATGGGTCTATAACTTAAACCAAACACTGGACAACAATAGCAAGAAGGGTGCTTTTCCCAGGTTCCAGACCTGGACAAACCAGACATAGGGACACCATATGGGACAGGATGAAACAGCACCAGAATCAGTAGTTTTGTATGAAGGGCAATAAAGAAGGCCAAAGAACAACAGTCAGGAAAATTTGGAAAAAACTTGTGCCATCATGAACAACTCACTGCTGAAACTACCTGGTTGCAAACTGGAGCTTCGAATATTAGTGTGTAAAGCAATAACACAGAAATCAGTGACATCATTCTTCCATGAGACGATTCTCCTTTGCTCGTTGTTGAACCTTGACTTTGATCTTTGGAAGAGTAAGAGAATCAAGAGATGGCTCTTGTTGGAGAGCTGCAGGTGCTTTGACCATGTGGATACTCCGTTCCAATTCCTTCGCTGCCTCCTCCTGCTCCTTTGCACTCTTCCCTTTCATCCTGCCAAAATTATTTTTAAAACAGAAGTTAAAAAAACTGTTATAAACAGGCCTTTTTCGTGTACATAAAACAAATATAGAGAGATTGAGATTGAGAGAGAACCTCAATGCATGGTGTCGGGCCTCTCTATCTACTCGGATTTTATCGATCTTCTTAATGGCCTTCAAGGTGTTCTCTGCAAGACTTCTGTCGCATCTTTCTGGCCTATTTCGCTTCCTCTCAAACTCAAAGGTTGAATCCTTTAAAAACAAAATGTAAGTAACCTATTTTATCTTGAACAAGTGAGTAATTATCTACCGAGAAAGACTGCAGGAGAGGAAAATCAAGCCATTTACCTGTGTCATATCCTTTCCATGTAACCTCCTGTATGCCTTGGTCCATTTTACTTTCCGAGGATTTCTCTTCATCTTGAAATTCTTGTGGCACTTAGATCTACAAAACGAAAAATCTGCAAAACGAATTCTTGTAAGGGACTTATAGGCATATGCATAACCCTCAAAGAAAACAATATGCAGCAATTATTCACCAGACTGAGTCGTCCAGAGGGAGCACTGCATTATTCAGATGGATCGTTTTCCAGAAGTAAATCCATTTTGACTAGCCTAATGATCAAAGTTAGCCTTTTGTGGACCCTGACATGGGCACTTCCATCATCCAATCAGTTCAACTTCTGGACTACACCATTTTGTAGATTCGCTAACAATTGTTCTTTAAGACATCAGCCTGATCTCCTAACCCAACCGGCAGATGTTTGGATCTAAGTCATATAACACCTGGGAGGGCTGCTGCACTGGCGCCCAAAGCGCGAATCCGAGTTTTGAGTGCTGGTGCGGCAACAATCCGCGGATTTAAAAATTTCAGTGAGCGATTTTTGTGTTTGGAATCCAAGAATTCATTTTAAAAGGTACTAAACACGTGTAAAACATCTCCTCGTTTGTATAATAAAGCGGTTGTACTTTATTTTTTTTCCTCCAAAATAGGATCAAACAATAATCTCTCTCTTGTTAAAGAATGTCCTCATTAATAAGAGTAGGCTTGGGAGAGGAGATTGCATGAGATTTCTGGAGTTTTGGAGAAGAAGAAAAGAGCTTTGTTCATCTCTTTTCTACAGATCAAGGAAGTAGGGAGTTGTGCTTTTCTCTATGTTAGGTATAGGGCTTTGATCTGCTATTTTTGTATGTTTAGACAAGGTTTTTCGTTTGCTTATGTGTTCTAGAGAATAAGAGCATGATAATGGTATCTAGAGAATAAGAGCATGATAATGGTATTATATACATGATTTTTACACAATCTTACATTATCAATGTCTTGTGATGATATATGCATGAGAAATCTGCATTTTTTAATGATGTTATGTGATTATGGTGAGTCTGTGCTTATTTATATATGGTTATGTTTGGGAAATGGTGGTGATACCACAGATGTATTTTGAGGTGGTTTGGAAGAGGAAAGGATGGTGAAACCATCATTTTTCTGGAATTTTGAAGGCTGCCGGCTGACCGATGGACCTGCCGAAGGCTGTTGTGTCTCGGGAAAAAGCTGCCAACCAACCATACGTTAACTGATGAGAGCCACCAATGAAACTTTGTTCTCGGCCGAGGCACTGACCGCTGTCTACCAACCGATGGGGTCTGCTAACCGTAGTCGACAGGTCATCATCAGATCCATAGGTGGACCGATGCCTGCCCATTAAACATTATAATTTTGTTTTAATTTCATCTTATTTGGGGTTTGTGGGGATGCATTTTATTTGAGTAGTTAGTTCACAAATGACGCTAACTTGAATTACAATGGATACTTGATTATGATTAATTGTGAATGAGCATGATTATAATCATAGTATTGTAGCATGTTTAGTATAAGATTCATATTGGTTATGACAGATTTGTAAAATGATAAATATATTAAAAGGAACGAATTACAATCATCAACTAGAGAGTAAGGTAAGAAGTCTGTCTCAAGACAGCCTAAACCGTCACGCAACCGTTCTGTCAAGAGCGTTCCTTGTTAATATTTAACTGTGGAGAAGACGAAAGAAAGTGGTAGAAATAAAAGACGGATTGCAATAACTGAGGAAGGGGAGTGAATGCAGTCACAGACCAGTAAAACCTCACAGGTTTTGAAGATTTCTCTTTCTCTTTCAGTGTTTTTACTCACTGTCGTTTCAAGGTTATGAAAACTGGTTTTTAATTCAGACCTTTTTTTTTTTTTTTTATCTCCTCCTCAATGGAGGATGAGCACTGATATTTGTAGAGAGTTTTCCACTCTCAGTAGGACAAGTGTTACTCGGCTAAGAGTTTAGAGGGGGACCCTCGAGTGCTAAGCAAATCCTGAGTGACACGTGGTCCTGGAAAATATCTTGAGGGATGCGTGT
>JAUPMG010000006.1:5275809-5286700 GCA_031762675.1 Pachysandra terminalis | reverse complement strand
ATATTACATAGAAGTTTCATGAGTTAAAATGCATTAAATATATTGTATATGCATTGATTTAGTAATTGGAACTAGGATTTATAAAAATAAATAAATAATAAAATATAAAAATAACAAACTATAGAAGGTTACAAAACCATAAATTCACCCTTATAATGGATTGTGCTAGATCGGGAAATTAGCGACTGCATAAGGGCTTTTCAATGAGATGCAACATCGTGAAATAAGGCCAAATATCTTTACTTATTCTACATTGTTGGATGGTCTTTGCAAAAACCAGCATATTGTCGAAGCAATGGCAGTGGTTGATGCTATCAAAAACAATGGGTTAGATTCTGATATTGTGGTTTACAGTAGCCTTATCAATGGTATATGCAGAGCTGGGAAACTTGAAGCTGCAAGGTAATTCTTTGGCAGCCTTTCTGCAAAAGGTTTGCGTCCCAACATTACAACATATGGTACAATGATCAATGGACTTTTTCTAGGAGAACTGCCGGATGAAGCTAATTAGTTACTATTAGAAATGGAAAAGGTTGGTTGCCCACCAAATAAAATCACTTTCAATATAATTGTCCAAGGTTTCTTCCAAAAGAATGAAACAATAAAGGCAATGGAGCTTCCTCGTCAAATGGTCGAAAGGGGTTTTTACCAGATGACCCTACCCTGTGCATGCTAATGGATCTTGTTAGATCCGGTTTTAACAATTAATCCAATTATTGTAAATTATTAGATTAATTGAAATTATCTAAAGCATAATAAGATAAGAACACAGGCAATTTTTACGAGGTTCGGTAAAAACCTACTCTTCAGGGCCACGCCCAGACATTGAACAATCCACTAAGATATCAAGATTACAATCACTAATCGGACTTACACAAAATAAAGACTCCCTCTTAATTTCTGTCATCGCCGTGTTGAATCATCTTTTTGGACTTGTTCAGCGAGCACCACTTATATTCAATGTCTGCATACTTGAATTCCCTTCAATCTGCAGACTGTCTTCTCCCGAAGACTCAAAATTCTTCTCCCGAAGAACTATAAAACTTGAACACCTCAAGAATAATGAACTTGAACTCTGAGAAGTAACATAACACACGTCTGTTCAAAGCTTTATATAGAGCATAAAGAAGATATGCTTCAAATCTCAAATGAGTATTAAACTTGGGATGTTGTAACAATTGTTCCAACAACTACTGATCTAAGAGATCTGGTTTTGACTCGTGAGATCCGATTCTGATCCGTGAGAATTGATTCTGATATCAAAGACAGAATCTCCTTCTATAACAAACTAAATCAAATCACAGCTTAATCTTCTCAAACAATCGAAATCTTGTGAATTTAGAAAGCCTAACCAAATCTAATTAAGTTGAGATTGAGTCCAACTTTAATCAACTTTAATTAGAAGTCTCAACTAAACTTGAAAGTCTCTCTATATTACACGATTGACCTGCTGTAGGATGTCTCAAGAATCTTTGAGAATAAGCTTGAATTATGACTTTGCATTACTCTTGAATTCCGTTGCCATGAATGCCAAAATGACTAACAGATCTATTCTCTGTAGATGGTCCAAATCATGAATATCTAGAATTGCTTTGTAAATTTTCACAAAAGGACAAAAGATCATCAGTTTATGCAGAGTTAATATTTAAATTGATTCGTTCGCAGTAGGATCTATAATCCAATCAAGACTAGAATGAGCAATCAATACCTCAGTGCAAACTATGCAATGAAAGCTATAAGTTGGGTTAGTTTGTACCTTCTTCTGCTAAGTGCAATCCAGAGCAAAGTGCCAGAACTTGTCACAACTGTAGCAGATCACCTTGGACAGGTCTTTCTTTTCACCACGCTTCCCTCTAGGGTGGTTGGTACCTGTGCCTCCCTTGGGTGCTTTCTCAATTGTATCTCCCTATTAAGACACCTTATCCTTGTACCTGCGCTTAGACGTAGATGCCTTGTGCTTTGCCACTGGTTTGTCTCAGAGCGTGGTGCTGTTAGATGACACACTAAATCAGTGAATGTTTTAATGTTCTCATTATGCGTCATGGTGAGCTTCATGCGCTTCCACGAATCTAGAATATGATGCTTAGTAGTCAGGTTGTTCCTAGAGCTGGCAATTTTTTACCCGATCCGCCAACCCACCCGCACTTTAACGAGTTTGGGTTCAAGTTTCCAACCCGTGGGTCGGGTTCGGGTTGAGATTTTCAAACTTGTGAATAAACGGGTTGGTTACGGGTTAGCCCGTCTGACCCGTCGGGTTAGCACTAGCACTATAGTCAAAAGAGAAATGAGAGCATCACCCACGGAGGACCTATATAGGTCACCTGCAATTTGAGGATGACACCTGTCTTTAGTGAAAATCGTAGACCGGTTTCTTCTTTCTTAATCAGTTTCAAAAGAAAAAAGAAAAAAGTAAGGAGACTAAAAAATTAATTTAAAATTAATATTGCTTTTAATTAAAGTTAAAAGACAGACTGTCTTTGTCTTGGAGAACATGCTCCTCCCTCTCTCTCTCTTCAAACATTAAGAAGAAGACAGCTTCTTCTTCCTTGATCCTTACACAAACCAGGAGACACTGCCAGGCTGAAATCGGAGAGCCCATAAAGGCTTAACCGTTGAGTTTCCCTTATTTTGAGATGGGTTGAATTTCTTCTGGGATTGAAATTCGTGGGGCTATTGTAATAGTAAGCATAGAGACAGAGGAAGAAGAAGATGAACAGGAGAAAACAAAGGAAGAAGGAGAGGGAAGCAGAAAGGGAGAAGAAGAGTGAAGAAAGAGGGGTAGCAGGGCAGCGACAGCGGCGGTAGACCCTATAAAGGCTTAACAGTTGAGTCTCCCCTGTTTTTAATTAAAGTTAGAAGACAGGCTGTCTTTTATTTTCTTTTCTTTTTTAATTTTGTCTCAAATCCAGTAGAATCAGACGAGTCAGATGTGTTGACGAGTTAGAGCGGGTTGAGTAATCTCAACCTGTGTATTAAACGAGCGGGTTCGAGTTTGGGGTTAAGCCCTTAATACCCTTTATTAACCCGACCCGAACCCGCCCAATTGCCAGCTCTAGCTGTTTCTAATGGCTTTCAGATCATGTATCATCGACGACATCTTCTTAAGATGCTCAACCATACAAACGTTGGGAACCATCTTGTAGGTCTCAAATTTCATTGTCAATGTGTACGTAATCTGGTAGCCAAGGTACCAACGACGTGAGTTTTAGTGCGTTCCACATTTCTTGTGAAGTCTTATGGCCTAAAATTCCCCAATCAGATAATTGTGCATGTTGCTCAGCATAGTAAAGCACGCACAACAGTCTTTCTTGGCCCATTGCCTGATATTCCTTTATATCTCTAAAGTGTTGGACAATGGTTCCCTCCTCATGATAGGCTAGGCTATGTGACAAAGTCTCTAGGGACAAACTCATCTAGGAGATATTAGATTTTCCTAAACCGAATCATCATTGGGATTTTTCACTAAAATCGTTAAAACCCAATCCACATTGGGATTTTTGTTGAAATCGTTAAAACCCAATCCTCGGGATTTTTCTTTGAAATCCTTACAACCCAATCATCCTTTGGATTTTTGTTGAAATCGTTAAAACCAATCCTTTTTGGGATTTTTCACTAAAATCGTCAAAACCCAATCCTCCTTTGAATTTTTCACTAAAATCGTTATAACCCAATCCTCCTTGGGATTTTGGTTAAATTGTTAAAACCCAATCCTCCTTGGGATTTTTGCTGAAATCGTTAAAACCCAATCATCTTTGGGATTTTTGGCTGAGATTGTTAAAACCCAATCCTCCTTGGGAGTTTTGCTGAAATCGTTAAAACCCAATCCTCCTTGGGATTTTTCGCTGAAATCGTTAAAACTCAATCAAACTTAGGAATTTTGCTGAAATCGTTAAAACCAAGGTTCTAAATTTCGATTTTGCCAGACATTAGCTAGAACTATCTAGCGAAATTTCGCCAGCATGGTGTCATATTTTGCCAGGTTGGAAAAAAATGGGAAAACATATATTTTTCAAGGGAATTTTGATTCCAATTTTTTTTAGGGTTTAGATTAGGTTAAAATACACCTAAAATATGTAAAAACACATCCATACATATACATTTACACCTAGTTAGACAAGTATGATGCACTCAGTCGAGTACCTTGTAGTTGTATTTGTAAGGGACAAAATGAAGTTCACATGTAAATGGCTCATCATTTATATACACAAAAAGAAGTCAAAATGTGACCCAATTTAATCAAGTTCAAGACTTCAAGTGAAGTGATCATCAATCGAACAACAAAACGCTATGAATGTATATATAAATATAATTATATATTATAGTATGAAAATTAAAATCAGAGTAACAACACCCATTGATAGATTGGGTGTTGTTACATATCATATAATGATTTGAAGTCATTTGATTAACTTTTTATATGCAAAACATGAAAAAACATATATTTACCTCAAGTCGGCTCAAGAACAGACCTCCAATTAGGGGTGGCAACAGCTCGGGCTTGGTTGGGCTCGAGCGGGGCCATACCCTATATAAGAGCATTTTTGTTGGCCTAAGCCCGGCCTGGCCCGAGTTTCGGGCTTAACATTGTTTGCCCAAGCCCGCCCATTGAATCTCTTGCCAAGCCCGAGCCCACCCATGTTTGCTATAAAGGAACAAAAATTGAAATATTTGTTGTTAGTGAGAATCGAACCTGGGTTTGCACAAACACAATAAGAAGCTTTCACCACTAAGCCACACTGTAGGAATGATATTAAAGTTAAGTAAAATATATAATTTACTTGTTATGAGTCTTTACATCCTTGGGCTGGGCTAATTTAACATAAACCCAAGCCCGACCCAAAAAACTGACCAGGCCTTAAATTCCAAAAGTGTTTAAAATCACAAAAGAATGGAAAAATCATAAGAAATCAGGGGTTTGCAACCCTTTTATTTTCAAATTTTTGGGAAGGGGAAATTCATTTACATTCCATGAGCGCAAAAAAAAAAAAAAAATCACCATCTCACCGAAATTTCGCCACATTTCGCCGATATTTCGCTGAGATGGTGTAAAGGGGGAAATTCAGCATTACACCCTCATTTCATACCACCAAACCTTGGTTAATACCCAATCTTCCTTGGGATTTTTGCTGAAATCGTTAAAATCGAATCCTCCTTGGGATTTTTCACTAAAATCGTTAAAACCCAATCTTCCTTGGCATTTTGCTGAAATCCGTAAAACCAATCCTCCTTGGAATTTTTCGATGAAATCGTTAAAACCCAATCCTCCTTGGGATTTTTGTTGAAATCGTTAAAACCTAATCCTCCTTGGGATTTTTTTGCTGAAATCGTTAAAAGCCAATCATCTGTAAGGTTTTGCTGAAATCGTTAAAACCCAATCCTCCTAAGGATTTTTGCTGAAATTATTAAAATCCAATCCTCCTTGGAATTTTTCGCTAGAATCGTTAAAACCCAATCCTCTTTGGGATTTTACGTTTAAATCGTTATAACTCAATCCTCGTTGAGATTTTCCCTAAAATCGTTAAAACCCAATTGTCCTTGGAATTTTTGCTGAAATCGTTAAAACGCGATCGTTCTTGGGATTTTTTTGCTGAAATTTTTAAAACCCAATCATCCTTGGCATTTTTCACTAAAATCGTTAAAACCCAATCCTCATTGGGATTTTGCTGAAATCGTTAAAATCCAATCATCCTTGGGATTTTTTACTGAAATCCTTAAAACCCAATCATCCTTTGGATTTTTGCTGAAATCGTTAAAATCCAATCCTCCTTGGAATTTTTCGTTGAAATAGTTAAAACCCAATCCTCCTTGGGATTTTTCTGAAATCTTTAAAATCCAATCTTCCTTTGGGCTTTTCGCTGAAATCGTTAAAACCCAATTCTCCTTGAGATTTTTGCTGAAACCGTTAAAACCAAATCCTCCTTAGGATGTTTCACATAAATCGTTAAAACCCAATCCTTCTTGAAATTTTTGTTGAAATTATTAAAACCCACTCCTCCTTGGGATTTTTTGCTGAAATCGTTAAAACCCAATTCTCCTTGGGATTTTTGCTGAAATAGTTAAAACCTAATCCTCCTTGGGATTTTTAGCTAAAATCGTTAAAACCCAATCATCTGTAAGATTTTTGCTGAAATCGTTAAAACCCAATCCTCGTAGGGATTTTTGCTGAAATCATTAAAACCTAATCCTCCTTGGAATTTTGCTGAAACAATTAAAACCCAATCCTATTTGGGATTTTACGCTTAAACCGTTATAACCCAATCCTCGTTGAGATTTTCCCTAAAATCGTTAAAACCCAATTCTCCTTGCGATTTTTGCTGAAATCGTTAAAACCCAATTGTCCTTGGGATTTTTTTGCTCATCCTTGGGATTTTTCACTGATATCGTTAAAACCCAATCATCATTGGGATTTTTGCTGAAATCGTTAAAATCCAATCCCCCTTGGGATTTTTCGCTGAAATCCTTAAAACCCAATCATCCTTTGGATTTTTATTGAAATCGTTAAAACCAATCCTCCTTGGGATTTTTCACTAATGTCGTTAAAACCCAATCCTCCTTGGGATTTTGGTGGAATCGTTAAAACCCAATCAACCTTGAGAATTTTAGCTGAAATTGTTAAAACCCAATTGTTTTCTATGTTATATATAATAGTTTTTTCCATCAGATTTCTCTCGTTTTTTCAGGTCAGCTACTCTTAGATGTCATATCACTATAATTAAGAAGTGCACATTACTTAACATCTCATAAACACACATAATTAATTTTACATCATTATCTAGGAATAAACAATAATATTAATCCCTTATTTATCAGATCAAACATACACTAGACCATGGGCCATAATGTATAATTATCACCAGTACATTAATAAATTAAGATAACTTTTAATCCATAATGGGCAAAATACAAGCAAATAAAATTTTCTCTACTAATTTTAATCCACAAGTTAATCACATCTAAACATACAAATCATAAATTAAATCATACCACAATACTCTATCAAATAATCATATAAGAGGGCATGCTATTTAATTTAATTAAAAAATAATTTCTACTTTTTTGGGTCCTTCGATTAACTGAAGGGTCCTCTTCTGTTAACCGAAGAGGGCTTTGATCAGGCTTTGGCTAACCGAAGACTCTTCAGTCACATATCCCAAATCTGTATCTCTCAATCAGTATCCCCGATTAACCGAGAAATTCCGTCTGTTAACTGAGGAGGGCTTTGGCTGATCTTTTGACTAACTGAAGCCTCTTTGGTTGGAAATCCCATAATACATGTTTTCTCTCAGTTATCCTCAGTTAACCGAGGGCTAGCATCGGATAGTCTTCGATTAACTGACGGGATGCTTCGGTTAACCGAGTAGCCCAATTCGGCTAACCAAAGGCACGGAAACAGGTTTTCTTCAAATCGGATTTTAATCCAATTCTGATACTCTTTTTCTCTTCGATCCGTCATTGGTTTGGTATTTAAAAGCAATAATAAAGTCCCTAAACCAATGATGATCACGATGTATGGCTGCACAAATGGCCCTCCAACAACCATTGTTGCAACTATGCATTGTATGCAGTTTTTTTGGAAAAACAACTAGGTTGATTCTTAAAGAGGTTTTTCGACATACCGCTTATCCCACGAAGACGAATCAACGATGGATCTGATACCAATGAAAGACAAAATCAAACCAAATCACGTACCTCTCAATGCACTAACCCATATCTGTTACATGAGATCTCGATCACGAACTGGAATCGCCTCACATCGATATTATTCGTGATTATTAGAACTACACACTAATATCCACACTCAAGCAACCAAGGGCTGAAGGCAATCAGATTTCTAAGGGATGTAGAGATGAGAGAGAGAACTAGAATTCCATTCATTAAAATTGTATGTATGGTTTAGGAGTTTCCTATATATGGAAAACTCTACTCCACTCCTAGATATATTCTATCACTCATCCACTAGAAGTATGGCTTCACAAAAGACAACTAATATAGCTTACCTAACATGGAAGCACCAAAGAACCCCCAGATGGTCCATCTCCAAGTGGCCCACAAATGTGAAACTAGCCAATACCTCTTCGAACTGAGAAGAACTCCAATATTAGTTGCCAAGGTAGTCTCATCGACTTATTAATGAATCACAACCTGAAAGGATATAGGATATGGTTCCATATATATATATATATATATATATATATATATATATTTATGCCTGAATTAGGTATTTGTTACATATGTGAACATCGTTCAACATAGAACATATTAATTACATGTAGTATATATATATAGATGCATGACTGGTGAACCCATACCTGCAAAACAATCATGTATTGCTTTGAATAATGTTGAAATACAAAACAAATACTTTGCCCGGACACAAAATTGTTGTCATATGTTTCCAACAAACAAATCCAAATTGAAAGCTGAAGTATTCATCCCCTCGTTAAAAAAATAAAAAAAATAAACGGAAGAAATCAGGAGTATGAATCTCAAGCCCCTAGCTTTCAATCTATCCTTTACTGTTGAAAGTGGTGCTACACACTATTGTGATGCCTAACCTATCCACTCCCATTAAAGCACCTACAAACATACATGGCCCCAGCACATGAAGCTTGCCAACACAACCCATGTTTAAATAAAGGAGGAAGGGCCTAGAAATCATCTCTCAATATCTTCCCTTGTGTCTACACATCATTCTAATGATTTTGGTGTTACGTCTTTAGACGCAAGCACAGCTGCCCCCTTCCCTCAATTATTTAAAATGGCTACCCCACGCGCTCTTTTTTCCTTTCTCCGATGCCTTTGGATTTGCCAACGGTCTGGTCTCTCTCTCTCTCTCTCCCTCTCCCTCTCTCTCGACGTTTCAACACTACTACACCACCAAAGCATCCTTCCTTTATCCAAACCTTTTTAAAAAGCACTCAAGCTTCCCACGTGTGACCCTCACAATTCAAAAAATTACGAACCGATACCTTATTTTATAGAAAGACGAAAATGGCCCCATTAACTTTTCAGATCAGGTACATACTCTCTCAAGGTTTATTGTTGCGTCCAAATGTGCTTTTTGCTGGCCGGGGCCTGGTAGGTGTAGGTTACCGTACCGAATACTAAATTTTTTCTTAAATTTCTTTATTTTAAAAGTGTGAAATTTAAACCCATATATCTAAGAGTACGTTGGATACCAACGGAGGTTGGCCCGAGTGGAAGTGAGTACGTTTGGATACCAACGGAGGTTGGCCCGAGTGGAAGTGCTCGGGTCGCTTAAGCAAGTGGTCTCAATATCAAGTCTTTGGCCTGAGTGGAAGGGTTCGGGTCGCTTAAGCAAGTGGTCTCGTTATCGAGTCCTTGTGGATGCAGCAAACCTTGTTGGGAGAGGTCCCTGCTTCGACGCCCGACCGTACCTCGAAGGAATAGTCATGGGCGAAGTCTGGGGATACCTTGGGAAATCAAAAAAAAAAAAAAGAGTACGTTTGTATAGCATGAATTCAAAGTAACATGAGAATTAGAATTCATATGAATTAGAAATTATAAATCTTATGATTTTAAATTTATGTGTACTGAAATTTTGTTGTTTGGTTGACACGTTACTCAATGTAATTTATCTAATTACTAATGTATGTATTTTTTAATTACTTTTTATTTAACTCAGGTGATGAATTTTCTTACATATAGGGATGACAATAAGGTTTAATGTACAAGACTATTTTTATCGGACAGGTCTTGGCAGATTCTAGTCCAGACTAACAGGCCCGACCGATCTGGATTCGACCGTCAGACTGACGTGATCAGTCATTAAACCGACGAGATCGATCGTTGGTCCAAATCGAAACCGGTTTAGTGAGTTACCCTTTTAAACCACTCCAATGAAATACTTAATTTACGTGGGAATTACAATAAACCCTTTCCCGAGGTATAAATTATAATTCTCATGAATCGTGAGAATCATGAGAATTGGGTGCCTTTTCTTTTCCACGTGAATTTTAATTTTTATGAAAATTGATCATCCAAACACAAGAATTGAAATTCAGCCATACCAATTCCAATTCTTACCCTTGAATTCCAGTGATGCAAACGAACTCTAATGGCGAAAACAAAGGAGAAAAACTTAAACTGGATGAGACAGTTTAATTTAAAGTTTGGAAATGGTAGATTAGACAATATTAGCTTTTTTCCTTTTTGCCTTTTTCTTCCTTTTGTTTGAAGACCATGGTGGTGTTGCAATACAGTATCATTCCTCCTAACACAATTATCTTATTTCATTTCAAATATAATAGCGGTTAAAGGGCTAATTTCGTCATATTTTGAATTCTTAAACACCCTCTGGACTGACAGAAATTTTGTTTGTTGGGCTTACTACTAGCTGTGTGAGATAGAGAGAGAGAGAGACTCCATCTTTCCCCTTTTCAAAACTCTCTCTCTCTTCTCACATTCACTTCAACAGAATCGCCTGCAAATGGCTGGTTACGTTGGGATCTTGGTCTCCGATCCATGGCTTCAGAATCAGTTCACTCAGGTGGAGCTTCGCAGCTTGAAATCCCATGTAAGTACTAATCCTGAACACTTCTTCGATCTCTCTTTGATCTCTTCTTTCCTCATTTTGAAATCTTTTAACAATGGTGATGTTTCTGTAGTTTCTCTCAATGAAGAAAGAGCTTGCTCGTGTCACTCTGGCAGACTTGCCTTCGAGGATGTCGAAACTGAAACTAGTTGGAGAGAATCTCACCGAGGAAGAGAGAGCCTCGTTTCTGCTCGGATCTTATAAAGACATGGACGAGGAGGTTGATTTCGAGCTCTTTCTTCGGGTAAGCTACATGTTTTTGTATTCTGTTCTTTTGATTAATGGATCGCAATAATTTTCAATTTAGTTGTTTTGATGATTCGGGATTTTGATATT
>JAUPMG010000006.1:5240551-5251480 GCA_031762675.1 Pachysandra terminalis | reverse complement strand
GTAAATTTCTCGGGTCGGTCTAACCTCCTATGGTCAAGGTCCTATCGGTCATTGGTCTAAGTCACTTGTGAGATTAATTATAATTAGTTAGGCTAATTAGGCTTCTAATTTCTCTTAATCTGGATTTGGGATCGGGTCATTACAATAAATGAGATCGATCTCTTTTGAGAACGATTTCAGCATACCTGAGATCGAGCACATGTGAGATCGATCTCACCACCAATTAGATCGAGCGCACTCGAGTTGCGCTATCGTAGAATTTGAAAAGTAAAATGAGGTGGGTGGTTCTCCTTTGATTGAGGAACAATTTTTCATGTGTTGGATGGCTCTACTTCAATTGGGGAAACGACTTTCATGCGTGGATGGCAGAGAACGACGGAGGGTGGATTTCTCCTCTATAAAGGCACCAGAGGTTGGAAATTGAAGGGGATCATTGAGAAGTAACGACTAGTTCTTGAGTGTGAAGGGCAGAACGTGTAACTGTATGCTGAGATGGATTTATCTTCAACAAAGGCGACTTCCAGCATCTTTATGAGCAGCTAAACTCTTCATAGGGTATTGATGTAACCATCTCCAATTGATAATAGTTTGAATTACATGATTTCTTGGGTTTTTCATATGTATGATGGTTGCATAATCGAAGGAATTGTATAAACAATTGAGTTTCACGATCATATTCGGTTTTGATGAAATCTTATCTTGTCTTAGAAAGCGTTTTATCTTAATTGAAATCAAAATATTTTTATTTTCTATAATTATAAGAACATAGATTATGAAACGGTATTCATTGACATTGAGTAAAAGAACTTGATATTGCATACCTAGGGAAGACGGGTTGTACATCATTTTAGTGGTTAGGCGGACGATCCGTACCAACCAAAGATGGATTATACTTGTTTCTTATGACAATGTTTTCTTTGCGACATTGTTGTGTGCTTGTAGCCACACAAGTCATATCATACATAAATTGAAATGCCCTTATTTCATGTGATTAACCATTGTCATGAGGTTAATGGTAAAAATTAATACCCTATCCTTTATCCATTTGATTTATATTCTGTTTCTATATTTACTTTGAAGCTTTTAAATTCAAAAACATAAACAACAAATCAACTTTTCATAAAATCAAATTAGCATTAATGTTGACTGATTTAACAACTAAACCTACACAGTCCTTAAAGTTTGACACCCTCTATATAGTCCTATCTTACAAAAATTCGTTATATTGCGAGTGGTTAATTATTATTGATAAACAATTATACCACATCAGATATCTAACCTCACTAACTAATATATGAGTTTTATGATACATTTTCAACTTTAGTAAATAAATTTAAATCCAACGTTACCTTAATAGGATTATAATTCTTACAAGAATTCTAATTAATTATAAAATATCATTATCATAATAATCTTAGGATATATAAGTTAATTTTTTGTAATTAACAAAGTAAGAAATTAGATATTAAGATAATATTATTATATATTAATATTATATTAGAATAATCTTTACAAGATAAGTTTGAAAAAAGAAGATAAGTTCAAAATTGTATTAGTTATTAATATTTCTTTATATAATTAACAATATAATAGATTTTATTAAAAAATAGATAACTAGCTTGATTGTCATGTATTAATATACTTTTATTTATATATTAAAAATATTTACAAATGCACGTTGTTGATATCTATCGACCTAAATTTTATATACAATAATATCCTTTATTTTATTTATATATTAAAGATAAAAGAAAATCTAATATAATTTTTATATAATTAAAAATGGTTATAAGTTTAAAAAAAGATAGGATGATAAAAATTAATTTTATTGAATTGCTTATTTTTAAATATAAAAGTTATGATAATATGTGGATTATTATATATTTTTATATCTAATTCTAACGTATATTAATTAATGATCAACCTTCACATCCAACGCACGTGTACTTTTTGCCAGTATAAGTGAAAACAAAAAGAGAGAAAATGTGAAGGATAATATTTTAACCGTTATTTTATATATGTATATGTATGTGTGTGTGTGTGTATATATATATATATATATATTAATTAGTTACTATACATTGTTTAAGATATATTAAAATTATGAAACATATATAACCCGATCCATTTATTTGCGGGTTGGAAACACTCAATCCAAACCCGACTAATGGGTTGAAAACTTGAACCCAAACCTGTTAAAAATCGGGCAATTTACTCGGGTTGAGTTGGAAAATTGCAGTGTTTGGGTCAATCTCAGGCTAATAGCACAGCCGAAATAGTTAGTTTCTTAATTGGGCTTGACCCTCACTTACTTTCACCCCATAATGGGTTAGAACAGGCTTGGGCTTACATATTTATATTGTGGATCGGATTTGAGCTTATATAAGCTGATCTTAAAATCGGCCTAATTGCATCTCTACATCCATGAATAAAGAACATAGTTAGCGCTGTCAACTAGCTCCGCTAGGGCTCGGCTCATGTGAGCCGAGCTTGAGCTCTATAAGTAGGTTCGTGAGCCGAGCCTGAGCCTTAAAAAAAGTTCATTATTTTAACGAGCATGTGCTAAGCTTGCGTAGGCTCGACTCGTTTAAAGCTCAGCTCGGTTTTTATATGAGATTATATGTTCATTCCTATATCTTATATTATGTATTAGTATTAAAAACACATGTTAACATATTATATTACATATAATAATAATAATTTTCAACTAAAATATTAATGCATTTGTACTAATCTAAGTTTTTTTATGAGTCGCGCTTTTTACGTGCCGAGCTTTTTGTGAGCGAGTTTTTACGAGCCTGAGCTAAGTTGTACGAAGCTCGGCTCGACTCGGAGCCTTAAATTTTTTAACAAGCCTGAACCGAGCCTGAGCCTTGCTAGAGATTTACAAGCTTGAGCCGAGCTGGGCAAAGCTCGACTCGACTCGGCTCGTCTCGTTTACAACCCTAAACATAATGATGATTGATCTCTGTCTATGATTAGGAAAAGAAAGAAGGATA
This sequence comes from Pachysandra terminalis, assembly GCA_031762675.1. Taxonomy (NCBI): domain Eukaryota; kingdom Viridiplantae; phylum Streptophyta; class Magnoliopsida; order Buxales; family Buxaceae; genus Pachysandra; species Pachysandra terminalis. The sequence goes on along the minus strand of JAUPMG010000006.1, from coordinate 5,248,481 downwards.
TATCTTGTTTCTTGATAAGGATAAGAGAATAAGACTGAAACCATGTATGGTGCAAAAAAGAAAAATTTGCCACAATTTGCTTGTAGGGTTAGAAACTTGGTAGGGTAGATTTTTGGATTAAAAGAGTTTTGTATTATTATTAAATTTTAATTACAACTAATAAAAGTATGAATTTTTTTTTAAATAGATTTTTTTATTATGTTCTTAGAAGGAATTTTGAATGTTCTTTAGTGTTTTTTTCAACTAAAAGTGTGTATTGGATTAAAAGTGATCAATTTTAAAGACTTGTTATTTATTCTTTAAAAAAAAATAAATAAAACTTGATGATAGTTTATTCCAATTATTCATGGTTGTTTGCTCCACTTAGTATTAATGGTGCAAATCTATGTGTTCCACCAAAACCTCTTTTTCAGACGGTGAATTCTTATTACTTTCTAGCTTATTTTGGTAAATCTCACAACTTTTACTTTCAATAATCTCATATCATGTACTAAGTTTTAGTCTCAAAGATATATATATATTAAGATAGAAAGGGCTTACTTAGAACTTGAATCTTTTGCCAAAGTGTATTTTGTTTTAAGAAAGACCATCTAAGGCAGGAGTAGCGGTAGAAGCACTCGTACGGTAGGAGGGAGTTTAGACACAGACCTCGACCTATGTATTAGGAATTAGTTAAAAAAATTTTACAAATAAATAGCCTACAAATATCATGAATTATCCTCTAAAATTATTCAAAATAGCACTGTCATAATTAATAAGATGATAAATATTTAAGAAAAAATTTATATAATGAACAAAATATCTGATCGTATGAACTGAACAAACAAGCTTGAACTACTTGATAAGTGCACTCTCACATTTCCTTTTTACAAAAGTTTTATATGCATAGAGAACACACACATATATATATATAACTGGTGTTGCGTCAGCAAAGCAATTGAAGGAGTATGTGAAAGCACGGGGATGATGCAAATCCCAACACTAAGCATAATAATGAGTTAGATAAGCAGTCTAATTTGATAAACTCATTTGTAGGTAAACCTAATGGCAAGGTGGGACCACCATACTCTTATCATTTTGCAATTCAAATCCACCAATGTTTAAAGTTCAAATTCCGGTCACGCGTGCATGTTCATTTGTTCATTTGTCTCTTTGTGTTTTCTAGAAAAGGAAATAACTGTAAATAAATAAATTAATTCTTCGTTGCACTCTTTGCTTGCTAATGTGTAGCTCCCTTCTAAGGCTAAAATGCTACATCTTTACATCTAAGGGCCCCACCAAAGAAACTAAGCAAATGTCAAGCTAAAAAAAAGTCTAATCATCAGATGTGTTTTATAAATTGGAAGAAGTGGGTCCGTAAACCGGTTCAACCAGGCTGAGGTGTGGATAACATGGGTCCGGTTATCTAGGCTTGTGTGTTCTTAGGAGTGCAACTTGGGTTGGGCTAACTCGAACCCAAGTCGACCCAACCCGAATTTGGGTTGGGTTTATATCACTTTTGGTCGGTTTTGGGTTGAAAAAAGCCAACCAAAATTAATTCGGTTGGTTTTATATCAATTTTGGTCAGTTTTGGGTTAAAACTTCGAGTAACCCGACTCAACTCAAAACCCAAACCGAATTAACGCGATTAATAATATACATATTAAAAATATGTAAAATTTAAAATTTAGGAGTTTATAAAAACCCTTCGAAATTTTAAAATTTAAGTATTTGCACATTGGTTAGGTTGATTTAAATCTAAATATATGAACTCAAGCTGTGATTGTGCTTATCAACCAGAATCAGTCTGACCCAAACCAATCCGAAATTGCAGTTTGGATTGGGTTGGGTTTAGGGTTTAAAAAATAAAATCGATTTGGTGTTTGGGTTTCACAGTTCCAATTTTAAATTAGGTTGGGTTGACCTTCAAGGAAGTCGGTTTGAAGTTGGATTGAGGTTAGTCCGACCTAAATCGACCCGAACACCTCTAGGTGTTCTCCAGACCACAGACACTTGAAAATTGAGAAAATCTAAATTCTCTAGTTCAATCTGGTTCACACCCGGTTTTCACCATTCATCCAATTTGATCCGGTTTATATCGATTTTATAGTCAAATCAGATGATCAAGATCCAAATTGAACCATTGAGATCTTCGCTTGAGGGTTCGACCGGCTAATCTTTTGAAAACACTCGTTAAGAGTGAAAGATATACATAGTAAAAAATGGTTGAAATTCACAATCTACATGTTATGAACTGTTACAAAGAGTAGGCCCTACCAATGAAATCCATAGTCGCTAGATATGATGCAGAGTTGGTTTTGATGAACAGATATGTATTCTGTATGAGAGTTACACTGGAAGATCTCCACAGATAGAAATGGAAATAGAAATCCGTTTCCCTTGGCAACTTTGTTGTTGAAATGTCAAATACGAATTCAGCCGCCTCTCTTTAAAAAAATGAAAAGCATAAAAAAAAACACTGGTAAAGCAAAAACCCTCCAACAGATGGAATGAGCCATTAAAGAAAGGAGTAATGATTCGGGCACTTCTCAATGTTTTTTTATTGAATTGGCACCAACCTAGTGAAAAGACGATTCTGCCCCTATTAGATCCACTGCATGAAATTTTTTATTCTTTTTATTTTTTTGGATATGTCCTCGTCGGAGGGTCACTTGACCACTCTCACTCCCTCCCACCCCTCACCCCTCACCACAGGGGAGACGCGGAATCGAGCCCCTGACCCTCCCCACGTGTATTTTGAGGGGATGTTTTACTAACGTCTCAAAGGCAGGAGGGCAGACCCACTGCAAGAGAGGCTATGTTATCTAGAGTAATTTGTCAAATTTGTTTGGTGAACAAATTTCACATGATATAGGTGTGAAAACAGTTTGCTTATTAAAGATGTTACGAAAACAAATTGGTAATGAAGGAACAAAACAAAATCTAATCTAAACTCGATTCGTCAACTCATAATTAGTCCAAGTTTACCTATTCGTTAGGATTTATTAGGGTTTCGGGTAGAAGTAGTTCAAGAATTCAAATCTTATACGACTTGTGTAAGTATAACTCAATTTCATGACTAAATAACTGGTGCTCATACTATCTAATTATACTGGAAAAATGTTTTACTTAAGGTTTCTCATTGTTTTCCTCTTATTTGATGTAAGTTTACAACTAATTTAAATCAATGCTTCTCAAACTATATATTGATGGAGATCAAGCAATAATAATAAATACAATAAGAACGAAGATCAAATAATATATATATATGTGGTTCGTCAATGCATAAGTGCTTATTTAAGTGCTTATTTCAGTTTATAACTTATTAAAGAACTTTTCTCTGATTTCAATGCACATTTTCACTTTTAGGCAAAATCTTTTTTGCATCATTTTCCCAAACACGTTTGGCAAGAACCAGTAAATTAATTAATTTAAGTGGGAAAGTAATTGTTTAGTTGGGCTGCATTTGTCCCGACTTATATAAGTGTTTTTTTCAGCTTATAACTTATTAAAGAACTTTTCAATATTAAAAGTGTGCTTGGTAACACCTAATGGGTAAGTGCTTACCCATAAGCAATAGAGGAAGGTTACCCATAAAGAGAAGTTGTTTAGATGTACAGTTTCTCTAATCACTTATGCGGGAAGCTATTTTTAAATTTTAATAATATTTTCATAATTCTATTTTACCTCTAAATTTTTATAAATACTAAATTAAATAAATATTATTTTTAAACTTTAATAATATTTTTATAATAACTATTTTATCCTTAAACTTTCATAAGTATTTAAATAAATGTATTTATCAAACGCTATTTTTTCCAAGTAAACAGATTATTGTTGATGTGGATAAGTGTTTCCATTGAGCCACTTACCCAAAAGCATAACCCGGATCAAACGCAGCCTTAAGGTGAAACTCTTGGCTTTTTCATTGCCATTAAATAAGTTTGGGTGCCCCATTTATCAAAAGTAGTGCCTACACTTAAAAAATAATAAAATAAAGAAAAGAGAAAAAGGTTACATCATCCAAGTAGGTCATTGGAACCATGTGCTATCATGTGGTGGTTGGCCCTATGTGGGCCCATAAACCACTTCTCCAACCCTAAAACCTATGAAAGAAATCAATGAAATTGAAAGAACCTTGATTCCCAAGTTTCCTTTCACCTCCCACCGTCCATTTTCAATCTCCTCCTCCCTTCTTCCTTTCTTCATATCTGCCCCATAATTCCTTCCTAAACATCCCTAACTCTTAACCAAATCCTCCCTTTCTTTCTTCTTCATCTTCTTTATTCTTCTTCTCTGTCATCTTCTTCTTCTTCAATTCTTGTTGTTGAATTCTATACCTTTCATCTTCTCTCCTCATCTTTTTGTGTTTTAGGTTGTTGGGGTCAATAGTATACCTTGGGTCAGAACTGTATTTTGCCTTTTCTCTGTCCTTGTGAACAAGAGGACCCTTTGTGTCAGAAGAAGATCTCAATCTCCAATGGTCGTTTGTCTTGTGATTCAACCCAAAAAGTGACTCCAGGGTTAGTTATACAAGTAGTAAGACCCACATCAAATACCCAACTCAACAAAACCCTAAAACCATCTCACCTTCCTTAATTTCTCCTTGCTTCTTCAATCAACTTTCCGGTTATATACCATGAATTGCCAGCGTTTATCCTCAGAACCTACTCTTCAAAAAACTAAATTCATTCATGGATTTCTTCGAGCCTTGGCTAGAATAAAGAAACACAGACCCACTTCATCATCTTATCGGGAAATCCATCGACGTAGCCGTCGAATTAAGATTGCTGCAGATGCATCCATGGCTTCTGCTGTTGGTTCTAGAAGAGCATGGAGCCGGGCCATTCTTTACAAACTTCGAAGACAAGCCATACGCCGTGTTTTGGTTAGGAAAGCTGGTGCAAAGAGAAAGAGATGTATAGGTGGTACAGATAAACCTAAGCAAGGACGAGCCGACAAGCTCAGGCAACTTGTTCCAGGTGGTGAAGCTATGGATTTCTGTTGCTTGTTGGAGGAAACTGCTCATTACATAAAGTGCCTAACCACTCAAGTAGAGGTCATGAGAAGAATTGCTGATTTCTATTCTACATGAGCTTCAAATTATAGAAGATTCAAAGGAGAGAGAAAGAATGGATCAAGGTTGAGGTGGTAAGTATCTTCTCGAAACATATAGTTTATAGATAACTGTTTTTCTTTTCATGCAAACAAATAAAGATAACATACACAGAATATAGCCTTGAAAGGTTGATTGTAAATTAGACAGAGATGTTTGATGTTTGTGAGATCTTTAATGGCATGTAAATATAAATCTTGGCTTGTAATAATCTTTTTATCTTGTGTAGATTACTGTTTCTGTATCATCTTTTCTTTATATTCTTACCTCTCTCTCTCTCTCTCTCTCTCTCTCTCTCCCTTTTTCAACATTTTGGAAGAACTGAGCTGACTATTTGCCTAGTGTTGCAGGTGCAAGGAGGATTTGAGTGAATAATCAAAATTTATTCACCAAGGAAAATAGACAAATGGAGAAGTTTTTCTAGTTGGCCCATCCATTTAGCTTCTCTGGACAGGCCCGTCTATTTGAGCCACGTGGATGGTAATGTGGCTGATCCCTTCTTCGTATACTCATAGCACTTGGACTGTGCACAGTTCAGTTAGCTTGTGACTGAAAATAGGTATTTTAGGACTATGGATCATCTATGAAGTATCCTCTTCTTAAGCATCTCACTTGATCCAAGGAAAATGGAAAATCTTTTCTCCCTTTTCCTCTCTCTGCTCCTGTCTTTGTTCTAATCTTCTAAACAGGATCTTCATCATGATAAAAGAATTAGTGGGCATTGCTAAAACAGACAGATTTCTCTGCTGTTTAAGTGAATTTTTCCCATGCGTCTTGAAGGTCTTGTGTTTGTTTAGTGTTACTTTTGTGCAAGAAATATTTGTAAATATCTGAGAGGAAACTGTTAGTCTTAGATCTTTTTATCCTTGAGATGTGCTTCCTGCTTCCTTTCCTCTACATCTTGCTTACTTGTTTCCTTTCCTCTACATCTTGCTTACTTGTTATCTGTTTGTGAAATATATATATTTTATCAGGTTTATATTAGATTAGCTTTTTCTCTTTTCTTTGATTCTACTTTTTCTGCTTTTCTTCATTATTTTGTATGTTCATCCTTCCTAAACTATTCTATTTTCTCAATTATTATTTTCTTTAATGTTCTTTCTAAATTTTGGTTTTGAATTGTTTGTTCTCTATTTGTTTCTACTTACCTAGGTAACAAGAGCTGAGATGATGAACACTGAAGTTGTTTTTCCACTGTTACCTCATTTGCCACGTGTCAGAAATGGTCCAACCAAGAAATTTAGACAGACTGACTAGGAAGCTGTCCCCTAAATAAATAAAGTAGCTTTTTGTAACAGTGGGATGTGGGTCCCATAGGTTCATGTTCCCATGAAACTCTTTGCCCAGATGAGTTTTAGGGTTTTTTTTTTTATCCAATGTTTTAGTCATGACTCATGACATTGGCCTCAGTCACTCTTTTTTCTCTCAGGCTTGCTTCTCTTGTAGATGTAGTTCTTTTTTTTAACAAGTTAATGGTAAACTGTCCCCATGAAATGACCAAAAAGTAGGAAATTATTCTCCATCTGTCTAAACTTTGCTCTTTTGCAAACAGTCTTTTCCTTTTCCCATGCACAAATATAGCGAGTTGCATGAGAGAAAGCCCCACCATCCTTTCTAAGTATGGATGGAGTTGTTCATTTATCACCATCCTTGCTATGCATTATTATTAAGTGAATCTTAAGCCAAACTAGAATTTTTTTTTAATTGGGGTAAAGATTGGAGTATTTGTCCTCTTCCTTTGTATCTTGATTCTCTTGACTACCCTTGTTTCTCATATGTGGTATTCATGGATTCACAAGGCTTTAGGCATGAAGCAAGGATGACCTATTATGGGAGTTAATTTGATCCAAGACAATCACAAGAACATATTCTGATGCATATATATCATGAAGTAGTTGCAGAAAAGAAAGTACTGGTTGAATACTAGGAGCTATTGAAGTATAGTATATGATGAATAAAGTTTCTTACCTAAAAGCAAACTAGGTTGGACTAGTTGGATATAAGTCGATGCAAGATATGATCACGGCCGCACATTGATCTGTTTGCTTTTCTACTTGCAGCTCTATGTGATTGAGAAAGTTATTAGAGAAGAAAACATGGTTATTATCAACTAGAGAGATGACTTGAGTATGTTATTTGATGTGATTCCCTCATAATAGTAGCTTTCTCTTGGTAAGATACTTTTTGGATGGTATAAACCAGTTTTTAAGAGCAGAATCAGGAAAAGAAATGCTTCGAACTTCAAAATATATGCTGAAATGATGTTTCAAGCTGGGATATTTAACAAAACAAACCTATAGATTTGTCACATATATAGTTCAATTGTTTAATAACTTGAAACCATACTTGAAATTTAGCTAAAAATCCCCATAAGTTCTCCTGTTTCCAAATTATATTAGGTCTCTAAATCATTCTAGGAATTTGGCTTCAATATCGATGATGGGATTTAGTGGCAACTAAAACATATTAGTAGGTAAAATATAGAGGATTATAGTTGAAAAGCCTGCATTTGTCTTTAAAACATTATTTGGAGGACTAGGATTTTTTTTATTTTTTTTGGGTAATGGCAGTACTGTATTAGTAGTTTGATTGTTTAGCTATGTGTAAAAAAGATCAGAGAATTCAGATAATTTAGAATAGTAATATTATGAGGTTATATTGAGGTAAGATGACCATTCTTGAATGAAAGTGACAAACGTAATTCTTGAATGAAAGTGACAAACGTAATATTTAATAAGTTAAATGTGTTCAAGTTTATTTTATTGGATTGCCTTCCATTCATTTTTGCTTGTTTTCCCTTTCCTTCCCCATATTGGGAAACAATGCTACGAGAAT
>JAUPMG010000006.1:5198254-5219344 GCA_031762675.1 Pachysandra terminalis | reverse complement strand
TGGATTGGGTAGCGCACTCTGCTTGACGTACGTAAGATTAGTCTAGAATTAGTCATTGTTACTTAGAATGCATAGAAATTTTATTCTAGGCATTATAGTTACTTATATCTTACTAGAACTGCTCAGGACTGCCGCTTATGATGACATTTGTGTTGCCACTCTCGTAGAAATACGAGGTGAAGTAACGCTTGGACTGGAAAATCCATGAAATTGGAAAAAATCTGGTCCGGATCGTTACACCTTTAGACTAGGGGCAACAATGGATTTCACCCTTGTGCGCTGCTCCTTTTGAGCGCTTGACAGTGCCCTCGGGAGAGAAGGACCCTCCAGGATAATCCGGTCAAAGAGGATAGGCCCCGGAGGCAAGGGCACCCTTAGAAGAGAAGGGATCCTTAGGACTCTGGTACTCCGAGTTCTTCTTTGAGCCAGAAGCTCCCCTTTGGGGACATTCTCGTCCTCATCTTCGTCCTCTTCTTCTTCTTCTTCTTCTTCTTCTTCTTCTTCTTGCCCTTCAGGCAAACTCGCAAGAGCTTTGTCAGAAGCTTCAGCGTACTCCTCCACCCTTCCTCCCTTCATAAATATCTATGATCAGAAGGTGGCCAGGGATCTCATGGAGGGAGGGATGATCGTTCCCTGTTTGGACTTTATGGTTCTTATCTGGCTTCTTCAGCCTCTGCTCTTTAGCTCCATCTAAGTCTGCCTTCTACTTCACAGCTTGACCAATGCATAACTCATCCAAATGCTTCAAAGCATTGGTCCAATAGTCTACCCACCATGGATAGACCCACCCTGCCATTTCTCTCTATGGAGGTCGGGATAGCTTCCCAGTTCATAGGCATCCCTATATACCTGTATGCCCAGGAGAATTTCTGTCCCACTCGCTCCATTGCAAGCTCTAAAGTCTTGATGGTTTCAATGTTGTGAGAGGGAGCAGTTTGATCCATTCCGAATTGCCGCAATACACAGTGGGGGTTGTATGTTGGGTAGCTGCTACCATACTCCCTCGTAAAGCTCAGGAGGTACCTAGAATGCACAATCACCAGCAAGGCTCTGTCCTCTAGCTCCAGTACAAGCCAGCTGTTGGTGTTCCAAGGGAACTCTCCCTCCAGCATGGTGTAATCAGGCTGCAACAGTCTGATCCCTCCTTGGCGGTAAGGATGGAACTTGAACACCGCCTCCATGTCTAGCACTGCAGACAGTCTGACATTCCGCTTCAGCTTCACCTCGGACTAGACCAATGCTCGAGGGGCTGAATCCATGCCCATGGTAGTGAGTTGCCTTTCAACCATTGAGAAGTTGAAAGGGGCGTATTAGCTGTACCTTTCCCATAGGAACAGCTGTAGGAAGTTGGCGTCCACAGATGTCTCCACCAACCTCTCCCCTCAACTTCGGGCCATGTCCTCACACAGTAGATCAAGGTGCTTATATTGTGATCCCTCGAAATGACCAAAAGAATAGGGATTTTTCCATTCCTTCTAAAGGACATTATCATTTTCGAAGGACAGATACAGGGTATACTACCCCTAATAAACTCCTCAAACATATGAAATTTCAAATAAAACCTCGAAGTCACATCTATTCATTCCCAATAAAAGACTTTGAATGATTTTATTTCCTTATTTCATGTTTCAAAAGTAATTCCCTTGAAAAGAGATCTTCAATGGCACTTTTTATGCCTTCTAACTCAGAAGTCGCTCTCGGATCGTATGCATAGACTTCGAATGACCATTTATTATATTTTGTTTTGAAATGGCTGCGAAAGAGGTATACTTCCTCATACTGAAGTTCAAATCGAAGGTCAATCACCTCCAGATGGTGAATTTGAAGGCCAACCATCTCCAGATGATGAATTCGAAGGCTAACCACCTCCAGATGGTGACCTCGAAGGAGGTATATTTCCTCCTACTAAAGTGAACTCGAAGGCTAACCACCTCAAGATGGTGAACTTGAAGGCTAATCACCTCAAGATGGTCAAATCGTCAAAGTTTAGTCACCCTTAAAAAGACTAAGGATTTTGTCCTCTTCAAATGATAATGATTTGGGTTACCACTCTTGAATGCATTTTTAACTGCATTCAAACTACAAAGTAGAGTTCGAAGTCACTCTTATTCATCCTTATGAATTGACTTCAAATAATATTTTGGATGAAATAGTTTGACTTCTAAAGCAGATACTTAGTGGAAAGAGCTTCAAAAGCCAAATTCACACTATCTTCAGGAAATAGTTCCGGAAGATGGTTTCCTATGTACTTTGAGAGACTTTTTTCCACTTTACTTTAAAGGAGTTTGCAAGGGAACATATTTACTTCTGATTTTATTAAAGTTGAGGGCACTCGGATTGGCTACTAGAGCTATAAACCTTAAAGGACTCCAAGATACGGACTATTGGTCATGAAAACGACTTCGCTGCTTAGAGACTCACCTTCAAGTTCTCTATATAGGTAACTTGAGAATATACTGGTCACCTTGTAAATATAGAGTTATTTTGGCTTCCTTCGAAGGAAAATAGCCGCCAAAGGGAGTTCCCTCGAGATATTCGAAGTCCATAAAGGTATTTATGACATTTAAGTGACTCATTTACTTTAAAGTTGATTGAGATAGATTCCTCAGAATGAACAACATGTGATAAAACCTCAGCTACTTATAATATCTGCTGTCTAACTTATCTAAAGGGGGTTTTATCTTATCTGGAATGGCGGCAAGAATGGAAACATTGCTTTTAGATTTGTATGCATGCAACACGTCTCATTCAATCCGTGTTCTTCTAGATCTAAAGCAACCAATCATAGAGCAAGTTTTAAAGTTTGAGTGACTCATCGTACTTTCTGGAAATAACTTAGGTGTGTTGAAAAACACGTGGCATTTAGGATATGTTTTAATGCATGTGGATATTTAAAAGCACCTATGTGGACACTTGACTGATTGACATCTGTTCTAATTTGAGAGGCTAAATTCCTTATAAATAGCAGAACGTATCCTCCATTAAAGGCAATCTGGAGAATCTCTGAAAATTTAAGAGGTAGAAGACAACAGTGAGTAAAGGCATTGAGAGAGAAAGAGGAAAGTCAGTGTATTTCTCAATACATGTTATAGATTTCGAGTCACTCGAACTCTTGAGGTTTTCTTGCTTTGAGATATGCATTCTAACTAACTTATTAAATAATTCAATATTTCTTTCTCTTGTCTCTTCTCTTTGTCTTATTCACATATCATATTTGAGAAGGAACACTCAGGATAGAACGACTGCTTGACGGTTTAGGTTATCTTGAGACAGACTCTTTGAACCTATTTCTCTGGAAGGGTGGTTGTATTGGTTCATTATATTATCTGTCAAAAATCTTTTTAATATATTGTCCATTACAAAACCTACATCACCAGTACGACGAATTAGGTGATTAATTAGTCTTCAATTTTTTTTACGTGTTTTTTATTTTGATTTTGAGGTAAGGAGCTACCTTTTTTTTGCATTGGGTAGGCAACAGGGTGGGATTTGAAGAGCCCTAACTTGCCCCTAAAGGAGCCCCTAATACCAAATCTGCTCCTAAGTCCTAACCTTATCGGGGCGGGGCGGGTTACCCGCGCCATCCTAGGTAGCTAGGCAGTAGCTAGAGATGGCCATGGAGCGGATTACCCGTTTAACCCGCCCCTTTGCCATCCCTTGCACGGGCTGCCTGGTTTAAAGTTCATGTACTACAGCAGAAACTAGAGAGTAGAGAAACTTGCTGGTGAACCGGGACGAGTAAGCAGCAATCCCGATCTGTGGACTTACCGAGTCAATTTTTTACCGATCTGAGAAGCTCTTGGATAGCCAGCCACACCCACAACTCACAAGTAGCTGAGAAGCTCTTTCCCGTCGATCACTACCATGACGGAGACCGATACTGCTGCCCCAACCCCAAAGGCCAAACCTCGACCAATCGTCCGTGTCGGGATCTTCCTCATCTCGCACAGCCTCCTCGTTAGGTATTCTCTCTCTCTGATCAAATCAAATTGGTTTTTAATGGCGAAGATACTAATATGCATTCTTTATTTCCAGCGTGGTGTGTTGTATTGCAGGAGTTCTAGCTCTTTTACTGCTACCTGTTCTGGCCAAGAACACCTACATTTCCGAGAACGCTCTAATGCCAGGTCAGTGATTTTCGTTCTTGATCTTGACATTCTCCATTATTTTAACTTTTTTTTAGGGCTCTTTTGTTTAATCACCTGATTACTGAAATCTAATGTTTGATTATTATTGTCAAGGATCGATTTCCTTTGGTCAGTGTTGATTGCTTGAAATTTAATTGGTCTATGAACTGAGATTCCCAGAATGAGATTTTGTTAAGAGGATAGAATCACAACTTTCAAGCTAATTATTACTGATTTTACATTTCATCAAATATCATTTCGCAGGTTCTGCCAATCCCATGTTCTCTGTACAGGACGTAACAGGGGCAAATAAATTAGCGAAGGACATAATTGGCTTAAATTTAACGCCTGCAGAAGCGGGAATGTGTGTACCTTTTCGACGCAAATGTTTTATCTTTTTATTCTTTGAAGTTAAAGTTTTACTCTAGTTGTTTCTTTTCCAGTTGAAGATTGAATTTTCTCTTGCATAGCATTTACTGTGTGATTGTTGCTATTCCGAGTCATGGTTTTTCTTTGAGATTTATATGAAATGTAAATTTGTTGTGGGTAACACAATCCAAATGGACTCATATTCCCTTCTAAAATGTTGTAACACCCATGCACAACAACAACAAAATGCCTTATCCCAACTAGCTGGGCTCAGCGACATAATTGTAGTTCCGGCAATCCAATCTGTCAAAAACCATATGCTCTGTCCAAATGTTTAGAAGGGACTCGTATTCTCTTCTAAGATTTGTAATGTCCATGTCTGGTTCAAATTATATTATGTGCCTTGGTATCATATAAGTTTGAGAGCATAGAATAATACCATTTCACTTTAGCTCAAAGCAACAAGGATGACATTATTGAAATTCGTAGTTGATATTTGGTACTGATACGGTGATTATATAAAATAACAATAATAAAAAATGCACTCGAGATACCAGGGTGTTTTCGTGGCAATTTTGCTTATACTCGAAGGATAAATGTGACAAATCTTTACAAATCTATAGTTATGTACTCAGTTTCTTTGACTAAACTGTATTCATCAAGGATTTGTATTACTGACAAGAAGTCCATGCATTTAAATCAATCGTTCATAATCAAAGTTGTGCTAATTAAATATCCGTTGTTTATGCTATTGGCCTATTACTGCATTTCACCTTCACAAGGAGGGTCAACTGGAAGAAATGTGTAGCCCCATTTTATGCTTGTGTGATGATCAGTTAAAGTTTTGGTTTTTATAAAATTCCTTGTTATTTGGTATGGCGGATATGCTTTAACAATTAAATGAAAGTTACCGGATACATGACAGATTGAAAATGAAAAATCAATTTGCTATGCTTTGTTGCTTAATTAAGCACTTGTTTAATATATTTGTCATTTATTTGTTGCAAAATAATACATATTGATCTCATTTATTAGCAAAACCTAGTTAAGAGCAGAATGTTTCATCGATGGGGAAAAATGAATTTCTGTTAACCAACACAAAATGGCATTATTTTATTCCTGAGAAGTGAAAATCATTAAACATCTTCAAGAAGAGAACTCGGTTAAGGCATTGTATCCTCCATAGTGTTTAATCTCGGTATCTGGATCGGCTGATCCAAAACATGGCCCAAATTTTTATTTTTTTTAAAAAGAAAATTTTTGAGGGGGTGCTGGACGATTCATATTGGATCGTCCGATCTGACATGTCTGAAACTGAGTCAGAGAATTGTTAATAATTAGAGATCGGCTTGCGATCATGACTCGTCCCGAGCCGATCTGAACCAGGATCGGCCGATCCTTTACACCATGGTATCATTAATACATTAAGATGATGGTTGCCTACCGATAAGCCAACTAATTGATTCTCATATGCTCAAATATGATTAAAGAGAAAAAAGAAGGAAAACAACTATTACCTGTTACTAGGACCACAATATGAACAATAAGGCATGAGTAGGCCATTTTATGCTTGAGTGATGATGCAACTAAAGGTTTGGTTTTAGCAAAAGCCCATGTTATTTAGTAACACAAATATGTTTTGACAATTCAATGGAAGTCAAAATCTAAACTGACATATTATAGGATATAAAATGAAAAGTTAATTTAGTATGCTATGTTGTTTAATCAACTACTTGTTTAATATGCATGGTGTTGATTTGTTGCAAAATAATATGTCTTGACCTCTTATGTATAGAAAAACCTAGTGATAAGCATAATATTTCTCGAATAGATCAAAAAAAAGAAAGAAGGAATTTACATTATCCAACACAAAAATGGTATTATTTTCATTTAAAAATCATTAAAATCATCAAGAAGAGAATTTCTTAGACTTTATCCTCAGTACACAAGAATGCTGCTTGCCTCCTTACTAGCCAACAAATTGATTCTTGTATGCTCAACTGTGAGTAAAAAGAAAAGGAGAAGGAAAATAACTATTACCTCTTTGTGGGGCAACATTATGAATAATACTACGTGTGTCCTTATGACTTATGAGAAACAATACAAACACTAGTAAAACATCCTATATGACATAAGTATAGCACATCAATAAAACTGCATAATACACATATTATTCTGCACATTATATTATCTAACAAAAACTGTCATGTTTGCATCTGTCCAATCGAGCTTATATAAAAATTTGCTTGCCCAAGGTTTTTAAATGTTGATATTGTGGGACATCACGCCTCTAAAGCAGGAAATACTAGTGGAAATATTTTAATTTGACATTGAAAAGAGAAAAAAGAGATATCAAGAAATGTGGGAAACATTCTGAAAAGTGGGAACTTTCAATAAATCATCTGGAAATGTTAGAATGGAAAAGACTGCATTTAAATAATGTAAGCTATTATGAAGACAACTATAAGAACAAAAGAGCAAGTATACGAATGTATAAGGTATCTCTAGGGAAAGATAACATGTTCTTGTGTATAGATGATAACACTAGCATCCAAAATGGCATTCAAATGTTGTTTTCAAAATTGAATTTACATATCATAGTATAGCCTGGAAATGTTCCTGCAGTGCACTTCTATTTCAACAAGGTAGGACTCATGATTACAAACATTATTTAACCCCAACTAGTTGTCACATCAGTTGAGTTAACCTTCCACCATGAATATAATTCACACACTAGTTTGTACTTCATCCCATTCTGAGTTCTTTGAATGGGATATTCAACACCGCCTCCACCTGATTTCCCAACACCATTTCTCATGCCCAATACCACTAGTAAGAGAAAAAACAATTAATATATCATCAATCACAATTTTTTTGTCATTTATGAAATATCATACATTTATTGTCTACTAAGTTTAGTATCAACCTAACAGTATACATGACCTAAATTGATCAATAAAAGCTTCTCTATTCTAATTATAAATTTTTTGAATCTTTCATTTTTTTTTGTAAATAATAAAATGTTGTTTTCAACCATCATATTCAAAATGTTATCGAATAATTATATAACTACTTAATTACTTATTTATATGGGTTTTTGAGACTTACACAAAAAAGAACAAACTGTAGTTTTTGTTGAAATTTCTACCTATGGGCTAATATTCTCCAAAGAACAAACTGTACATTGGGTTTTCATTTTTTGCTTACTTGTAAATTTCTATATATGATTTTATACTAATATACTCTCATTACGGATCAAAAAAAAAAAACTCCAAATACGAAAAAAGCATTATTTCATAAATGTCGCTATATATGCAATATTTCGCATGACATTCTGTAAATTTAGTATATATGACATGGTTTATTTTGATCCCATGCAATATGTATATATTGAGTAGTGTATAGTGATATTTCAAACATTTATTGTGTCAACATTTGTATAGTACATTTGCCTTCTATAGGGAAAAGTGTCATATATGGATCATAATGGCACTTCCCCATTAGGGGGCGGATGATGTACCGGTCTTTATTTTAGGCTATTCTATGGGCGCTTTGGGGGGAAGAAATAGGAGAATATTTTTAGGGACATTCGTTATCGGTTCGTTTGTTGGTAGATTCCATCATGTATTAGGTAGCTTCGTGGATGGTGGTGTTGTTGGCTTTTGAGGGCATATCCATATTAGATATCACCAGGTGTTGGGGGAGGTGATAGAGTCTTCACCCTTGCATTTGTCTCCTTACAGTGTGTGGAGTCCTCCTACTTTGGGTCGTATGAAGCTGAACGTTGATGGTTCTTGCTTGGGCAATCCGGGGCCCTCAGGGGTTGGTGGTGTTTTCAGGAATCATGGGGGTGTTATTTGTCATGCCTTTTCTGGCCTATTGGTACAGGTGACTCCACTCGAGCAGAGATTTTGGCCCTGATTACGGGGCTTCGTGAGACTCTATCATATGGATTTGTGGAGTCGGATGTAGAGGGAGACTCTTTCTCAGTCATTTCCTGGACGAGGGATTGTGGCCAATTTCCTTGGAGATACAACCATTTTGTGAGCCTGGCTAGATTTTTGGTTCGTGATGTAAATGCCTCGTTAACACACATCCCTAGATCGGTGAATAGCGTGGCTGATTCTTTGGCGAGGAGGGTGTTGGAGAGGACTTTTTCTTTGGGATTCCCGAACCAGAGATGATAGGGATGACAATATTTAGTGGTGGGAGGATGCATTGTTAGTTCTGTTATGACTACATGTGTTGCACTCTCATCTGTTTTTATTTCCTTTTGTTTTATTGGTCCTTTGTGGACTCATGTACATATTAAATCTTATCATTTTGATTAATAACATATTTCTGTTATCGATAAAAACAGGACCGTAACCAGTGAAGGTCCTGTTGAAACAGGGTCTTGAGAGGGGCGGACTGGCAATAGACCTAACTTTTGGCATTTCTGCAGAGTGGCTGTGCTAAGACTTGAAATTGGGTTTTCTTGCTGGCATTCTGAGTTTTTACTGTCACATCAAGTGACGGTCCCTGGGAAAAGTGTCATATATAACACAGGAAAATACTCACTCCACCAAGCATGTGAGTAAAAAAATAAAAAAGAAGAAGAAGAAAGGCCGTATTTACATAGATCATGATGCATTCCACTGTTTTAGCTATATACTTGGGGTGTAGATGTTCAATGGCATTCAGTAATGTTGTCACTCTCTCTGATCATATAACTACAGAAGCCCATGTAATAATCTTCGGATGTATATCTTCCACTGTTAAAGGGGATCAGTATAGGTCCTTATGGATGTAGTTTTACTTTTTTATGCAAATATTAGATTGATGGCTGCTCAGTGGGATGGGAAAAATCCTCTGTTGTGTATGGGAAGTTATCTCTATCTATTATTTGACCTTTAAGATGTGTTGTTGGCTCCGCTTTGCTCGAGGTCTTACACCTTGTAGGCCTGCATAGGCCTATCTGATACTTTATATCTCCCCCAGTATCAGTCAATGGAAGAAAGCTGTGCATTCAGTATTTCTTGGCGTTGGTACAAGGCATACTTCAAAGGATCCTTTCTACTAGCAGTAATATCCTGTTCCTTGATCTGTCAAAATGAATTCATCAGGACTTTATGGTACTGATCCCCTAAAAATGTGGTGCTTTAGATAATCTAAAAGTTTCACAAGTAGAAGATCATTTCTTTTGAGGACTGTACTGTCATGTTCTTTATAAATAAATCAAAGAAGGTGGGATGGAAAATTCTTTTAGCTGTCCCTTTAGCTAAAGAACACTCTTATTTCATTCACTGTCACCTCTGAGTCGTGTTGACTGTCCTTTTAGGTGATCTTTATTCTACATGAAATAGGTCTAAGAAGTGTTCATCATTCTTGCTTTAGTTACATTAATGTTCTAGAAAATGGGTTAGATATTTTTAGCATCTTTAGTTGATAAACATGCCCCAACTTGCATATATTCCAGAATCAAGGTGCTAGTATCAGTTTCTTTGATGAGTGCTAATAACCAATTGAAATACATTAGTTCCAGAATTTGCTAGTAATGTATGTAATTTTTGTGGCCTTGTATTATTCAACTTTATTTGGAATTTGAAGTTACCATTCTCTGATGATGTTGTTTGTCGTTTGAGATTATGTTTATGTTTTTGCGTATCATTTGCTGTCTTTGTCCTGTGTGCTCAATTTAGTTATATGTGTATCTTAGTTTATGTTGCAATACAGAGAAATTCCAAGACTGATAGCACAGCATATGGCAGACTTGGAAGCAGAGGTTTATTATCACAAGTTTCATCCAAAGTTGAACCAGTTTCATCCACTGCACTTCTTCTCTGGTAGTCGTAATCCTAATGCTATCCAAAATAGTAGTTGTGCATCACATGGTATTAATTCTGTTGGAATAATAAGAGCTCCACGAGGTGATGGGAAAGAAGCTATTGTCTTGGTGACGCCTTACAATTCGGCAAAGATTGAACCGAGTGACATTTTTTCATTAGGCCTTGCCTATTCAATATTTTCATTACTTTCGCGAGTCACTTGGTTGGCCAAGGACATTGTATGGCTGGCTGCAGATTCACGATATGGTGAATATGCCTCAGTTGCTGCTTGGTTAAGAGATTACCATACGCCTGTATTCAGTAGTTATGGAAAACTAGATTCTGACTTGTGTCTTGAAGGCAAAACTTTTTATGGGTTAAAAAGGAATCAGATTACAGATAGAAGAATTTCTGATGTTTTTAGACGTGCTGGAACTATGGCTGCTGCCCTTGTTGTTAAGGTTGTAAATAAACGTGAAGAAACTGAGAAGGATACTCTTAGTATATATGCTGAGGCATCTAATGGGCAGATGCCAAATCTAGACCTCATCAATATTGTGAATTATTTGGCAGTGCATAGACAAGGTTTGCGTGTAAAGGTGGAGAAATTTTATTCGTTACTTGACTCTGAGTGGCTCAAAATTGTTGGCACAATATTTGAGTCACTAGGCAAAGTGGCTGGAAGCATTAATCCCCAGTGGAAATTTGGTATTCCTGTTGCAGACTATGTTGAAGGTGCTTCTACATTTGCAAGTTCAATGTATTATCAGGTAATTAGTACAAATTATGGGTCTGCTTGGTAACTGTTTAGTTTCACATAAAGAGTAAAAAGCTATATAACAAGGGAAGGAAGTCATACATGTGGAATAGGCATAGGAATAGGCTATCTATGCTGTACTAACATGTGGATACATGATTCACATTCCAGATGTTTGGATCTGCATTTAGTAGCTCCAGTCACCAAGACAATCCTCAATTTGAAAATAGAGTTGGTGAGATGATTGTAATCATCCATTTATTTCACATTCTTTTGGGCATTCAAAAGTTACTGTGGATGGTTGATAAAAAAAAGTCTTCATATCAAATACTGGTATCATTTGATGGGAAGCAGTTTTTTACTTTTGATTAAATGTGCATGTTGATGATGCTTTTGATTTTTCCTTTAACAGGCCCTGGGTGTTCCCACTGGATCACATGGTGCTTTTCGTGATTACCAAGTTGATTCCATTACATTGGAAATTTCATCGAAATTTCCTTTGAATAATGAGGTCAGGCGATCCGAGTTTCTTTTGCGAGGTGGCAGGTCAGTGCTCATTTACCTCTTTGCTTCTTGTATTATTTGCATAAGGTAACTAGATTCATCATGGTTTAAGTATTGATTTCATATGTGATATCAGTCTTCCAAAACCTACATGTATTAGTCCATATCAGTCAATATGTATCGGGTGTTTGCCGATACCATTAAAAGATCAAGGCATTTGACATGTATCAGTCGACTACTTTTACCATTTGGTTTGTAACGGCTCCCTCAAAAGTCATACAACTTGGCCGATATGTAAAGGTATCAGCCAATATATAAAACCTTGATATACATGGTATCTGGGATCTGAGAAGTCTATCTTGCTGTAGCACCTTAGAAATGAACCACTATCTTGCTGTAGTACCCTAGAAATGAACCAGTATCAATATCTCATCAGTGTTAGTGTGAGTGGTTTGTGGACTCTTTCACTGTTTTTAAATAATAAGAACAGTGGTGATTATGAAGAAAACTGGTGGTGGAGATTAGGTAATACTTCCCCTAACTTCTATAAAGATAATCTTCTTTCTGCATACAACCGTGCTTGTCAGTTTCTAAGTTGTTGAGTGCCCTTCTATAATGAACAATGGTCCTCAAAATGGAAAATGCTAATTTGCACCTTAAAAGGGAGGTTAGCATTCTCCTTGTTTTATGATTGGCAAAAAGCACACCTCACTTTTATTCATTTTGAGGGCAAATCGAGTCATTTCACTTCAAAATTTAGAAGTATGAAAAGAGGAAACAATAGAAAGAACAATGAGGACAACTCTCTCTCTCTCTCTTTCTCACACACACACACACACACACACACACACACATCGATTCAATCTTTTTGCGGATAGAAATGGAAATTCAATAGTTTTTTTTTTCTCCGAAAATCGATGAATTAGTTAAAACAAAGCAATGATCTGCAGAATTGGGAACTCAATCTGTTGAGTTGTGGCCTTTATAGACATAGTCAACCATAAAATATCATTAACTCTGGAAAAATAACTCAAATTAGCTTGATTTGAGCAGTCAATTAAAAGCATTCATCATTCTTATAATTTCTTACCATGGGAGAGACAATTGATAAAGATCCAAGTTTGAAAATGTTGCTTACAAAAATAGTTCAGGGATTCAACCCAGACTTTTGACTTGAGTGGGTTGACCATTTGGATGGTTTGACTGTCTGACCTAGTCCAAGTATGAAATATTGCTCATAAATTTTTTTTTTGGCGATGCAACTGCCTTTTTACATCTCATTTTTCCGGGGGTGTATGGAATGAAATTTGCAAAATTGTTTACTTATTAGTCGTTGAGAAACTAAAAGTCATTTCATGTTGTTATTAGCATCAAAATGCCAGACGGAAGATTTTTCTGAGAAAAGATTGTAAAATGATTGAAAGTTTTACCATTGTTTGAAAATCCTCCCAAGATTCAATAGAATGTTGGGAAATATTGTGATATCTCATTTTATAAAGTAACTAAACATCTTCCTTGATTTTTTGTTGTCTTCCTTGTATGATCAAAGGTCATTATTGGGTCAATAACGGTGACACTGTTAATCTACAGGGTGTTAAATCTCCATAATTTTTGGCTGATTCAGATTATGCTCGCATTGTTCTATGCAGGTTGATTGAAGGAGTTATACGGTCAGTGAACAACCTCCTTGAGAAATTTCACCAATCCTTTTTTCTATATTTGTTAACCTCTTCCAGTAGGTTCGTCTCGGTAGGAGTCTATATGATCCCTTTTGCACTACTTGTTACTCCTCTTCCAATAGTTGCAGCTGCTCTTTATTCTGGTGCTAATAAATTTGGTTCCAGTCCAACAAGTGACAACAACCACAATCCTTGTCTAGTCTCTATGGATGAGCATGGCACTACCACTACAATGTCATGGAGATGGCTTCACGCAGCCAAAGTGGTGTTTATAGTTCACTTATGGGGTGCCATTGTTTCATTGTTGCCCCATCTCATTTGTCAGTTACAGGATAAGAGCCCAGTAACCTGCATGTTTACCTGGGTTGCTCTCTCAATTTTCACCCTCCTTGCCTTGTACTGGATGTTGAGCTCACCTTATTCACATGACAGTGCAACTCTATCTCGTAAGAAGGAATGGGCTATCTTGAAGTCTGTGATGATTGCAGCAGCAGTGATTGGTTTGGGTCTCATGTCGATCATCAACTTTGCAACAGCACAGATTGGAGCAATACTGATGGTTCCAATGTGTTTGATGGCCTACCCTATGAAGCTCGTAGGTAAAGCCTGGAGATCAAGAGCCTTCATTTTGGCAGCTTGTAATTTTGTGTTGGGGTTCATTGGGTTTCCACCAATTGCATTACTTGTATTGAAAAGTGTAACGGAGGGGTTCGGCAGTGTCAGTATCGGCGACTTCTGGAACTGGGTGGAATCCCTCTGGGCATGGAACAGTGCTACATACCTCTACTTAGGACTAGTTCATCTACCTTGCTGGGTGTTGTGCGTGCGCATCTTACTACATCCTTGTTAACTCTTCTGGATTGTAAAAGCTGTTATTATTGTGCATTAATATTAGTGAATCAATTAGTATGTGGAACCCTTTTCAACATGTTGCAGAAGATAAAAAGGCCTCTTTACTTCCACATTCATGTTTATTTATCTATTTCTGTAAATGCTTGCTGATAGTATTTGGGAATGGGGCTTGCCTCTGGCATCTTCGCCATTAGAACCCCGTCTGAAATAGAATGGAGATGACAATTCTGATCTGTCCTGTTAATCCATCTGAATCCCACAATTTAAGTCGTTTCGGATTGAGTATCCCAGCAGTAGCCTCTTTGTCCTTGTCAGTTGCTCTTCTTCCAGTACAG
Organism: Pachysandra terminalis; assembly: GCA_031762675.1. Lineage (NCBI taxonomy): Eukaryota > Viridiplantae > Streptophyta > Magnoliopsida > Buxales > Buxaceae > Pachysandra > Pachysandra terminalis. The sequence continues at coordinate 5,204,914 of JAUPMG010000006.1, read as the reverse complement.
GATATACAGACATGTATGCTAATCCTGGCTCAGGTCTCATATTTCATCCCAAGGGAACGAATTTTGTTAAAATAAAACTCTGGAACAACCAACCAAAGATTATAACAGAAGGATAAGAAACCAACTTTGTCATCTTCACTTCCCCTTCAGATTTGTCTACTTCCTCTGCTTCAATTCAACTGATCAGCTTGAAGCCCAAAGATGCTCTTGATTCACAGCAAATTTGGCCTTACGTCGATCAGTCAACTTTTTTTGACGATGGAGGATGAAGAATTGAACACGATCAGCTGAGTATTTGCATGTTCAATCGTCATCTTTTCCACCATTAGGACAGAGGGTAGCCACTTGCAATTGAAGGGAATGATGCTCTAGTTTTACAGGTGAGCCTTGTAGATAAGATGAGATTCGGTTCAGGATTCAATGCGGATTGCACTGCTTTACCATCTTCAGTTGCTGAGCTCTCACTGAACTTCCCTGGATTGCTTGGGATATTGCACCTTGTCCACTAAAACCTCCGTCATTGTCCAATTAACTAGTAGTCAGTAGTCACTTGACAAAGGAATGGAGAAGAAGTCAGATAAATGTGTTCTGAAAGCTTTTATACTTCAATTCTTTGAAAATATGAATATGAAATGGAAAACTTTCAACATCACCACAGATTCTTATTTATGATGTATCTAGTATAGCTTTAACCATAAGAGGAACAAGAAAAATATGAGGAAGGTCCATTGAGAGGGAAGGTCTGCATATCAACAATGCATCAATGGAAAGATGAAAGGGTTAAAAAAGATAGCTTTGTATTGAGTTCAGTAGAGGTTCTGGCCAACCCTACCTTGACCTTATAGGAACCCACTCTATACAGACTTCAATTCCAACATGAAAGTGAAGCAAATTTGTGATCAAATCTATATATAAAAACCATTTATAGTTGAATAGAAAACAAACAAGATGGCTTCAATTTGAGTATTGGCGACCCAATCACAGCACTAATCCAGTTTGTAGCTTGCCAAACCTAAACCTGTTCTTACAGGTAAACTTTGGGCAGGTTATCATCTAACCCGCCCCATTGCTATCTTACGTGAAACAATAATATGGTTCAATGACAGCTGCTCTTTTGTGCACTGTACTACAAAAGACATGTCCTTGTTTTCCTGAATGCCAGCCAAGAAGCACTTGGAAAGAACACTTACATAGTTCTTTAGAAGACGATCATAGAGTCACCAATGTAGTCTTCCATTTCTTTTTGAGGTAGTAACTTCCTGAAGGATGCGTGCTAAAAAAGTGTGCCATTGACGATAACAATATTGGAAATAAATTGGAAGAGGTGAATACCTACTCAATAGACCTTATCACCCATGCCTTACTCCTTATTAAAGAATTTATGAAGCGCTTCCCTAGATTCACCATCTAGATCATCCTTGACAAGCAAATCAACAATAAGAGATGTAGTATCCGCATCAGCTGAGAAATCGCTCTCAACCATTTTATGAAACAGTTTAATTGCCTCATCAGGGAGATTGTGTTTGCACAAGCCATCCATCAATGTCCTATAGGTAACTATATTTGGGTGCATTCCTTGCATCTCATTGAAGAGTTGTCGTGCAGCCACAACCCGACCTGTAAGGCACAGTCCACCTATGAGAGTGTTATAAGCAACAATATAATGAATCAGTCCCTTTTGAGACATCTCTTCAAAAAACCGCATAGCCTCATCTATCCTCCACGTTTTGCAATAGCCATTAATCAATACATTATAGCCTATAACACTAGGCTTTAAACCTTCAGCTAGGATGCAATCAAATATTTTCAATGCCTCATCCATTCGGCCCTTCAAAACATATCCATCCATCAATGTATTGTATGTGAGATCCTATCAGACTTGACACCTCTTTTAATCATTTCTTCAAGTACTTTTCATGCTTACTCTACCATCCCTTCTTTGCATAAAGCATCAACTATAATGTTTATGGTTACACGGATAGGACGATACCGGTCCGTATTGGCCGGTCTGGATTGGGACCGGACCATAGCGGTCCGGTTTCAACCCGCAATACAAAGGAATATATTGCTGGAGTATGGACTGGCAGTCCGGTGACTGGTTCCGGCTGTCCGACGACCGGTCCCGCCGGCCCCTCCGATCAGCCAATCCGGCAACCAATACCGCCGGTCCAGCAGTCCGGCGACCGATATCCGCCAGTCTGAAAAAATTTTCATTTTTTTTTGTTGCTTTCTATACGGGATCCGGACCGGCTGCTACCAGTCCGGACCACCAGTCAGGACCGGAACCGGACGGGATCAGCCCGGCCTCTGGTTCCGGTATTTTAAACCTTGATAATGTTAAAAGTTATCACATCAGGTGAGATTCCCCGACCTAGCATTTCATTGAATAATTTTGTGATTTCTTTCCATTGGCCTACACGGAGCAATGCACGGATTAAAGTGTTGCATGTGACAAGATCAGGTTGCTCACCTCTTCGTATCATTACTTTGAATAGCGCAAGTGCGTCTATAGTCCTCCCTTCCTTGCAAAGAGCATACATCAAAATGTTGAAGGTTGTTAATGGTGGGATTCCACGACCTATCATGTCTTTAAGAAAACCTGTGGCTTCTATCCACGTGCCTACATTGCATATTCCATGGATTAATGAATTGTAACAGACGACGTCTGGTGTAATGTTTCTATCAAACATTTCTTGGAAGAGATTCAGGGCATCGTTGATGAGTCTATTCTTACAGAAACTGTCAATCACAATGCTGTAAACTACTAGGTCTGGCTTAATAGAACTTTGCTTCTCCATGTCCTGTAGTAACCCAAGAGCCCTGTGAGTGTTTCCAGTTTAGCAGATACTATTAAGTATAGATGTATAGGTGATTTCATTAAGTGGGTATCCATTCTCGATTATTTTGTCAAACAACTCCATTGCCTGCACCATGTTATCCTTCATACAAATCTGGATGAATTCCTATGGAAATCATCTCTTTATATGTAGAAAATGCAGGGAGACACTGTTTCACCTTGGAGATGGCATACAATAGGCGATTAAAGTACAAAAAAAAACCCACGGCAGGGGTCGAGTTTGAATTTGAACCATAGAATGGAAGAAACCCAAAGCTTCATCAACCCTAAAGGCTCCAGATAACAACTAGGTTCCATTACTGTTAGTCACAGAATAAGAAGTGAAGTCTCGTTCTACAGGCCTATCAGAATGAAACAGAAGGCAAGTTGCTCCGTGAGGATGAATAGCGGGAGAATAAAGAGAATAGAGGAAAGTGATGATACCCTTTTGGTGAGCATACGCAGAAGCAGAAGCAGAAGCAGCTACTCTTCTTCCCCTTATTATTATCGTCATTGCAAAAGAAAAAAAAGCTGTAGCAGCGACACTCTTCTTCAAGATTTTCTTCATTCATTTTTTTTTATTTTTTTATTTTTTTGATAATGAGAAGATTTCCTTCAATCAGCTAAGCTCTTAAATTGAAATTTTTGTCTCTTGCAATCACTTTTTTTTTATTTTTTATTCAGAACTATTTTGTAAGCACCATTTGCATTCATAGAGGAGAGAGAGAGTTTCCCATTTTGGAATGGTCTCGCACGCATTCCAAAATGCTTTTCTCCAAGAGTCGTCTCTCTTTTCCTTCTCTAAATTCTCTTTTCCATACTCGTTTCATTTCTTTACTTCTTATTAAATGCTACACTTTTTATTATTCTTTTCTTTTTATATCTTTACTTATGACTCTTTTTATTATTCTTTTCATCTCTCTACTTCTTACTCATTAAATGCTATTTTTTATTTTTTTTCCCTTCTCTTTTAAACTTTACAACGATTAATCTCTCTCTCTCTCTCTCTCTCTCTCTTTTAATGTCCCCCTTGAGTCGTTTAGCTTTTTTCTCCTCTCTTTTAGCTTTTTAATTTTTCTTTTCTGATTTTACTAAATTAATTAATATTTAAGAAATGTTTTAATGTCCCCCATTTGAGTCGTTTAGCTTTTTTTCTCCTCTCTTTTAACTTTTTAATTCTTCTTTTCTGATTTTACTAAATTAATTAATATTTAAAAAATGGAGGCCTGTAAGTAGATCATTTAATCTCTGTTTTTCCCTTCGAACATTACAACGATTAATGTATATATCCGCCTTTTTTTTTTATTTTTTTTATTTTAAATGTCCTTTCTTTGAGCAATTTGATATTACTTTTTTTTTAGCCTTTTTTTTCCTCTCTTGTAGTTTTTTAATTTTTCTTTTCTGATTTTAATAAAAAGATAGGCATATTGAAACTTAGCAATGTGAATGCCTGTTTATTTATTTATTTTTTTCCTAAAAAAGATTTCTGTTTTTCCATTCATTTTTTAACTTTGGTTTACGTTTTTTTTTTTTTAGTCCTTATCTTTTTCAGGGCTAAAATTGTACCTCTTGGTGAAGAAAAGAAAGAAGAAGAGAAATCTCAGTAAATATATCTGCTAATTGTATGTTTCTCTTTCCTCCTATGCTTTGTCTTTTAGTTTACAATCTTTGTATGAATTGAAATGGTTTAATTTATTTTTGTGCGTTATATTCTTATTTAATATATTTTTGTCCTACTTGCATGTTTAATCGGCTACAACTGCACACTTTGCCTTTTAGTTTACAACTTTTGTATAAATAGTAATGATTTAATTCATTTTAATTTATTATTCTTATGCAACTACTATTTCTCTTCAAATTATTTTCTCTTAAACCTGGATATATTATTTGCAAAAAATAAAAAATGATAATAAATAGGAACAAATAATGATATACTAAGATTCCCTTTCCTTTATTTTTTTCGGTATATTTATTGCATTGATTTTAATGTCCTCCAAAAAATGCAATAGACAGTAACCATGATTGTCTTCGGTTTTATCGCATATATAAAAATTATAAATATCAATTAATATAAAAAAATGTCAATTTTGCCAGACAGAAGCAAACCAACCAAACTACATACCTAATCCATAAATAGAGACCATCGCTAACCTCCCTTTCATTTGATCTTCAACACATAAATATTTTCTTATTTAAAATGTATTATAAATCTATACAACCAATAAATTGTATTGTTCTCTCCATCCTTCTTTTAAAATATTTAATGTAGTATTTCAAACAGGATAATCAATATACAAAGAACCTCAACTTGCTTGGCATTTCCATCTAATGTCGACACAATGATGTGAAAATTCTATACATCGACATCCATTTTAAAGATCCTCCCAATGCTTGATGTGCTCCCAACAATTAGCTCAAAATCGTAGGATGCAAAGCCTACAACAAAGTAGAGGCGCAAGGGATAGAGAGATTCCTATAATGCAATGCTCTCACCATCCAATATATAATACACGTCATGGTGATTATATTGCAAATATTTCTTCATCGAACTATCAGAGCTCCATCGACGAATGTATAGGACCTGGCTCGAGTACAAATGACCATCATATGGTACATGATAATCTTTCTACAAGCTATGGTGTAAGCCTCAAAGATACTCCTTCAACTTCTCAAATAATATCCACCGTATTTGATGCATCAACATCTAATATGCCGTCTTCTTCTAATAGTAAGACAATCAAACCTTTTAGGAAATTTTCCTCTTAATTTAGTTTTAATTACTTCTCGTCAATATATCTTTTTACAATAGGCATCTGACATCCATATTGTCAGTCTAGGATAAGGAGACATCGATTCACAGAACGTTCGGAGTTTGGACTACCTTAACACGTGTTGGAAAGGTGGGGCTCATATGTGGATTCAAAAAAGATCATCCAAAAGTACATTGAGAAACCCAGAGTTCTATCTTTGTTGGCAAAATGGAAAGGTAGACTTGCCATTGATTTTGGAGACACATACATTCTTACAAAAATTGTTTGAAGGAAGGCACAATACAAGATGTCACAACACGAAAAACTGAAATAGAAAATTCCTTTTCAAACAAGGGTACAATAGTAATTTCATAGGATAAGCTATATCCTTAAAAACTTATATAATAACTATACACTTAACTTAGCTTATATTATTATATGAAAACTTTATATAATCATACATTACAACATATTATATTGTTTAAGGCTTATTTAATGAAGTGTTGGCCTTAATTGAATTGTCTTGGGCTTAATTAATGAGTATTAGGCTTTATTAAAAGAAACTGGGCTTATAAACCTTAATTGGGTTTAAGTGATTAAGTAAGGATCTTAATTAACTAATTAGCCTAATGGGCTTAAGGCCCAAAATCCACAATTTAAACTTAAAACTTACCTAATCTCGTTTTTAATAAAAGCCTTTTAGAAAACATGAGTTAGAAAGTCATTAGGAGTCTTAAACAACTTAAAAATGAAACCTATTAGTTGTACTAGGATTCCACATTAAAAAAGATAATGAAAGACTAGTTTAAGTAAGACTAGAACACTAAATAAGGATGATATACATTCTAATTGGAATAGGATAATAGTAATTAAACGAAGATAAATACTAGATTAACTATAAGGAAGAACTTAGATCAAAATGCCATAATTTAACTAACTATATTAAACGACGAAGATTAATTAAGATAATTAAGGAATTAATCCTAAACTAATGAGAAAGCTAGATTAGATAATAATTAGAACACATTAATCTAATCTAAGGATAAATAAACCTTAATCAATCCTAAGCTAAAT
>JAUPMG010000006.1:5175438-5191059 GCA_031762675.1 Pachysandra terminalis | reverse complement strand
CCCCCCCCCCCCCCCCCCCCTTTATAGACTGAATCTTGGACTCATTCACTACTGATGTGGGACTCTAATGTGCCACCCCAGCCTGCCAGCATTCGTAGCCTGCCAGCCCCTTAGGCCCGTCCACGAGACACCTACCTGGAATTAGACCCCACAGTTCAATCAAACACCCAGACCACAATCAGAAATGCGGTCTAGAGGTATATCTTCCAACCATGTTGGACAGGAAATTCAGCATGACCCAGTGGCTCCGATTTCTAGCCTTTCACCTTCAACATCCCATTGTACCAACGGTCGGTGAACCATTCGGCTGACATTCTGGAAAGCGTTCACCGACTTTTCAGTGGAAGGGAGAGTTTTAAGATGCCTCCTACGCCTAGCCAACCGAGCTGACTACTAACATTCAAGAAATGGTGGGCCGGTTACATAACCAAATTCATTGTGGCAAAGGCATCAGCCATCATTTGCCGATTATAGCCATTGGAGGCTCCATCGAAGTTTGCATCCAAGGTACCTCAATTTTCATTGTCCCTATTGCTACTACTTCAATGAAGAAGAGTAAGGCCAAAGCAGATGTGCACCAATCTGTTGGCCATTCATCGAGGAAGAGAAGCCTTGAGGAATTTTTTTCCCTTTTAGCTAGTATTTCCCAAGCAAGTATGCGTTGCTTGCCTTTAGTACATTCTTCTGTTTGATTTTCATTTCTTCTATATCTATACTAAATTTCTCTTTTCCTTTGTCTTTGTAGCTGCTACCCTACATGCCCGTTCGATTGCCACCAGCCTCTCACTGGCTGAAGAATCCTCCTTGTGCTCAGCCATCTGCACCCCAAGCGACCTCCACCATGAGGGTGAAGACAGAGGCGAATGGCAATTTGCAGTGAAAGACCTCACTGACTCCTCCATCGATCGACCTGTCTTTGGAGGATGACATTAATGAAGAGGCTGCCAAGAGGCAGAAGCTGGAGAAAGCAACGAAGACCACTGAAGTAGTCGTGACCGATCACGGCAAGGCAGATGACGAGACAATGCTAGAGGAGAAGGCACCTGCGAAATAAGAGAAAGAAAAAGAAGAGCTGCAGTCGGTCTGAAAAAGGACCAAGAAAATGAAGATGAGGCCATGAAGGCCTCTAAAGATGCTGAGCAGGCTCCAGCAGAGGAGTGGAGTGAACAAGAAAAAGAAAGAATAGAAAGTGGAAGAAGAGGATAAGGGGGAGGAGCGACTGTTGGATCCTTCTCCTTCATCAGATATCATTCCTGCGCGTTCAGCCGAAGATGAAACAGCCAAAAACCCGATCGAGGTTCCTGAAGAAGCTGTAGACATGGACGTGGATCAGCCAACGACCATCCCTGTACTGCCTCCAATTTTTGAAGAACCAAAGAAGGCGTCCATTAGGCTCAGGCCGACTGGAGATGTTCCGTATAATTCTGAGATGTCTGAGGAGCACTTTGACAAGTGGTTCACTCAGGTTGACTACCTGATCGATGGCCCATTGACCACACCACCAGCGATCATTCCCCTCATAGCCTTCGTAAAGAGGTTAAGAAGGTTGAAGCAAGGATAAGGGAAGCTAAGCCTGAAGGAGATGGTCGACGGCCTTTATGCAACCGATTTCGACAATCTGATGGACTTTTTGGATGCCAACACTCGTATCGCTAAGATCATTCGACCCTTTAGAAACAAGTTCGGCCGCATGGCCAATTTTGTGGCTGACTATGAGTGGCTCTGGGAAAGATACACGCGATCGAGTTCGACTTTCAAATGACCGAAGCCTTTGCTCATGATTCGACAATCAAGCATGATCAATATCTTGTCCAGAAAACCATAATTTTCAAGCTTGACCAAGGGCCGAAGGATACTATTCTTTCATTGCATCGATGGATGTACATATCATGGAATTCCTTCAACAACGAGATGTGCTATTGTCCAAATACCATACGAGATGTGCTTTTGTCCAAATACCATAAGAATTCTACAATCAAGTAGGAACTTGAAGAAACCAACAGAGGTATTCGGCTAGGTTTACCAAAGATGATGGAAACAATCCGAAAGTCCCAACCTGAAGTTCCTTTACGAGAGAAGGACACCTTGCTTGAAAAAGCTGGCAAAGCTCTCAATATGAGCTTTACCGATATGTTTGGGCCAAGTGGAATACAACATAGGTCAATTTTTCATTTTTATTTTTGATGTAATCGGCCTCCTGGACCTCAATTGTAATCTTATGGCCGTTGGCCATTTTTGATCGATGATAAGGTTGACAATGTTTCCTTTTATCACCTGTTTGTTTTCTTCTGATTACCTGTTAATACTAGGCCGTTTTCATATCTACTTATAACTTCAACAATCATAAGTTAACACTTGGTTGTTTCTTTATAAATGTAAACCGACAACGGCCGTAACAAATATCTTCAATAGATAACCATCTCCACTTTGATCGATAGTGGCTCTTTGTCTCTATTTTCCCACAAAGTAGAAAAATACTTCTTAGGAAATAGACTTTGATGGTCTTCCGATAACTTGGTCATTGTAAAATTGCAATAAAATAAGAGCCACCTGGAAGTACACCCACCAGTTGAAAAGGACCTTCCCAAGTTGGAGACCATTTTCTGAACAGAGGGTCTTTCTTCCTTATATAGGGAGCATGGTCTTCCATACAAGGTTTCCCTCAAAAAAGTCCTTGTACTTGACCTTTTTGTTGTAGACCCTATAAACCTTCCTCTTTTTGGCCAAAAGGTTGTCAAAAGCCTTCAACCCGACGATAGTATAACTCTTCCAGTTCGATCAGCATTGGCTCAGTGAATTCGGTCGGAGTGAAGGTGTGTTGCATAGCTACCCTTAGTGAAGGCATCAGTACCTCCACAAGTAGGGCTGCATCATGACCAAATGTTAAGGCAAAAGGAGTAGTCCCAATACTTGTTTTGTAGGATGCTCGATAAGCCCACAATACTTGTGAAAGGAGTGTATGCCAAGACCGTGGCTTGTCATCAATAATCTTCCTGATGACAATCTTGAGGACTTTGTTGGTGAATTCAACTTGGCCGTTGGCATGAGCATAATAAGGTGTGGAGTTTACAATCTTGAAACCATACTCAGCTGCGAATTCGGTCACCTGGCCCCAGTGAAGACAAAACCCATAACGGCCGTAATGGTCACCTGGCCCCCAGTGAAGACAAAACCCGTAACGGCCGTAATGGTTTCACGAATTCCAAACCTATAGATGATATGCTTCTTAATAAACATGATAACGTCGGTTTGTTCAATCATTCTCATCAGCCAAGCTTCAATCCATTTAGTGAAGTAATCGGTGGCCACAATCACAAATCCATGAAGATTAGAGGAGATTGGATCGAATTTTCGGATTAAATCCATGGCCCAACCTCTGAACGACCATAGGACTGTAAACAAGCCGAGTCAAGCTTTGCCCACCACGGCCTGGGCTCATAAAATCTGGACAAGGCTCGGGCTCAGGCTCGACTAAGGCTCTCTAGTTTTTATCAAGGCTCAGGCTCGGCTCTGGAAAAGATCGGCTCGGCTCGTAAAAGCTCGGCTGATAAAAGACCACCTGAAAAAATAAAAATAAAAAACTAAACTTATTTAATGCTTTGTATTTAATATATAAGACCACCACCGCCACTAACTTTATATTTAATACTTAATATTATATATGTATATATATATATATAAGACGAAGTCAAGCCTACCTAAGCGGCTCAGGCTCGTTAAAATAATGAGCTTCTTTTTGGGCTCAGGCTCCTTACGAGCCTAAATATTGAGCTCAAGCTCGGCTCATGCGAGCCAAGCCCGAACCGAGCTAGCTCGGGCCATTTACATCCCTAAACGGCCATGGTTTAATGATAGGAAACATATCAACGGCCCTTACTAGATCATACTGCTGACATGACTACATCCTTTGAAATATCTTATACAATCGGCCATAATTGTTGGCCAATATTATAATTCTGAGGGAAAAAAAAAAATTCAAGAATAACAGTCGATCTAAAAGGAATACATATATAGTGAACCAATCTTCCCCTCTTATCATTAAAAAAAAAATAATTGATATTGTTGTCTTACATTCAGCAATAACTCACTTTTGTAAGGAACCCAAACGCACCCCCATAACCAACAACAGAAAGAAACCACCATAAACAACCACCAACCCCTCCACAGGAAACCAATCTTGAACCAAAGCAAATGTATACACTATACATGAATCTTCCTTGCTTCAGACAAAATTAACAGCTCCAGGGGTTCCAAACCAATATACTCCGGCGGGACTAAAGCCAACCAAAAAGAATGACATTTTTTTTTTTTTTAATAAATGGAAACTACAACTCTCTGACCGGAAGAAAAATGGCAAACTGGTAGGAACAGGCGTCTTCTGCCATAGAAAAGCCAGGCCCACTCGACGATAACTGAACCCGACATGCATTCAAGCATGTGTGGATATGTATGCCTATCCTCTTTGAGAAGTAAGAACACATTCAGATCCAGACAAATCTAACCTGAAGACTGGCCCACATGACTTCCATAAATGGTGAACCAACAGAACTCCGCCGGGATGCACACCCTCTCGGCTTATCCAACACCACTACTCAATGAATTGAGCAAGAACTCTATTAATCAAGACTAGCAACCACTATATCTACGGGACAGAAATCATGAGCTTGCTACTGCAGCCTTTTCCAGTTTCTCTTTCTCTATCTCTGCTCTCCTCTGTTCAGCATGCTGAGCAACCCCATTAGCTAATGCCTGATAGTGGAAGTCAAGTGTCTGCATAAGGTTCTGGAACCTTGATGGTTCCGATGTTTGCACGGCTAAGAAAAAAAGTTTCATGTCAGTCATCGTAAACACAACGAGAATTACAAACAGAGAGGACAAAATATTATTTACCTTTGACAGTATCCACAAACAAAACAAAAGGATCAACCACATCAATTGGTGATTGTAACTCTTCGTCATCACTGTAATCATCATCTGAATCATCATCGTCCTCATCAGCTGGACGGAAAGACTTCGCCTGCAAGCTCTTAATAGTCACAATAGAACATCAGGAAAAAGCTGAACCAACATTACAATGGCAATTTTTTATTTTTTTTGTGGAGGGGGGGGGGTGCGCTAGAGGTCACTTTCTCCTACATCTAAAACAGTCAATTTCAAGTTTCCCTCCACTCAATTTAACCTTTCCTTCATCGTTCCAGTGGGATATACTCATTTTTCTATTTTTGGTTACCAGAAATTCAAACCAACCATTACGAGAACATGTTAAAAGAAAAACACAAACTAAGAACCTGCATATACACATCATACAAAAGAGATTTCAAGAGCGGAGTGAAATTATCTTGACAATCACAATTATCAAAACATTCTAGGAGCATAAAGTCGTGTCCATTCAAATGATGATGCAAAGGTCACACACCTGCGCTGCTAATTTATGAAGTTTAATGCTATCGGCTTCATTCCCATTCTCCACATCATCTCCCATTTCTTTGTCAGACCCATCACCATCATCATCATCTTCATCACTTTCGAAGCCATCCATATCATCATCATCCTCCTCCTTTGCAGCTTCTGTTTACACAAAATTATAAATCAAGCATAGGAATATGCAAATAGAAGCCAGGGTAATACATAGGAGGATAAAAATAGAAGCCAGAGTTACACTCGTAACAAGCATTTATTTGAATAAACAAATCAATGAAACTTGTTGTCATGGACATTAAATCATCATTCAGAAAACGAATATAGAACTGGAAAAGAGAAAATAAAAAATATTACATAGAAATTAAGAAGCAACCTGCCACTTGGTCCTTGTAGGCAACTAGAAGATCAAGTGTTGCCTTAAAAACACGTTCCAGAGCTTCCCCTGGTAATTGATCCGCAGGAAGTGTAAAAAGAGAAGTTAATCCCAAGCAGCAAACCTTCTTATCATGTTCTCTGGCACGCACAAAAGAATGAGGAAAAAAGAGTTGAAAACCACACCAAAACCCTTCCAAGGACATACAAAGAGAATTGGAAGTGAATCAAATTAAAAATAAATTAAAAAATTAAAAAAAAAAAAAAAAAAAAAAGGAAAGAACCAAAATCACCTTTTAAAATTTGCACGTGCACCGCTCTTCTTAACTTGTTGCAACATCTGAAACCATACATTAAATACTTCTGTTGCAACCCCAAGCTTTTGCAAAATGCCGAGTGTCAAAGCAGCATTATAGTACAGAGCATCAGCTATCTGCAAAACCATTAATATTCTCTCTTTTACAAATTTTTCTTGGCCCAAAATGATCTAGCAATATGAGAAATTTCAAAGACATATCCTCTTGAAAACCTAAGAAACAAATAGGCGAGAGAGTTCCAAAAAGAAGGCTTCAGCAACCTTGGGAATTGTCTAAGAAATAATCTAGCCATCTAATGTCATTTTTTTTACCGACTTCACAAAGACCGAAAAGAGCTTGCCATCCAAAATCCTGTTGGTAAAGCAAAGTCATAATACACGCCTAAAGCATATTAAAATGAACTAACAATGCACAGAAACAACCTAATCCACAAACAGCTAGAGAAAATGGCATGATTTTTCAAATTTTTCACTGCTCAAATCAAGGCTAGAATTCTCACCACTTGCACCAGAAGACATTTCAAATATGACTTCTCTGTTCTACGCAGCCGGTCAATTGTAACTCTGAGATATGGCTCGACCCAGTGATCCACCTGCCCCTTGCAGTTCTGAAACACTACTTCAATGAGCTTTGGAGCAGGCTCAATATCATTGTCCTCCATATTTTTATCAGCCATGATCTGCATACCAAAGTCAAAGCCAATACCTTTTGTCACTCTTAGAAAATATGAACAAAATCAAATTTATTATTAAAGTAAAAATAATGAAAGAAGTGAAGAAATAAGAAAATAAAAGAGACTAGGGAACACAACCCACCCACCCACCCCCAACCCCTCATTTTCCTTGTTTTAACCCTGGAGCCGGGCTTAGAAGCGGAAGAAAAATTTTAATGACAGAAAAGGTAACTCACCGAGGAAAGCACATTCCAAAGACTTTGCTGGTAGTCCGGCTCCTTGCATGTAAGAAAATGCTCAGTACTCCTGAATATATAATTGTCCAAAGGAACCAGAATATCTACACGAAAATGAACTTTATCAAAAACCTACTGTACTAGAGATAACAAACAAGAAATACTTGAAAAATGCTTTTATGACAAAATTTAGCCTGGATACACATTTGTAAATCATGCAATACAAATCCATTATGAAACCTAAAAATTAAAAAAAATAAAAAAATAAAAAAATAAAAAAAAAAACACAGTTCAGAGAACAGAGCTTACAGTTGATAGACAAGCATCTTCAACTAACTATACTTTAGCAGCAAAGGATGGGAAAAAGAAAACGTGGGACGAGTTGAAAAGGATAGATAGAAGGGTACAAAAGAAACTATAACTGGTAATCTGGTACGAAAAGAAGGGAAAAATGGCAAAGATTTTAGGCAGCATATAAATGCAATGATTGATGGGCTTTCTTTTCAAAATGGAGTGCTTTCTATATCAAGGTATTATAGGCTTTGATGGGCTGGTTTAAAGCTTCTCATTAGTGCCATAATGAAAAGCAAGGAGAAAGATACAATACTAGATTAGACTGCCAAACGGAAAAGTACCATCCATTCAGAATGATTGATTACCCAATCATAGAGAACATGGCAATGTTGGCAGGAGGCACATTGCAAAGTAATTGAAGAGCCGCTGTGGAGCATATCAAGTATGGTGACAAAATTACCATAACAAATCCCCTGAAAATGGGTATTAGATAGATGGTAAGCATGATGAATTTCTATCAAGATTCTCCATTCATCTAAACAGATATATTAACCCAAAAAAGTTGCATCAGATAATATCTTTAATTTTTAAATGGGAATCAAGTCATCAACACACGTTGAAATGAAGTTGACAAAGAAGAGCACGCTGATATTAAATTCCAACAATAAGGATGGACAAAAGCAAGGTTATCAAAACACACAAGCGAGTCCAAGTGATAGACCTGGCCATCGCCTAGGTTCTGGCCTAGGCAATTGGGCGCTCGCCTAGGCGACATTTTTAAACAAAAGGAGCTATAATAAATAGATGCCACATATATCATTTATAGAAATAAAATATGCCAATATTTGAAATAGAATTTTATAATTTTATAATTCAGAAGTAATACTTTCATAATTCAGACAGTTAGAAACATAATTAATAATTTTTTTTATAATTATAACATAATCAATAATTTCATAACTCATATCAGATATTTAGACCTAGAAATTAAATTCAGAAAATAAAATAAGCAAAACAAAAAACAAAACAAGGCAGTAGGCGCAATAGGAGGAAGGGAAGAGTCTAGGGAGGGAAGAATAAGAGAGAGAGAGAGAGAGAGAGAGAGAGAGAGGAGAAGACATACCTGATTTGTCTCATGTTCAAGCTCTCCAGGGTTCAACAGTTGAACTTCAAGTCTTCAACTCATAAAAGGCTTATTGTCCCATGTAATTAAGACCTTTAAATCTTTAATATAACGGGTTAAAAACAAAACATAAGTGAACTTTAAATAATAAACTAATTAGAATAAAAGTAATTAATAAATTAAAATATCAAATTACAATTAATCAATTTTGCAACTCGGGCGACCATAGTGTAAAGGATCGTTCAATCCCGGTCTGGATCGGACGGGGACGATCCCCGAGTCGAAGCCAATCCCTAAAGACCCCTAAATGCTTCGACTCGGTTCGATACCGATTCAACTCAGGCAATCCGGACGAGTTGTATTGGTATCGGCGAGTTGGATCGTCCGATCCAGGACGATTCAACAAAAAAAAAATTGTTGTTCGGACCGAGACAATACCCAATCCGAAACCTAGTTGGATCGGCGATCCAACTTGGGATCGGACTGGGATAATACCCGATCCGAAACTGAGTTTAAACACTATGCGGGCGAATGCCCAACCAAATTAGGTGACCAAGCGGTCGCCCAGGTTTCCAGGCGCTCGCCTAAGCACACTCAGCCTAGGCAGGCATTGCCTGGACCTCTGAAAAACGACTGGTCGCCTAGGCAACTGTCTAGGCACCTAAGCGAGCGCTTTAATAACACTGGACAAAAGTCAAAACCCCTAGTCTAGGACATGCAAGGAGTTTAGGAGTGAGCTAATCTCAAAAATAATCATGCCATTTAATCCTCAGAATTGAGACCTGAAAAGATTTCATAGACCATAACAACTCTTTAGGGATCAACATTAGATGGTGCAGCAAAGTCAAGGTTTCCATTCAGAACTATGGTCTGCAACATTCAAGTGAAAATCGCGGCACGTCTCAAGCATTAAATCTGTCACCATAATACACACTTCTGAGCTTCATCAACTACATCTATTCCATAGTGATTTCACCCTTTACCATTAGCATATCTTTCATAATCAAACCCAAGTCCACCCAAAGTGCTCATTTACCATTTAAACATTTCATAATTGATCCAGTATATCAGAAAACCCTGTCATATGAAAAATGATTCATCAGGCTACCATTGACAACCGGAACGTGCTGCTGGGATGCCTTCCCCATTAGGGTTGAGGGTGTCCATAAGATCGGGATTCTGTGAACAGTTAAGTCACTAGCTGTTAAAAAGAAGCTCTTCCGATGACAATCTTCTGGTCTTCTCCCGGCTTGCTGATCTCTGTTCTAGTTTTTTTTTCTTCATTAGTTTCTTGTCTTCTTCTCATCTCACTCTCTCTTCCTTGTTCCAGTTGTTCTTATTTTATCTTCTTTTCTTCTTCCTTACATTCCCCTGCCTTGTTCTCTTCTCGCCCATACTTTTCTCTAGTTTTCTTTTCTTTTATCCACCTTTCACTGTATCTTGTTTTTCTGTTCTGCAAGCTTTCATTCATTGGAACATGTAGAGTGCAAGGTCTCAATCGACCTATCACAAAAATGTTCCTGGCATCATTCGGAAACTGGTGAGTGGAAAAAAAGTTATTTAATGTGCAAGGATTCTCTGGTGGAAACCATCTAGCGGTTAAAATTACAAAGATCAGTGGGGAACTTTCCTCTCCTGTTGGATGGTGATGAAATCGGATGTTTCTGTTGAAGATGGAGGAGGTATGTTAGAATCCGGATCAAAGAAGGGCGGTTGCGTCTCTTCGATCAGGTGAGAGAGTACTTCTGATTGAATGCCAAAATAGTATCAGAGGAATATTTGTTAAAGTCTCGGTGCTTTAAAGAATAGCAGAGGTTGTATGATTGCACTGCCGTGTCAGGGAATTGGAGGGAATACGTTATTCAAGCAACCTACATGTCCCTAAGACGAGTAGGTGGGACAGAAAATAGATCCAACAGGACTCTGCGGGATCACCAAATGCTTTGACAGGGATTGAAGGGATTTCTCTCTCTAACTCTATAGCCAGGATAACATTCAACTATGATTGGATTACAGCAATCTCCATATGCCCTAAGGATATATCCAGTTGTTCTCGACGGAGTTTAGCAGTTTAATGTCTAATTAGCACAGGCTTATGCAACTGGAGGGAAGTGGAGAAGGAGGCAGTGCAGGTTTGTAACCAAAGTGATGGAGTTAACATTTCACCCTTTTCTTAGTGGTTTCCTTTTCCTCGTTGTTTTGTTCCATTGCTTTTAGCGTTTTGCTAAAACTTTGGCTGTTGTACTTTTTCCTCTCATCTATATATACTTACATAACTTATCAAAATAAATAAATAAATAAATAACATCTGCCCTTTGTCCCCAAGACTGCCCTGCTCATTGCCAGATCGAAGGATGATACGAAATTATTGGTGAATCTACGATTCTCCATGCATTATCACCAAGGAAAGGGTGTAAAATCTCAATGTACAAATGGTTTTTACGAGCAAGGTGTTGGTCAGCCCTATTGCAGCAAACGAGTTTTGGATGAAGTGATAAGGATCCCCTTAAATGTTCTGGTGCCAGTAACATATGAGCCGTTTTGTGTGTGTGTGTGTGATGTGGTGGTGGTGGTGGATGGGAAGGGAGGAATCTGAAGAATACATGAAGAATGGCCTCCATAGGGTCAAAATTGAGATGGTGGATTGCAGGATTCCTGGGGGGGAGGGGGAGGCGGGTTGGTTCTTTGTGATGGAGAATGTTGTTTTGAAGTGTTAGTTGCTGGACTGGATCTAGCTACTAACTGGGGTAGGTCTCACAGGGGCGACGATGACATGGCAGTCTCTCATACATGTGTGATTGCATCAACAGCTATGGTGGGCCCTATTCTCAAAGCCAAAACGGTCTTGCCATGTAGCTAAACATGTGCGATGCATATTCAAGGGGTGACAAGTGTCAACGACGGTTCGAATTCGATGAAAATTCTAAATTCAAATAATCTTCCATTTATGGAAGGTTTGCGCCATAAGGGAACCAGTATTGGACCGTTCTATGATAGTGAACCTTGATTGGAGAATGGGCATATAATCGAGTACAGGGATCAAGCTGATGTTTTGGGTTTTAATGGGTGGGAGTTTTGCCAGTGCTTACGAGCCTGAGCCTCTTTGCCAATCTCAGGTGACACTTTCTTTGGCCCCATTACTCTTGGGCCCTCCTTTGGAAAACAGATATGGGCTCAATCAAAGAAGTGGTGCGAGGTCTATTGAGATAGGAACCTTGGACCATGTTAGGCCTAATAGATGAGGATCGGAATTGAGCCGGTCAATGGGTTGCTTTAGACCAGACTGTTTATGAGATGGGCATTATAGTAGTAGGAAAGGCTGCTCAAGTGGATCAAGAGTAAGTATAAGTTGAGACAAAAAATCTCCCTCGAAAGCATTGTTGGCTGAGAGCTGCTCCCAGTGTGATAAAGAACGCCATGGAGTTGGTGTCTGTTGAGATCTGAAAAGTATTAAGTCCCCCTTGCTTATATTATTCAAGGTTGCCGCAACAATCTCAGTGGAGCATTCATCCTTGACTGTGCTACGGATATGTACACATCAAGCATATCTGGAGTGGGTTGAGTGATGTATGAAAAAGGAAGCCATTGTATGGAAGTTGCTGATGGTCGTAATGCTTCTATGACCATGAATATTCAAAGAGGGTTTTACACACCAGGGCATGAGGGCATCCCTAATTGAGTTCGTAACCCATTTGTGTCATCATCAGACAAAGATTCAGAAAGGGAGGATTCGAATGACAACCCAGATGACAAAATACTCCTAACAGACCTTTCCCCTGTTTTAAGCAGTTTGAAGGAGCAACTCGAGTGTTGGTAAAAGAGCTGAAAAAACTGAGTTGAGGTCGCAGACTCGTAGGTGGTGATGAGAGAAGCAATAAGGGTATTTACAATTTTGTGAATGATATTCGACTAGTCGTCTGCTATGATATGCCTGAGAAATCTGATAAAGATAGTAGAGATTCTAATGCCGATATGGAGGTTGACATGCCTTCAAAAGGGATGGTGGAACCAGAATTAAGGTGTAATGATGTCCAGTTGGGGCCAACAATCTTTCTCACTCCAAGTGACTCAAAGAGGTTCTTCGGTGTATAGGGCGTGATGTAAGTGCATTGCGATCCTAGGTAAGGAATTCACTCATCTCTACCAGAATCATTCTTCTAATGTTAGTCAAAATCCGATGCGTTCGAACTCTTTGAGGTTTCTATCAGGTACACAGCTAGGGTCCTTGCATTGTCTGAATTATTTCCTTCATTCTCAACTTGCAATACGTGTCCTCTCTGCAATTAATAGCTTGCTGGTCTCTACTGGCTCACCAGAGTCTCCTAGCAGAGACTGCGCTGCAACTTTTATTCGTTGTGATGCTTCAGATGTTATGATATTGAATCAATCTGATAGAGGGGGATGGGCATCAAGAGGTGGGTGTCGGAGTGGGATGGAATAGAGAAATTGGCTTCAGTATATCAAGTTGAAAGGTATAAATAAGAATGGGTTTCTTGAGTAGCATCCATAAAGCAGTTCAGAGGCTTAGGAGCATCAATGACAGTTCTGATATCAATGTGTCAACATTATCTAGGGAATGGAAAAAATAGGATTGGTCCCTGAGATATATGGAGACATTGTAGGAGTCAAAGTAGTGTAAGTGCTGTGAATCAATGAAGATCCTTAGTACGAATAAGAGAGGGTTGGGGAAAGCGAGAAAAAAAGGAACAGTGAAGGATCATTACTGCAAAATCATGCCAGAAATTGGTATTCTTCAAAAAACTAGAATGAAGAAATTGTTAATCATTCGATGAGAAGATTAGGGGAAGAAAGGAGTTTTCAATGGGATATTTAACTACCTATAGGCTCATTGAGAGGGTTTGGCTTCTTGGGACCAAGATAAACTTGAGAATGGCAGATTCTCGGTATCCATTAGGTTAATTTGAGTCGATGCTAATTGCTGACTACCATGTATTCCCAAGCAAACCTAGGCGTAGGAGTGGGTTTTGGGATGAACTGAGAGACGAGAGACATGAGCGCTCATTGCCTTGGTGTTATATAGGAGATTTTGATGTGGTTAGGTTCGCAAGTGAAAAGAGGAAGTAGGCAAGGTGACCAGAAGTATGGGGATGTTTCCTCTGTGATTAACGAGTTTGAGTTGGTAGACTTCCCGTTATGAGGGGTAAGTTTTACATGGTCCAATATGCAAGAGAATCCAGTGTATAATAAGATTGGATATGTATCTTGAATCCTCAGATTGGGATACTCATTTTCCTTTCATATCACAATCAATTTTGGATACTTTAGATCATTGTCCCATTTTGGTCTCCACTTTGCCATTTTGCTTTAAAATATGTGGCTACATCATTCTTTTCGTTAGAACTTGGTTCAAGTTTGGTGGCCTGTTAGGATGTCTGATTCATCAAAATGGGCTGGGTTCAGATTCGTGAAACCCCCTAAAAGTGTCAAAGGAGCAGTTGAAAGCTTAAAACAAAGAAGAAACTAGGACGATTGATGTGATAAAATTTAGGTTGAATGAAGGGATCAAGAAGGTGGAGGGTAAAAAGGAAGGAACTGACTTAGGATCGATGATTTTAAGAAAACAGGCACTTGAAGGATGAGTTGAAAGATAATCGAGAAAGGAGATAACTTGGGAGGCAAAAATCTAGAGTAATCGGGCTTACGGAGGGGGATGGGAATATGAAGTAATTCCATAGGATTGCAAATGAAAGAGGATCGACGAGATCACCCAGTTGTTAACTAGGGATGAAGTAGCGATAGATGAGAAAGATAGTAGTGGAGGCATTATCTAATTTCTATTCAAACCGTCATAAATCTAAGTAGGATTTGAAGTTTGGTTTGAGGAACTTGGAGAACCCTAAGATTGATGAGAAACAAGTTTATTAGTTAGAAAAGGAATTCCCATAGGAAGAGATTGAGAAAGTTGCTTTAGAGATTGAAAAGGACAATGCCTTACTCAAAAGGGTTTCACTATGGCCGTCTTCCAGGAGTACTCTGAGGTGACCAGACATGATCTTATTGATATGATGTCTGACTTTCATTCTAGTGAGATTATTAATATGGTTACAATGCTACATTTCTAGCATTGATGCGAAAAAAGAATGGCATAATGGAACTGAAGGACTTCAGGCCGATTAGCTTGACAACCAGCCCATATAACATCATTGCTTAAGTGTTGTCCTTGAGATTGAAGGTCAATCTTATCATAGTATCAAAGTGCTTTTATTCAGGGTAAGAATATTCTAGATGGGGTACTAATTGCTAACAAGTGTGTAAAGGAAAAGTCTAGGTTAGGTTCCTCGGATCATGCGTGCAAGATTGACGTAAAAAAAGCATATGGAAGGGTGGAGTGAAATTTCCTAGATTCAGTCCTAGAGTAGAAAGGTTCTAGGAAAAGGTGGCGCAAATGGATTAAGTGGTTTCTCCATAACGTAACATTTTCCTTCATGCTGAATAGGAGTTTTAAAGGTTTCTTCCCCTCTTCTAGAGGGTTAAGCTGAAGGGACCGATTGGTCCCCCTTCTATTTACCTTAATAAGTTATGTCTTTAGTCAATTTTTTCGTAAAGTAGAAGAAGTGGGGTTAGTCAAGGGTTTTAAGGTGGAAAAGGAAACATCTTGATCTCTCGCTTACAGTTTGCTGATGACATGATCCTCTTCATTGAAGCTTATGTAGAACAAGTGTATTGAACCAAGTGCGTACTCAGATGCTTTGAAATGGTTTCAAGACTAAAGGTTAACTTAGCAACAAGCACAGGTATTCATATATCCAAAGGTGTTAGGTTGTCATTGCAAAGTGACCTCTTACATATCTGGGACTTCCATTAGGTGGCAACCCCAAGAGAATGGAATTTTGGGATCCACTGATTTAAAAAGTGGAAAGGAGATTAACTTCTTAGAAGAAAATTATTTGTCATTGGGGGGAGGATTACTCTTATTCCGGTTTCCTTAGCTAATATATTGGTGTATTTCCTCTCAATCTTAAGGATTCCTCGTAACGTGGTGAAAGGATGGAAAAGATGCTGACAGACTTTCTTTGGAAGGATGGAGAAAAAAAGAATCATTTTGTGTAGGGCTGTAAACGAGCCGAGCTAGCTCGGCTCGGGCTCAGGCTCAGCTCGCATGAACCGAGCCCGAGCCCGAGCCCGAGCCCAAAAAAAAGCTCATTATTTTAACGAGCCTGAGCC
>JAUPMG010000006.1:5135945-5166393 GCA_031762675.1 Pachysandra terminalis | reverse complement strand
ATTTGTATAAGTATGCATTTTTTAGCATATTTTAGGTTTGTTAGGTATATTTTAACCCCATCCATCATTTAAACCCTAAAAAAACAAAAAAAAAAAACAATCAAAAACCACCTGGCGAAATATTTCGCCAGGCTAGAGAAATTTCGCCGGACAGATCTGGTGAAATGTCTGGCGAAATCGGCATTTAAAACCTTGATGGTTACCAATACTGTTAAATATGTAAATTTTAAAGAGTGGTTTAAATTTAAAGAGTCAACAGCATTCCAAGGACAGGTCAGACCCTAGATAAAAACTTTTCCTAGACTAGTCTCTTCAAAACAGAAAAGAGCAACAACTATTCAGAATATCAGCAAGTAGCACGATCCTTATGCACATAAAAAATATAGAATATTTGAATGATACGGAACATAATGTTATCATGAGATAGTAGATTGGAGGGTTCGTTTTACACAAACCTATTACTCAGATATTGCAGAATAAGGTTGGTAACTCTATCAGGTAGGTAGCCACCAACACGGATCACACTCAACAAGTTCAAATGGCACTCCAAAATCCTTCCAGCATAGTTCTTCTGAAACATTTGAGCAAAAGCTTTGCTCTCTGGTTCTTGAACTTTCAAATCTCCAAACCTGTGAATTGAAGGTTCAAATGCCCATGATAAATTAAAATAATAGTTGCAAAACTGTATGCAAGATGTTGAATAGAATAACTCACCGGGTGTACAACCGGTTTAAAATGTGAACAGTCCATTTTTTTACTTTCCACCATCCCCATGATTTCCTGAGGTCTGGATCAGTGGGTTGGCCTTCTAAAGAGACAGGCCTCTCCAGCATATTCAAGAAAATAATCATCCAAGCATTGAACACATTCGGGTCATAAAGCAGCTTTGGAATCTCCAACTGAAAAAAAAAACAAAAAAACAAAACAAAACAAAAAAAAAAAACAAACAAACAAATGTGAAACTTAATATAGAGAAGCTGTAAGACTAAACTTTCCAGGTTTACATACATATATGGATGACCAGAATATTTTGCAGATGAGTTTGATCAAATCTGCAATTTCAATTGAAGGGTTGGCAATCTGAACAAGTCTGTTAAAAATATTTAGTAGTTGAGGAAACGTTTCTTGGACAATAAGATAAATTGGTGTCCTCTCCTCATCCGATTTGAACCTTCAGAAAACAAAAGAATAAGATAAAATTTAGTCAAACCTTCCTAATGAACACATACCCATTCCTTATGAAGAAGATAATAGAATGAGAACCAAAAAAGTAAAACAATCCATCCAGAAAAAAACATGAATTCCTTATTAAGTAGCAGATTGAGAAACATCATTTGCAACTTCCAATGCACACAAGAAAAAGAGAACAGTGCAACTTAAACTTGAATTGCATTCATCTACTTGATTTAAAAACCAAAAAAAAAAAAAAAATGCTTAAAAAGGAACTCAGAATTCAAATCTCAGCTTCAAATACAAAACAAAATCTGTCCAAATCCTGAATTTCAGCGAAGGCCACATACGACCCTCCAATCAATCTAATCATAAACCTAGCAAGTAGTACATTACACAAGAGACTGGTATTGAAATATCCATATTTCATTCTTTGAAAAATATTGTATCATAGTTTTTATCCTTTCAAAATATACAAACCTGCCAGAAGGAAAATCTCCTGATAAGCAACCAATTGGATTGTCCAGACAATTTTAGCAATTTGGCAATGACGCACGCACACTTCTAAGTAACTGGATATCCGTATCAGCCACACACAAAATTTATGGGACTATACACTTATTAACACGCTAAATTTCCTTTCATTATTCGCAAATCACCCATTAACACCTAACATGAAATATGTACTTGTTTTACAAAAAAAAATCTTTAAATAACAAACATGATATCATTAAGCTCATATTAAGCCCTCGATTAGATATATCAGGAATGTCCTTGGATATACTTACAAGTAATTCAACATATCAAAAGAATATAACTTGTCTTTCTACATTATTCAAATACATTGCGGTTTCCATAAATCCACTTTTCTCATGTTAGCCAAATCCGATACTCTGTATTTCAGTCAAATTCTGATTCCCATACCAATGCAATGTAGCAACTTAAAATATATAGCATATAATTCTAAACAAGATCATAAGATAATATCATGCCACATATAGTACAACCGGAAACTATTCTAGGAGAAGTTCGAATCCGTTCTGTTTGGATATTGATTGGTCGTTGTTTGACATGGTTTACGCATTACTGGTTCCCGGAGGAGTCAATATCTCCATTAGCTAAACCCTGCCTTTTGACTCATATTTGTTCATACACAATCAACAGAGGCCTCCCCGACATATGTTGCAACGTTGCTAATGAGCAGAAAGGAGAATACATAAGATCCTCAACACAGAAAATGGTTTTAGTTTGTAATTGAAAATATTTTTGTGCATGACTTTTGCACAATAACTGAATGATGCAGGTTAGTGATTATTAGTCAAAGGATCTTTTTTTCGATAACAGATGAATTGTATAAAAAGGGAAAAAGAATTGAAAAGTACAATCTCCATTGCCTGAGCGAGAAAACTCAAGTCAATGGAGAGGAGATAGCAGAGAAAGGAAACAGAAAAACACCCTACACACCTATACAAAACAGCACAATAAACCCTCTCATAGCAGAAAACAACCACCCGGTAATCCAAGCACCTCCTACATCATCTCCATATTCGGAACCCCTTCAAACAAATCACTCCTCCCTAAGCCCCTCCTCGCCAGCATCTCCGCCACCCGATTGGCCCCCAACCGCACCAAGTGAGTAACTCTCCACACACACTACTTGAGTTTCTCCACCCAATCAATAACCGACGACGAAGTAACACTCCACAATCAAATTCTGGCATCCTCACGATCTAGCATACCTCAATCCAGTCACTACAGACACTAAAACAGCCCTCCCCACCTCACCACCACTGATAGGACCAAAGAAAACAAAAAGAATATCCCCACCGTTGTCTCTAAACACTCCACCAAAACCCGAGGATCCATCAGTCTCGTGAGGATACCCATCAACATTAAGCTTGAAGAGATGCAGAATGTTACAAGAGAAGAATATCTGGCATTTCTTAGAAGGTGTTTGTTAAAAACATATTTATTTTTATATTGCATATATATAGTTCATTTGGAATTGTACTGTTGCTTATGTAATGATTACCATACAGAAAAAGTAGTGGTTTTTCAAGAGGCGTCTCTAAGTATCGTGGACTGTCCAGGTATGCTTTCCATATGTACACACATACATACTACCTGGAAATCCTATATGTGCACACACACACACACATGTATTATGTGTGTAAAGACATGTATATATAACATCGTATAGTACATTTATGTTATGGATACCGTTAGAGATGATGGAAAATTGTATTGCAGTTTCTTGACATGTTTTCCCGAACTTGTCAACTGGTAGAACTTGTTTTTCTTCTTTTTTGTCTTAATTGTATGAAAACAAAGAAGTAGTCTTTACAAAGTTTTCCAAGAAAACAAGTTTGACTGCTGTTCGGTGTGTGAGAAATGGGTTGGTACCATCACCCAGTTAACATGTACAATCTTCATTAATTATTCTCTCTAAATTCTATTTCAGGCCATCACAAGGTAGTCGATGGGAGCCATCACTTTGTCCCCATTGTTAAATCTTTAGAACATTATAACTCCAGTCAACTTGAATAGAAGGAGAAACACTGAAGGATCTAGAAACCTTGTGGGATGTTTCAAATGAACAAACAATACCCTACTAAAAGAAGTAACAAACTGGAAAAATATAAGATATGTGACGAGGCTAAGAAACGTACATAACAAAATAAAGAAAACATTTTGTTTGACTCTTTTGATGAAATCTACTCAGTACATATCATCTAAGAGTAGGTTAACCCTCAAATATAAAAGCTACTCTAAAGGCCCAACCCCAGCCAACCCAAACCCAGATAAAGGATGCAAGAGCAAACCCAGCCTATGAATTTTCAAAAGTCAAAGCCCAGGTTTGAACTTTAAGACTATGCACAAATTATCCTTAAAATCAAATACATGAATAAGGCATGGATTATGGAAAAGCTAACCTTCACAAAATAAATAACAGGTTAGCATTCAAACCATTTTTATTTTCCCAATAATACCCTATCTTTCTATGCAGTGAAAGAAGAATAAATGCAATTTCAGGCATTTTACTTTCTTTCATAGAACCCATCACTTTGGTCATCCCCTACTGAATTTCCTCCTATCAACCTTCAATGGAAGCGAATCAAACAGGAGAAAAACAAAACTCCTTTGTTCAATTCAAAGTTTCAGATTTTCTGTCATTCTTGATTATAGTTAGAATCAGAAAAATTCATATGGTGTTTTAATATGAGCTTAGAGTGTAGAAGACATCCTTAAATAATTTCTCACATAAAATTCACTCTGTACAAAGTTATAATGACAAAAAAATAGAATATTGGCAGTTTAAAATTGTAACGAATATGTTATAAATCACGTGCCAGCTACGAGGTAAATATGCGTGTTTACACTCAAAGGTAATCATATGTATGCTATGAAGACATGTTCACCCAACTAGTTGTGAAACCTGTGGAGTCGAGACGAAAATACATTCTCAAAGAGTAAGGCAATTATGGTGATAACTTTTCAACCTTTTTTCAGAAAAGCCAATTGCAAAGAAAACAAAGGAGTGGTTAGGGTATCATTGTTCACTGGGGTTCCTACAGATGCGATGTTAGCAGGGCAGCATTGATTCTCAGGAGGGTTTGGCTAATGTGTAGCAGTGCACTAGTGCTGTCGTACACTTTTCTTGTATTTTCTTTATTTCTTTCCTCTTTGTTTGCTGTCTACCTCTTTGTACTTATCTTTATATATATATATATACACATACACATATATATGAGTTAAAAATAGAAAATACATGAGCCGAAATATAAGCTTCATATTCAAGCTAATATTCTTAGATCTGATATGAACCAATACATTATAAGCTTCATATTCACACACACACATGACATATATATATATATATATATATATATATGTATATATATTCGTGTGTGAATATATGCAAACAAGAATATGTGTGCATATTCACACAAATATTCATAAATACAAATATATATATATATATATAGTATATACCTACATATGTAGGTATTTGTGCGTGTGCAGATATGCAAACAAGTATATGTGTGTACAAATTCAAACATACATTTACATAAATGTGTGTGTGTGTGTTTGATACTTATCATGTCAAACAAGGGTGGATACTTGAATAATCCTTACTATATTGCAAATACACAAACTGGAATCTACAACTAAAAATAAGTATATATTGAATAAATACTTGTGTAAACAAAAACTCGCCTCTGACAACCAACAATAGCTATAAAAACTCTCTTATATTGATTGAAGAAAAGAGAAATTTACTTACTCATATTTCCTTGAAAGAATCCTCAATACATACAAAGCTCCATAGACTTGTTGATCTTGCAAGTTATGCTTCACCCACTGCAAAAGGCTAGGCCATTGCTCAGGGTAATCTGCATGTATAATAGTTTTAAGGCACTCACCGAGTTGTGACCTGCATAACATGAAGTACAATATCGGGGAAAAAAAATCACCATGAAATTGAAGTAAGAATCTTTTGAAAAATTCTGATCTAATGAAAGAAAAAAATAAATAAATAATCAGCTAACCAAAATTGATTAACAAAAAGAGAACTTATGACCAAGGCTGAATCACAGTTTTATTTAAATGAAACATGCAAGATTAAACTTACAACTTAAATGAAAAATTAAAAACTAAAAAAAAAATGAATTAACCACTAGTCACTCAACAATTTAAACAGTACCTTTGGATTCTCGTGTTTTAATATAATTACAAAATATAGGTAAAACAGAAAAATGCAAATACATACACGCCTCATGCCCATATGCTATATCAATGCACTAACATCCAGTGCAAAACAAAGTTTCCAAAGAAAAATAGCTAGAGATCGAAGAAGTTTACCTCAACAATGGAGGAAGTTGTGCGACAAATACAAGAATGTTCTCCCTCACCATATCTTTATCACATGACAATATTTTCTGTTGCTCATCTATGATAGAAAAAACATTGTGTAAAAGCCCCATTAAAATTGTAAATCTGCCCAGTCAGTATATATCATAAAAATAGCATACCAGGCCCATGGGGTGACCAATTCTTAGCAACGAAGTTCTTGAAATGAATACTGGCAACCTGCCTTACTGCCATGTCACAATTACCATCTACAATGATCTGCAATAACCTCACCAAATGCTGTGGAGCATACTGGAACTGCAATATATAAACACAAAAGAAGGAAAAACAAAGGGGGAGTAAACAAAAATATATACTAAAAGAGAATTGCATTTAAAACACATAGACGTAGAATCATCAAGTGAAATTGCCCTATCAGGCTTTAATATGTATCGGCAAAGAGAGTGTCCGTTTGGGTTTTCAGTACTTCAATCTTTGCACAGCGTAAAAAAAATTAAAAAAAAATAAAAATAAATTGCTTTATATCTTTTCGTCTTAAATCATATACCATATACCATGTTTAACGTTCCTTAAAAAGTGCGCTTTATTCTATTTTCGCTTTAAAAAAAACACAATTAATTGAATAAAAATCAGCACAAGCCCATGAACGAATTGAGATCCTATATGCATCAAACTGTTCATCAAATATAATTCTCCATCTAATACCAATCAATTTACAATCAACAATTAATAAATATCAAAAGCTCTAAATAAAACAGATTTCAAGATCAAAAACAAACCGGATTGAAATAGCAATCACAAATATTTAGACCTGATTGAGACTTTCTTCTGCAGCTTTTCGTTCATCTGGATTAGGACTAAGTGCAGCATGAAGGATTAACGCCAAACTAGGAAGATCCATAACTAGAACAACAAAACTAGGTGATAAACGAACCGTTTAGAAACTAAAAACTCAGATTATCCGAGGATGATTGAATCAAAAAGGTATAATTCGATTCGTTATCAGAACAAGGACTAGATGAAAGCGGCAGAGAAGAAATGGGTTCTAGTAATAAGTAGAGAAAGAGCGATAGTGGTGGTATTTAAACCCTTAGGGTTCTCAGGTTCTGTCTCGACAAATGTTGACTTCAGACGATCACCGCTTGCGGTACCTCGTGGCTGGCTTGTCAAAGTGGCTGTCATCAACGCATATTATAAACACTAGTTTTGGGTTGGTCACACGTGAAGGTAAACTGCTTTGTTTTCAAATATAGAGGAGGAAACTAAAAACACAATTTGATTGAAATGAGTTTTTTTTTTTACGTAGACAAATACAAGGTTTAACATACCGGAATCGGAGACCGGACCGGTCTCGTCCGGTTCCGATCTGGACCGGGATCATATCCGGACCGGTACTGGCCGGTCCAGATCCGGTATAGAAAGTGAAAAAAAAAAAATTGAATCATAGGACCGGTCGCTAGATTGCATGACCGTTTGTCGGGCTGTCAAAGCGGTGGGATTGGTCGCCGGATCGCTAGAACCGATCACCGGACTCGATCGCCGAACTGCCGATCCATCCACACAATACAATTGTCTGGGATACTGGGACCGGATCGCTATGGTCCAGTCCTAGCCGAACTAGTATTGGTCGATCCGTGAAACCATGGATAGATAGTTTTTGTTTTTATTTTTTGGCCTTTTAAATGAATATTTTACTTATATAATCTATGTTTAACAACTATTTATTTTGCTTTATCTTTTTATGCATTGACGATCCGAAACTCAATTAATGGAGGGTGAGGTAGAGTATAATAGATTTTAAATTTTATTTCATTGTACGTGAAAATGTAAGAGAATGCTATCTTTTTTTTTTTTAAGGATATTACTTTCGTATGTCTTATTAAAAATTTAAACCTTGTTACAGTACAAAGAACGTTATAAGAAACTAAGGACGCTTCTTTGGTAATTTTTCTACCCATTGTAGAGATTTTGTCGTAAGTAGGTAAGTTTCTATATGCATTTGAAAGATAGTGGTGATTCAAGTTTTGTAATGGACAATATATTAAAATATCTTTGACAGATAATGTTAAATATTAATGAACCAATACAATCACCTTTACCAAAAAAATAAATTCAAGAAGCCTGTCTCGAGATAGCTTAAATCGTCACGCAACCGTTCTATCCTGAGCGTTCTTTCTCAAACCTAACTTGTAAATAAGACAAAGAGAAAATACAAGAGAAAAGAATATTGAACTAACTGATAAGTCAATTAGAATGCATATCTCAGAGCAAGAAGACTTAAGAGTTCGAGTGACTTGAAGTCTATGATACATACTGAGAGTTATACATGCATACGATTGACTCTCCCCTTTTTCTTTTAATGTCTTTACTCACTGTTGTCTTCTACCTTTTGAATTTTCAGATTCCAGATTGCCTTTAATGGAGGATTTATTCTGCTACGTATAAAGAAATTATCCTCTCAAATTAGGACAAGTGGCATTCAGTCAAGTATCCAAAGAGGTGCTTTAAAATATCTCCATGCATTAAAACATATCATAAACGCCCTGTGTATTTCAACACGCCTAAGCTATTTCCAGAAAGTAGGATGAGTCATCTTGAATATGTAAACTTGATTTGTGATAGGTTGCTTTAGATCTAGAAGAACACGGGATAGAATAATACGTGTTACATGCATAAAAATCTAAAAACAACGTTTTCATTCTTGCCGCCATTCCAGATAAGACAAAACCCCCTTTAAATAAGTTATACAGCATATATTATAAGTAGTTAAGGTTTTATCACGTGTTGCTCATTCTGAAGAATCTATCTCGATCAACTTCAAAAGTAAAGGAGTTACTAAAATGTAATAAATACCTTTCTGGACTTCGTTCATCTCGAGGGAACTCTATTTGGCGGTTGTCTATCTTTCTTCGAAGGAAGCCAATATAACTCTGCATATTTAATTACAAGGTGACCAGTATATTCTCGAGTTATCCATGTATAGATCTTGAACTCAAGTTTCTCAGTAGGGAATTCGTTTTCATGACCAATAGTCTCCGTAAAGAATAGTTTTATCTTAGAATCTTTCAAGATTTATAGTTCAAGCGACCAATCCGAATGCTCTCAACTTTAATGGAATCATTAGTAAATATGTTTCCTTGCAAACTCCTTAAAAGTAAAGTGGGAGAAGGTATCTCAAAGTACGTAGAAAACCATCTTCAGGATTTATTTCCTGAGATGGTGTAAATTTGGTTTTTGAAGCTCTTTCCACTAAGGATTTGCTTTAGAAGTCAAGATAGTTTATCCAAAATATTACTCAAAATCAATTCCTAAGGATGAGTAAGAATTACTTCGAACTCTACTTTGTAATTTTAATGAGTTTAAGAGTGCATTCGAGGGTGGTAACCCATATCTTTGTTCTTCGAAGGTGACAAAATCCTTAGTCTTTTTTAGGATGACTAACCATCGAGTTTATCATCTGGAGGTGGTTAGCCTTCGAGTCGAACTTCAGTAGGAGGAAATATATACTAAAATAGAATTGCATTTAAAATACTTAGAAGTAAAATCATCAAGTGATATTGCCCTATCAGGCTTTAATATGTATCGGCAAAGAAAGTGTCCGATACAGGGGTATACCATTCAGTAGGGGGAAATATACCTCATTCGTAGTTCTCTCAAAACAAAATATAATAAATGTTCCTTTGAAGTCTATGGATGTAATCCGAGGGTGACTTGTGAGTTAGAAGGCATAAAATGTGCCCTCGAAGACCTCTCTTCAAGGGGATTACCTTTGAAACGTGAAATAAGGAAATAAAATTACTCGAAGTCTCTTCTTAGTAATGAATAGATGTAACTTCGAGGGTTTATTTGAAGATTTATATGTTTGAGGGGTCCATCAAGAATGGTATACCCCTGTATCTATCCCTCGAGAAGGATAATGTCTTTTAGAAGGAATGAAAAAATCCTTAAACCTTTGGTTATTTCGAGAGCAATTATCCTATGCTTGTTAGGCTTTGGACACGTGGCGTTGCCCTATGAGTTACTTTTCAAAAGGTTGCTTCTTAAAGAAGCTTTCTCTTTCGATGATAAGAACGGTCATATATCTCTGAGCCGTTTCAAATATCACATTTTTACCAAACGGTCTAATCAACGTGCAGTTGTTGTTGACAGCTGGCACGTGAAAAACGGCAGTATGGCATGTGATTGCTTTATTGAATGATTCAGTGTATGCGGCTATACCCAATAAATGTGTACGGGCGCGCTCAAGACAACACCATGTGTTTAGTGGGATTAATTAGACCGCCTGATCACCAATAGTAGTAAAAAAAAACAAGAATTATAAAATAAAAACTTCTCTCTTTAAGTTTGTTGATTACTTTAGATCGTGTTTTGTGTTGCGTCTTTGAAGAATAATTGATTCTAATGAAGCGCTTCATAAGAACTGCTTCAAAAGAACAAAAGATTTTTGGTAAACACCTATTGAAAAAGCGCTTCTAAGTTAGATTTGTGAGAAATTTGTGTCAATTAGGACATCTATATTCAGTAAGAGTTGTGTTTGTGAAGATAACATAGGTAAAATAGGTATTTTGAAAGTTTTAAAGGGGTATATAAGACCATAAGACATATTTCATTAAAACCTCAAAACTGATTCTCACAAACGTGACTTTAGAAGTAAAAGATGGTAGCTTCAAAAAAATCAACGTTTAGATGAAGTGATTTTTGAGGAATCGCTTTTCATTTGAATTTACCGAACACTTCTTTTTTTATTTAAAGCGCTTTTGGGCTTAGGAATCACTTCTAGAGCCCGAAGAAGCTATTGTTATGCTTCACAATGGGTAACATAGTCCAATAAAAGTAATATATTTTGCTTTATCTTTTCGTCTAATTTTTTTTTTTTTTCTTCCTCTTTAGGATACGATATAAAAGGGGAAAAAAAAAAAAAAAAGATACAATATTTGGTACACATACTAAAATAATGAAGAGTCGATCTCAAAACTGGCTTTTCATGCTTATGTATTCTTTTGGTATCCAGTTGTTGTCCTCCAAATCTCTCTCTTTTAAGTAAATTGATATTTTCATTATGTGTTTTTCTAATACTCAATGTTTAATGATAGGTTTTAATTTATGTTTTCAAGTTCTTGCTAAAAAATTTACTTTTACCCTTTTCAGTAAAGCTTGAAATCGGAAATCGTATGAACTAACCATTTTTCAGCGCATAAGAAACCATGTATATTGACCTTACCAGATGTTCATTAAAATTTAGACTTGCATTATCTTGGAAATTGAATATATCTAAGTATTGGTGAATTAATGCCTCAAACAGTAAAATCTCTTCCATATTTCGCTATAAATATGAGAAATCAAGTAATTCCACTTGATGAACAAAGCTATCTTTTATGTACAGCTTTCTATTGCAACAATCTTAAGATATACCCTAAGTAATGCGAGGTAATAAAAATTTGAGTCGTGAGGTCACGGGGATCTATATAAGATCCTCCTGTTGATAACATTATGACAAGTAAATTAGTGAAACAGGCAACCTTTTAGAGTATTAGTCCAACTAAAAAACAAATGTCGATAGAAATAAAGTTAAAGAAAAAAAATATAAAAATTACATAAATATTAAATTCTAGATGTTATAATCTTAAAATTCTAAAAGAAGATAAACCATAAACCCTAAATATTAAACCCAAATAACAAAAATAATAAACCCTAAAAGAGACGAACCTTAAAATTGTAGTGGGAGGTTTCGTGAATAGTTACCAAGAATATGATAGTACTGACCGACGGGAACCTAAATCACCAAGTGATCGTATTCCGTCTCCAAAAGAATCAAAGAACCGAATTGATGGACCGTCTAACACCGGTCGAACCAAGCTAAGGAAAATAGTGAGCCAATGCTAAGAATTACGTGATTACACTTCAAAGCTACATCTTTAGAAGTTTAATGCCTTTTTTTCTCAATCTGTTCCGAATGAGGGAAGTGAGCTAGTATTTATAGCTTTAGAAAGAGAGTTAACTGTGGTTAGAATTTCCAGCCACCATTTCTAACGATGGTTAAAACGCATGCCTAGGGTAATAAGCATTATGTACCCTAGTCTTTTAGGTGGACCAATCACAAGTCGTTTTGATGAATTACAAGTTTGCCACCGAGAAACCGTGACACGGCCTATAACCTCCAAATATGGCCAAGTGTTGGCGAACCTCACGACCCTCCTTTCCTTCACATTCTATTTTCCCCCATATAATATATAGATCACATTCTATGTCGTGGAGCTTTGCTCTAAAAGGAGGTAGCATCGCCTACAACGTCATCGAGCTTCGCTCTTGACGAAGGTAGTATCATATACGAGTAGTATAGCCTACGACGTCGTCGAGCTTCGCTTTAGACGGAGGTAGTATCGCCTACGACGTCATTGAGTTTCGCTCTAGACGAAGGTAGTATCGCCTACGACGTCATCGAGTTTCGCTCTAGACGGAGGCAGTATCAACGTCTTACAACTTCCAGGGAGATCACTCCCCTTAGGTGTAAACTCATATCGATAGTATTCAACGAGAAGCGTCTCGTTGGTGAACTTGAGGTGGCTCTCAAGAATAGAGGGGTTGTCCCATCACAGGTGGGCGCCCTCGAGTATGACTTGAGAGGATGTTCGAGCACAAGTGAAACTCTCAAGAACCCGATAGGTTATCCCATCGTAGGTGGGCGCCCTTGAGTATGACTTAAGAGGTATTTCTGCATCGACATCATGCTGTAAAGGGATCTGGCATCTTGCTATGAAGCACCCATTGATGTTAGCTTCATTGTAGTATAGTGTTGATCATCATGTGATTTGTGTGATAAGGGGTCATTATGGTAGCGCACTACTTTCTCCCTATATCTATATCTCAGTCGTATACTCCCTAAACCGATTCTCTAAACCGACCAGGGTTCTTCGTTAGGAAGTTCTCGAGGGTTCTGCCCATTGGTATCAGTGGGGACATTATCACGTGTCAGTCATAATCTTGCTAGTAGTATCAGTTCAACAGGACTAATACTAATTTGCTCAAATCAATAAATAATTTATTTTCTTGGTGCCACCTCACCCGCAGGCGGGGCTGCCTTTGACTCTCCCCCTGCTCTTGGGGTCTAGCGTCAGTAATAGTAGTCCCCATGGGACTTGATATGTTGAATTTAAATAAGTAAATAAATAAACAATTTATTTACTTGGTGCCACCTCATCTGCGAAAATCAACTTTTGACGCCGGGAAGTGATCCTCACAGGATCAAGATTCTACTATTGACATCCCCCCTCGTCTTGGTCTTTGGGATTGACGCCCATATCAATCTTGCCGAACTGTTAATCAAGCATAATAATAATAATTCCTTAGCGCCACTTCATCCGTTGGGCATCTGCCTTTGACGCCGGAGTGATCCTCACAGGATCAAGATTCTTCTATCGATGCCCCCTTCGTCCTGCTCTTTGGGATTGACGCCCATATCAGTCCTGTTGGACTGCTAATCAAGCATAATAATAATAATCCCTTAACGTCACCTCATTTGTTGGGAATCTGCCTTTTACGCTGGAAGTGATCCTCACGGGATCAAGATTCTGTTATCGACGTCCCCCCTCGTCCTGGTCTTTGGGATTGACATCCATATCAGTCCTGTTGGACTGTTAACCAAGCATAATAATAATATCCTTAGCGCCACCTCATCCGTTGGGATTCTGCCTTTGACGCTGGAAGTGATCCTCACAGGATCAAGATTCTACTATCGACCTCCCACCTCGTCCTGGTCTTTGAGATTGACGTCCATATCAGTTCAGTCGAACTGTTAATCAAGCATAATAATAATAATTCCTTAGCGCCACCTCATCCATTGGGAATCTGCCTTTGATGCCGGAAGTGATCTTCACGGGATCAGGATTCTGCTATCGACGTCCCCCCTCATCCTGGTCTTTGGGATTAACGCCCGTATCAGTCCTATCTGACTGTTAATCAAGCATAATAATAACATCCTTAGCGCCACCTCATTTGTTAGCAATTTGCCTTTGATACCGAAGGTGATCTTTGCGGGATCAAGATTCTGCTATTGACGTCCCTCCTCGGCCTATTCTCTGAGATTGACACTCATATCAGTCCTGCTGGACTGTTAAGCATGAGTAATAATAATTCTTCTTTTCCTTGTTTTTTTTTTTTTGTTATTGTAGTCCAATCTTCCTGGAACGGCTCTGTCGTTAAGACTAATCCTTACGTGATCAATTTTTTTTTCTTCTCTTTTTTGTTTTTTGCTATTGCAGTTCCCCTCACTGGATCAATCACTTTTTTTTTATTCTCTTTCTTCTTTTTTTGCTATCACAGTTCCTCTTCCTGGAAATGCTCTTGTCGTTAAGATTGATCCTCATGGGATCAATTTTTTTTTCTTCTTCTTTTCCTATCACAGTTCACCTTCCTGGAACTACTCTGTCGTTAAGACTGATCCTCACGGGATCAATCTTTTTTTTCCTATCGCAATTCCTCTTCCTGGAATTGCTCTGTCTTTAAGATTGATCCTTACAGGATCAATCTTTTTTTTCCTATCGCAGTTCCTCTTCCTGGAATTGCTCTGTCTTTAAGATTGATCCTTACAGGATCAATCTTTTTTTTTTTTTGCAATCGCAGTTCCTCTTCCTAGAACT
This sequence comes from Pachysandra terminalis, assembly GCA_031762675.1. Classification (NCBI taxonomy): domain Eukaryota; kingdom Viridiplantae; phylum Streptophyta; class Magnoliopsida; order Buxales; family Buxaceae; genus Pachysandra; species Pachysandra terminalis. Next base: position 5,151,715 of record JAUPMG010000006.1, on the reverse strand, counting down.
GCTCTTAACGTTAAGACTGATCCTCACGGGATCATTCTTTTTTTTTTTCTTTTCCTATTGCAGTTTCTGTTCCTGGAACAGCTCTGTCGTTAAGACTGATCCTCACGAGATCAATCTTTGTTTTTGCCTATCGCAGTTCCTCTTCCTAGAACTGTTCTGTCGTTAAGACTGATCCTTGTGGGATCAATCTTTTTTCTTTCTTTCTTTTCCTATCGCAGTTCACCTTCCCGAAACTGCTCTTGTTGTTAAGACTGATCCTCACGGGATCAATCTTTTTTTTTTTTCCTTTTCTTGCTATTGCAATTCACCTTCCTGGAACTGCTTTTGTCGTTAAGACTGATCGTCATGGGATCAATCTTTTTTTCTTTGTTTTGCTATCCCAATTCCTCATCCTGGAACTGCTCTTGTCCTTAAGACTGATCCTCACGGGATCAATCTTTTTTTCTTTTTCTTTTCTTTTTTTTTTTTTTTGCTATCGCAGTTCCTCTTCCTGGAATTGCTTTGTCGTTAAGACTGATCCTCGCGTCATCAATCTTTTTTGTTTCTATCGCTAATCCATATGGTCAGGTGGAAGGATTGTTATTGGCCTACTCCCTTGAAGTACTTGGATGAGGGTGGTCCTCCTCAACCTCCCACGAGTTGGGTGGATAGTCCTCTTATTGACGATTGGCTTTGGAAGAGAGTGTCTCTCAACCCTGTTATGCCCGAAGGTCCTGCGAATGTGAAGGCGTGTCTTTTCTTGTCAACAGATGCTAATGCGGTTATAAATCCTCCTTTTGAATCCATTCCTCGTATGAACTTACAATCTGGAGCCTATCCTCCTAGTCAGGTGCGATTCAAATCGCATCCCGGTCATCCTACCAGTTGGCGTGAGTGGTGCCGGGATATTCTAGATGTTGCTTCTTTTGGCAAAAATTTCGGAAGTGCGGTTTAAGGGATGCTATCCAGGTATGTGTGGAGTCAAATGTCATTATTGACAAAGAGGCAATCCTTTAGCTACTTTGTCGTTGGAGCGCTACTATTCATACCTTTGTGGCTGCTCGGGGTGAGTTTTCCCCTTCTCTTGAAGATGTTTATGTGTTGCTTGGCTTGGAGATTGTTGGTGATATTGTTCCTGCCGCCCTTACGCCTTGTGTTGATGAGTCGCGCCTTATCCAGTTACTAACCAAGGCACAGGCTTCGGTAGATGTTCCTTCGAAGTTTTCTTCTTGGGCTGGTTCAAAGGAGTTGAAGTCACTTTCTTCTTATAGTGGCTGGGTCTGTTATTTCTTTAAGGACATTAAGCAGCTAAAAGCTGAGGACAACGTTCCCGAGGCGTCTGATGGTGTTCGGTATTCCATGGATTATATGTTCGAGGCCTTTCTCGCTCTATTCCTCTCGAGATGTGTCTTTGAGGGTTTGTCACATGAGAAAGTGCAGGATCGTCACTTCCATATGGCGATACGATTGGCGAAGGGCGCCCGATTTCTCATTGCAGTTATGTTCTTGGGTACTCTCTATTATAGGATGGATCTGTTGATGGAGGATGTGTCTTCCTCCTGTGGCAGGTATGACATTGAATCTTTTGTTCCTACTTTATTCCTATAACTTTTCATACTTGAACATTTCAAAGAATATTGTCCATGTACTCGGACATTCCCGAATGGCGACATGCAATGCCCACACGTTGTTTTGTGGGATAATTCCAAGCAAACCAAAATTATCAGCCTCATTCTCTTGGTAGATGACAAGTCTCAATTTGTGTTTCGCTCTTATCTCAAGGTATTACTCAGCATTGAGTCCCTTGGTTATCGGATCAAGTTTATGTTGAGTGTTGTACCCTTCAAAAACCGGAACCACATAACATTCAACTTGATGTCCTACATCACGAGTGTGTTTCCTGGTTGCCTTCCGACTAGAGTAAAAGGGGACAGCGGTTATGTTGTGGAGGCCTACAACCCTCAGTGTTTTGTTCGCCAGCTTGAGCCTAAGCAGACTCCTCCTTCAACACCTGCGTTGAATCTTGATGCCACACATGCTTGCTTCCTATATACTAGACGCGGCTTCCGTGAGTTGTTCCATACTTCAACGCATGCGGTCAAAGTGGCTGGAAAAGATCATCGTCTGGGATGTACTCCAGAGATGATGAAGTTTTGGCATATGTTCTTGCATAATGCTTATGCCTTCCTTTGAACTAAGGCACTGAGGGTTGCACTAGTATACATCCCTGCCAAGCATGCTAGATTGAGGTAACCGTTACGTCCTGCTTCCAAGAAGATTATTCCTCCTCTCAATGGGGTTCGCAAAGTCTCGGCCAAGGCTACCAATGCATCGGCCGTGACTGTTCCAGGAAAAGGCTACTACTTCTTCTAGAAAATTGGTAAGACTTAGTATATCGATATTGTTTGTTATGTATGTGTATATATTTATTTATTTTGAATGATCTGTTGATCTTTTTGCCCTTTGTCTTATAGGTGCAAGTTAGCCGTTGCACTGGTTCATCTTCCAAGCGCGGTCAACATCATAAGGGTAGTCCCCTTGTTCTTGTTCCAGATGAGGAAGTACCGACCTTTGAGCACAAGGTCGCAGAAGATGAAGGCCATGATATTGATGAGGGCCAGACCCATGATTCCGGTCATAGCAACCCCAAAGTTAACGTTCGGCATCGCAACGGCAAGTCGAATAAGATGAAGTAGACGGCCGCAGTCTCTCCTAGTACGTCTCTTACATCGCGTTCGACTGAGAAAGGTGAGACTTTGCTTCTTTTGCTAATGCATATTTCATTATGAGCATATCTTTTGCTTATATCGTTTATCTCTTCCAGGTGAGTCCCCCAGGCGTCAGTGTCCTTCTAGTCCTAGTATTGGCGACGCTACTCCTATTGTTTTCTTCGCAAGGGAAGAGACTCCCATTGCTTCCCCCGTTCCTACGAGGAAAGCATCATCTAAATGACAAAGGAGGGAGAGTAATCCTTGCACCCCCTTGGTGTCACCTATTTTTAGGCGGGCAAGGGTGCCTAATCTGCTTGTGGATGTACCCCTGGGCTCATTGATTCCCGATGAGGAGGGTGTTGACATTATGGATGCTTCTAGCAAGAGTGATCATTCTCATGGTTCTATTGGTGATGGATTTTCTGTTCCAGCAAGTGTGGATGCTTATGTTGAACCACTACTACTTCATGTTGGAGCGGATACTCGCTTGGTGTTTGTAGGGAAGATCTGTACTCTTTTTACCTACGGTTCTATCCTTCAGAGGATCATTGATTGTTACGGTGATCCTGGTATTGAGATGATTTGCTCTAGTCCTCGCCTTCGAGCCTTTTCTACTCAGTTGTATGCTCGTTGGTGGGACGTCTTTTGGAGACAGAGCCCTCTACCCTTACTGTGGAGGATCTTCACGATATGTGGAAGGAGCTAGAAGATCCCTTAGCTGTCGGGATGAAGCTAGATTGGTTGATAGCGTACTTGGGCATCATGGAGGAAGCTTTGGAGCACCTTACACGCTACCAAGAGCTGAAGGTTTCTCCTACTACTCGTCAAGACTTGGAATCTCGTGTAGCTCATCATGAATCCAAGATCGAGGCACTGCGCATCAAGCTCTCAGAAGAATAAGGGAAGCTGTCTGGTGTTAAAGTCCAATTGGCAGGCGAAGATGGTAGTCTCTCTGTTGTACGTTCTTGGCTTAAGAACAACAAGTTTAGCTGTGACCTAGTGTTGGTAGACCTTCTAGAGGTGCCAATGACATCGGGTTGATGTAATGTGCTGGGTAGCAGCATAGATATCAATGTTGTCAGTGTTCTTTTTTGTTAGAAGTATTTGACATTTTGCTTGTATTTAGATACTCATAGTGGTAATGAAAGAACTTTCTCTTATTCATCAATCATCCCTTAGGATCTAAGTATATTGATTGAACTATTCCTACGGATATAAGCATAATGATCAAATTATCCCTACAGATCTATTCATAAAAGTGAATTATCCCTACTGCTCATAGTCATAGAAATCGAAATAGGCTAGTCTAGTAAAGCATACAATGTTTACTTTTGACTAGAGTAATTGGCATAGTAAAGTTTGTTCCACTTGGCGTTGATCGGGTCGTTCAGGGGTGTCCCATCCATTTGGATCAGCATGTAGTACCCATTTGTAGCAACTTCCCTGATGACATAGGGACCTTCAAATTTGGGAGTAAACTTGGGGGCCGATAGATTAGCGTGCACATGGGTGGCCGCCCTTAATACTTTGTCTCCTTGTTTGAAGTCGCGACTGCGGACCATCTTGTTATATGCTCCCGAGATACTTGCGCGGTATGCGCCTACCTTCTCTTCAGCGTTTTCCTCTGCTAGCTCGAGGTCTCTGACTCGTCCACTGACCTCATCAATGTCATCGTCCTCTTAGGCTGTTGCCAAGGTGATGCGTGCAGATGGTACCTTGATTTCTACTGGCAAGACTGCGGCATTGCCATAAACCAATGTAAACGGAGAGTCCTGGGTCGCGGTTCTCTTCGAGATGTGGTATGCCCATAGGGACAAAGTGAGCTGCTCGTGCCATTTACCCCCTTGATCATGCACCATACGGCTCAGGATTCTGACCAAGGCCTTGTTGGTAGCTTCGGCCTATACGTTTTCCGTCGGGTAGTAGGGAATTGACTTGATGTGTTTGATGTTGTAGTGCTCTGTCAACAGGCAAACATCCTTGTTGACAAACGGAGTCCCGTTGTTGGATATTATCCTTTGGAGAATCCCAAACTTGCAAATGATGTGGTATCGTATGAAATTGCTGACTGCTACTCCTGTGGCTCATCTCATAGGGATAGCCTCTACCCAATTGGTGTAGTATTCCGTAGCCGCAAGTATCCACATATGACCGCCCGAGTTGAGACTAATAGGCTGCCCCTATTAGATCCAAGCCCCACGAATGAAAGGGCCAAGGGGCGGAGATATGCTGCAGCTCAATGTGTGGAGCATGGATCTTTTGACCAAAAACTTGGCACTAATAGCAATGTTGTACGTACTCGTGTACATCGTTTTGCATTGTGGGCCAGTAGTAACCTGTTTGTAATAGTTATCCCAACAAGCGATGATAACTTTGGCGGGCATCGCAGTCACCCAAATGTATTTCCAGCATTACATCCTTAGCTTCCTTCTTGGCCAAACATTTAAGTTGCCTTCTCGTCCAACTCTGGCGGTACAAGAGATCTCCTGCCACGTCTCTTGAGCTTGGCAGCTTCGAAAACACTGTCAGGAGGCTTGCCTAGTGATAGATAGTTAATATAAAGTTTCCTCCAATCTTTGTTGTCTTAAGTGATGATTTTACAACCATCATGGTTGTATTTACCATTACATCTTGGGCAACTTTGCTGCAGCTCATTGGCCTCATCCATCATTGTGGGCCAGTATTAACCAGCTCTTTGTAGCCTTAGGTACATGGCTTCAACATCCTCCTGGGAGCATTACTGGCTGTGCATCGCGTGTAATTGCTGTGTGGCCTCCTCCGGACCAAGGCATCGACTTAGCACGTCAGTTGTTGCGGTATAATACAACTCCCCTCTTAAGTTTACATAGTTCTTCAGCTCCTTAATCAGGGTAATTGATATGTGTCGATTTTGCAAATCCTTAAACACCTGAGTCCTCCAATCATCTGCTTCACCATGATGAACCTTGTTGGTAATGGTGATGGGTTCTGTCTTGTTAATAACTTCCACCTATTGTGAAGATTCGTCAAACTTAAGTCGGGCACCCAGTGTGGCCAATGCATCTGCATGCCTATTGGTGGTGCGCGACAGATGTTCGAAGTCAACTAAGTCGAAATTTTGTAGCATTCTCTGCGCTACTGTCTAATATTGACTGCGAACTCCCCTTGCATGTGGTTTATCACAAGGTTAGAATCACCCTTCATTAGCAGCTTCCTTACTCCCTTCCGCTTGGCCAATAGTAATCCCAGGACTAAGGCTTCGTATTCCGCCGAGTTGTTGGAACAAGGGAACTGTAGCTTGTATGCAACAGATACAGCATCAACATATGGTGAGAGTATCACTACTTCTACTCCATCTTCTTCTCTCACTACGGAGCCTTCAAATTGAAGGGTACAGGGTCGTGAATCTGTAATAGATGCTACTTCAAAGACGTCCTTAGGACTGTCATCTGATATAGGAAAATTACCTGCAAAGGCAGCCATCAAGTCTGCGAGAGCTTGGCTTCTTATCTTTGTGGGAGCAATTATCACGAATCAAATCAAAAATACCCAATTTATGAGATTTTTTGATTTATTCACAACCTTCACCCCGTATTTCTACGGGTGTGGATAACAATGGTCAAAACATAAGAGGAAGTTATTTACAGTTCTAGTAAGATATAAGTAACTAATACTACCAAAGCTAAAAAAGAAGCAAATTTAGGAAAACGAAGTCTACTCCTAGACTATAACAAGGATTCTACCAGAGTACGCAACCCAATCCAGTCTCTCTCTTTGCATCTAAGTTTTTGAACCTAAAATATAAATAACACACATAAGCTGGAAGCCAGAATGAGTAAACCTTCAAGGAAGTGTATTCACTCATATTCCAACGTTATGAGAAAAGTGCAAAGGTGTACAATGTGTAATAAGCAGTACATGTGCAAGTGCTGAATAGTGTGAGCATTTAACTAAAATAACACAATCTAAAGTTCTCTCCCATTCTCACAGAGTATAATTTAGTGGTCAGTAACCCTACAACTATATGCATAGATTTTTATATGAAAATTAGGCTAAGTGTTTTATACATGAGGCTCTCACACTAATATCAACACAGATATGCAAATGCAAGTGAAATGCAAACGTTGTATGGAAGGTGAAATATCGTTAGTTTCCACGTGATCCCAATCTCTATCCGGGGCGTCCCAGCAACCTGAATGAGCTCTAGGATGTTTTAGCAACCTGAATTCATCCCCCGTATGAACGGACTAAGGGATATGATTATTCTGTGTACAACATAGTTTTAAGGGTTTTCAACCTAGGAGGCATAATCCCCCCACTTATTTTTTATCACGGGCCTGTGGCCAAGACTTACACCCACGTGCGGATCCCTTAGGGAATCATACATATTCACAATCCCAAGCTTACACCAACGTGTGGATCCTTTGGATAGTTTACCATCTTCCAAGCTTATACCAATGTGTGGATCCTTGGGCAATCATCATCCCTCAAGACTGTAAAGGCTTCCTTATATGGGTTTACTCTCATCTTGGGCACAATCATAGGGTCCTCTCATAGGACTAAAGTGGCTATCAAGTCAAATATCCCATTGTTAGTCTAAACCCAAGGTATCATGTGGGGTATTAGACTAGGCTATTGTAGCCGGAAGGTCCATATGCAACATCCAAATTCAAATCCATTTATTAATGTATCAAACAAGGTTTCACAGACATATATTCAAATCAGCAAACATTAGGGCACAATCCCATAATTAATCCTACTAAGCAATTTAAAGCATACAACAACTAATCTATCCATACATTTAATACCATAAGACTAATAGGGCAATTATATTCCTACAAGTAAAAGAAGTAATACAAATTGGGCACACCGGCCTAAGCTCCTCATCAACACATATATGAAACCTTACAACATAACTCATCCACCATAACATGAATATGAAGTATCCATGTGCTTAAACCAAATCACATTCCCAAGGAATTTATACAAGAACATCTCAAATATGCCTTTAATCACAATTGAATGTTAAAAACAACACCACAACTAATATTTGCATTCATGCACATGTATTAAGATGGTATAAAGCTAATAGGAGTGTTTGGGGACCATACTCACCTATTTCCCCAAAACCTCCTATTGCTCAACCAAGTCTAGAAATCCCATTTCCGGGTTGAGGGGTCAAATTTTGCATGATAGGTCTAACGGACTCGAAAATAGGCCAAACATGTGTGGTTAGTCAAGATACTCGCGCTCCCGTTTGAGTCACTCAATTTGGACCAGGGGAGCTGCTTGGCGGGGTGCTCGGCGACCCTTTAGCGCGCCAAAAAATGCAAAAGTGTGCCAAATTGGTTGGCATCTCGGGTTTGGTCTAAATAAGTCTCGATAAACGAGAAGTCAACTTGGTTTGGTCACTTGTTTGGTTCAGCGACCTCTTAGGCTCGAGCACCTAGGCTACCCTCGGCGACAAAACCAGAGAACCTAAAAGGCCTCTGAGATTCGGCGGACTCTTTGGCTCGCCGAAAAGGTCGCCGAAGCTCAGGGAAGGTCCAGATGGTCTGCAATTTCACCAGAAGGTTGTTCACACTCCCAGGAAGGCTCGATTTTGATTTCTTTGTGAATTAAATTGGTCTACAATGAAGATTTGGGGTTTTCCCCCTATACTCTCCACTTGGGGTTTGGTTTTTCCACAAATAAGGTCAGATATGGTGGTATGGTGCTAAGGGTTACCGCATGCATCATAAATTTAGGTCTAAATCTCAAGGAGAAGGTGAGTACGCATAAATCAACCCTTCTCCTAGGTCAAATTGCAAAAACACAACTAAACACATCTTCAAAGAGAGGATACTCAACTTGGGGTGTTGCCGGAAATGCGTCGGGGTCGATCCGTTGTGTCTCCACGATCTCCACATGTCTCCCACATGCTCCATAGTTCCAAGAGAAGAGAAGAGAGGAAGAAGAAGAGAAAAATGCTGAAGATATGACTGAGGGTTCATGCTCACGGGTCAGTTTGTGAATAAGTTCAGCAGCGAGGGTAAAATGGGATTTCTTATCCTACATTTTCCAATAGATCACCTAAGCAAGCTCTGGTAGAGGGCTTTTACTGGTGGGTCTGGGGTGGATCTCGGGAGTTGACGGATATGATTAATTATCTAATCTAATTATTTAAATTTTTAATTAACTTCTAAGGTCACTGTCTACTAATAGGGCTGGCTACCTAAAAGTAATTAAATTTTCTATTTAGTCTAACTTCTTGAGGTTGGGGACCTGATGAGGACTAATCTAGTTTATTAGTGAATTCATTTTACTTATCTTAAATTAAACCTGGTTACTAATCTTAATTAATTAAGGGAAATTGTTCAGGCTCTTACAACAGTACAGGTCAAGTCGTACTTCGATAGCAGTAGTAGCCATTTCACAATTCTCCCCAAAAGGATAGGTGTAAACAGTAGGAACCTGATAGGGTTCGATTTGGTCATCAGTTCGCCATATGAACCAATAGATAATGTCAAAACTTCTGTATTGCATGCACCAATGCTAAGCAACTCTTCTCAGCCTTGGTGTACCTCATCTTTGGCCCTATGAGGGCTCGGCTTGTGTAATACATCGGCCTCTCTGCCCCCATATCATCCTCCTGAGCTAGCAGTCCACCAACCTCATGCTCAAATGTTGCGAGGTATAACCTCATCGCCTTTCCCTCTAATGGCGATGACATTGTGATGGAAGTGGTTATGTCTTGCTTCAGTTTTACAAAGGCATCCTCTCACTCCCGTGTCCATATGTATTTTCCCTTCTTCTTCAGTGATGAAGTCATTGGGTGGATCTTGCTTGCTAAGCCCGGGATGAATCTCCTTAGGTATGAGACCTTACCTATTAAGCCTTTCAATTCCTTTTAGTTATTGGGAGGGACCCGGTTCTGTATTCCTTCTACCCCTGGACGATCAATGTTCATCCCATGGCTACCAGAAACCCAAGAAATTTGTTGGACGAAATGCCAAAGGCACATTTCATAGGATTCATCTTCAATTGGTATCTACGACACCTTTCAAATACCATCTTAAGGATATCAGTATGTTGAGCTCGTTCCTTGGACTTCACGACTAGGTCATCGACATAGTCCTCGACCTCTTTATGCATCATGTCGTGAAATATCGCAGTCATAGCCCGTTGATATGTAGCACATGAGTTCTTGAGACCGAAGGGCATGACTGTGAAGTGGAAGTTGCCTGTGGGTGTTTGGAATGCTGTTTTTTCTGCATCGTTGGTTGCCATCTTTATCTAGTTGTAGCCACTATACCCGTCCGTGAACGAGAACATCTCATTCCCTATGGTGGAATCGATTGGTACGTCCATATTCAGGAGTGGGAAATCATCCTTCGGGCATGCCTTGTTCAAGTCCCTGAAGTCTACGCAGCAGCGTATTTGATCATTCTTCTTTTTGATAGGGACAATATTAGCCAGCCAGGTCGGGTGTTGTATGGGCTTTATGAAGCCGACTCCTAACAGATTCAACACTTCTTCTTTAATCTTTAACTCAATATTAGGTTTAAAAAGCCTAACAGCTTGTTTGACTGGCTTCTTGTCAGGGTCTACATTCAGCTTATGTACCACAAGGTTTGGATCCAATCCTGGCATCTCCGAATACTCCCACGGAAAGACATCTTGGTATTCACATAAAAGTGCTAGCAGTGTTGCCTTCTCACTGGCATTTAGACTCTTACTAATGAGGATGCTTCTCGGATGCGGGCCTCGAGGTGCAAAAATACCATTTCGCCTCCGGGGTTGTCTCTACACCACAGCGGATCCCCGATGGTGTACACCACAGAGGATCCGCGCTCCTTTGTGACTTGCTTGTCATCCATGCGAACCCAACTAGGGCACAGTAAGCCTATATAGGTCTGGTCCGGTGCGGTCCAATCCGATCCAACCCATGTTCTTGCTCGTGCTACAAGATATACACATTTGAATTTTAGTTGAATGTTTAATTTTGAGTTGCCTAAGATACAATTAATCTAATCCACCAAAAAAGATTTTTTTCTTTAATCCAAACAAAGCCTATGCTTTGATCAAATATTTTAAAAATAGGTGTTTGTGTAAACTTCAAAGAAAAATGCATGGTCTTAAATGGTATAGTGAGGCTGCGAAAATAATGTTTCGTAAATACATTTATTTAAGTACTTATGAAAGCTTAGGGGTAAAATAGGTATTATAAAAATATTAATAAAGTTTAGAAATAACATTTACTTAAGTGTTTATGAAGGTTTAGGAGTAAAATAGGTATTATAAAAATATTATTAAAGTTCAGAAATAGCTTCCCACATAATCTATTCTCAACAGCTTCTCCTTATGGATAGTCTTTCTCTACTGTTTATCGGTAAGCACTTACCCATTAAGTGTTACAAAACACACTTTTAATTTTAAAAAGTGTTTCAATATGCTATAAGCTGAAATTAGCACTTATATAAGCTGGGCAAAACACAGTCTAAAACCCTGAAAAGACACTTCAAGCAAAAAAATATAAGTTTAAAATTATAAAACTTGTAAAAACTTACAAGTTATTTTACAACTCATAAAAACTTATACAACTTAAAAGGTTTATATAATAAAACTTATAGAAAATTTATAAGTTATAAATTATATACAATTTATAATACAAATATTACTTAACTAATACAAGTGAACAATGATATCAGCGCATGAAAAAAAAATCATTTTATTTATTGAATGAAAATTTTACAAAGGATTTGGGTTGATAACTGCATCACATAGTATAAGCACATCCCACCTACGTTTGCACCCACTCACCTATTTATCATTTGTAGTTATTTACAAACTATAATCCCAAAACATACAACTAAAAATTACAATGAGCGAAAATAAAAAATTTACAAATTAAGTTCTAAATTTTCAAACTGTACTTCAAGTGAATTCAAATCAACTTTACCCTTAAACTAGTCGTTTTTAGGCTATTGGGAGGGTAAATTTACTCAAAATATAATTTTTAATTAAAAATCCGGCCACAACTAATAATTATTGAGAAAAACGGCTAGTTTTGGCATAACTGCTAGTTTTGGTCGGTTTTTGGCTATAATGGCCATAATTTTAGCCAGAATCTGGCTAAAATGGCCGGATTGGGCTAACCAGGCCACGCATAGGCAAGGGTGCCATGCTGGGACCTCACCCCCGCGTGCCGTGCCTAGGCTCGCCCTAACCGGGCCGTGCCCGAGCCGGCCCATGGGCGGCACGACCCATTTACATCTCTAACTTCGAGGCAGTATCATAGAGCTTGTGGCATGTGTCGTTGGATAATGCATTGTGTGCTAAGTGATCTGCAGCCATGTTGCCTTCTTGCCAGTTGTGTTGAACCAGGATGCCATTCCGCCTTTCAAGCAATATTTTCCTTATGTGGAAGATAATCTTATCTAAATCAGCAGGATAGTCTCCCCTATTATTTATAGCCCCAATGATCAGTTGTAAGTCACCTTCAAGGATGATTCCGACATTTGGATGTGCTGAAGCGAGTTCGAGCCTCATCCACGCCCCCCACACTTTAGCCTTTGCGATAGTGCACTGTACCAATTTGAAAGCATCATCTCAGATAAACTGGCCATTATGATCTCTTACAATACAACCCGTCGGCGCACAATATAAGCTTGATTTGTTGGCTCCGTCAAAATTGACTTTGAGCCACCCTGAAGGAGGAGGATGACAGCAAATGAACATAGTTTTGGAAACTGAGCTCCCCCTGCGGTGCTGCAGAAGTGTTATCCAAAGGTTTAAGAGAGGGTGTAGCCTTGGCATGAACAAACTCCCAGTGAAGTTTCCACGTCGAAGAAATGATATCTTCAATGTTGCTTTTGGTACCTCCAGAGAGCTAGGCGTTCCTGTTCAACCAGAGGCACCGAATAATATAGAAACACATAATACTGTTAGTATTATCTCTATGATCATAGATCCTAGTCTTATCCACACCAAGTGTGAACACTTGGGTTGATCTAGCTCTTGCCCAAACACTCTTGGTGAATTGACATTCATGAATAATATGTTGAAAATTCTCATTTCCATCATTGTAGATCTTACATATGGGATTAATATTCATACCCCTTTTGATCTGGTTATCTGCTGTAGGAAGTCTGTCCTAGATAAGTTGCCAGATAAAGGTGTTGAATTTGTGGTTGGCATGGAATTTTCCATGCACAAAACTCCTTCCCAGGTGGACTCAAAAATCTACATTCTTGTTTATCTTTGATCAAGTGTATAGCAGATTTTATCGAAATTTGTTTCCATGGTCAATGTTCCAAAAGTGAGGAGTGCTATTCTCATTCGGGAGTACAGGAATCCAATACAATAATTCCCAAAGTTTTTCAGGAATACTGACTTGGATTTTGGTCCAGCCCCAGCTTTGCCAGTCATTCAACAAGTCTTTGGTGGAGAGTTCACAATTGATATTTGCAAGCTCATCCACATAAATATAATCACGAAGAGGGTATTTTGAAGCCTAGAGATCATTCCAAAAATTGATCTTAGCTATAGGAGTAATTTTCCACTGAAGCCCCATCTTTAAAAGGTCACTTCCTTTGAGAATACCTTTCCAAACCCAAGAGTCCGAGCCACAATGAGGTGTGTCTAGGAAATCATGTTTGAAAATGTATTTTTTTCTAAAAAAAAATAGTCTAGAGATTGTCTTTTTCAATTAAAAATATCCAAGCCAGCTTAGTTTTGAAGGCAAAAGTTAGGTCTTGTGCTCTGGATAACCCAAGGCCACCAGCCTTCTTGGGTGTGCACACTTTGTTCTAGTTCACTCAATGGATCTTATTAAAATCATTCGGGTTAGACCACAGGAAATTTCTTTGAATTTCATCAATTTTACGAGTGACACTTAAAGGGATATTAAAGCTTTTCATAATATGTTGAAGCGTTGATGAAAGTACGAAAATGATAAGTGTAGTTTTACCTGCTTGGTTGAGTAGTTTACTTTTCCAACCTTGGATTCCCTCTCTGATCCTGTCTATAAGATCATCAAAGGAGGATTTGGTTACTCTACCGGTGACGAGTGGGGCTCCTAGAGACTTTTTATGATTGGACGTCAAGTTGACTCGGAGGCATTGTCGTAATGCCCGCTAGAGTCTTAGAGGTAAGTTATTTGAGAAGAAAACCGATGATTTGAGAAATTGAAATTTTGTCCTGAGGCTTCACTATCCAACACATCCTTAACCTTTTCACAGCTGGCGAATGAAGCTTTCGCGAATATAATACAATCATCTGCAAAAAGTAAATGAGATATAATTGGTCCTTGTCTGGTAGGCCTGATGCCTATCAGATTGGTCGAGTTTGCTTCCTTTTCTAACAAACGGGAAAGAACATTTGCACAAAGAATAAATAGATACGGGGAAAGAGGGTCCCCTAGTGTAATTCCACGTGAACTAGAAAAAGAACCCACAGATTCTCCATTTAGGATGATAGAAAAGGAAGCAATAGTTACACACTCCATGATGAGGTTTATCAATTTACAACTAAAGCCATGTCTTTGGAGTACCTTTGTGATAAAATGTCATTCCAGTCAATCATATGCTTTTTCCATATCTAATTTCAACCTCATCCAACTAGACTTACCTTTCTTTTTCTTAAAGGTCTGAAGAATTTCATTGGCCATTAAAATATTGTCACTATTTTCTCTTCTAGGGACAAAGGCACTCTAATGTGGACTGATAAGATTATCAATTAGTTCACGCATTCTGTTAACAGTGATTATACTGATGATTTAGTAGCACATCACGACGCATTTTTCCATCATGAAAGAACGCAGAAACCATATGAAAGATACTATCCCCAACCAAGTCCCAATCTTGTGAGAAGAAAGTCTAAGTAGCCCATCTGGGCTTGGTGCTTTGAGGGCTTTCATTTCTGAAAGGGAAGATTTAACTTACATAAGGTTATGTATTTATTGTTTGTTCTAGTACACCTCTTGATGATGTGTAAAATCAGTTGTTTCAGGTCCATTACGGGAATGTTTGAAATTGTAGAACTCACATGCATCAAAGAGTTCCTAATCTTTGATCAATCGTCTGATCACCAAGAGGTCTAAGCATTTCACTGACCGATTCTATTCAATATCGATCGATCTGTTCTGTATAATGGAAGTAGCATGTCTTCAAGCGAACCACAAAGCTTCTGGCACACCCACATTCTCAATCACTTGACTGAAGAAGAAATTCGGTAGAGAGAAAGGAGGTGTGACCTTGAAAAGGGAAACATCTTTTCAGCACGCCCGGTGGGACTCATATGGTAAAACTAAAATGACACCCAAGACTAGAACTAGCAGTCGACCTAATGAAGATGACTATGAGGCAGTAATGCCCACATTGAACACCGCCCACAAAGAAGAACAAGAAAGCAAAGCAATATTGGCCAAGACACAAGGCCACATCACGCCAAGTGTTGAGGTAGGCTCTCCACCTAATTCGTTTAACGATAGTGTCTTAATGGCTCGACAGCCCATAAACCACTCGTTGATGAGGATTGTTGATTAGAGGCGTACACACTTTTAAGATTTTGATACATAACTTTTAAATGTTAGAATCATGACCAATATAAAAATAATAAGCATATAGCCAAATCTCTACTTTCCAAATGTATTAAGAAATAATAGTAAATTTGTTTTACATCCATCAATAACCTTTTGAGGTTCTCTATGAGGACCAAAATTTGGTAAGCTGGTAGGTAGGGGCTTCTTAGGCCATAGAAAG
This sequence comes from Pachysandra terminalis, assembly GCA_031762675.1. Taxonomy (NCBI): domain Eukaryota; kingdom Viridiplantae; phylum Streptophyta; class Magnoliopsida; order Buxales; family Buxaceae; genus Pachysandra; species Pachysandra terminalis. The sequence continues at coordinate 5,136,303 of JAUPMG010000006.1, read as the reverse complement.
CATGCATTAAAGTATGTATCCTACATTTTCTTTTTTAAACAAAGTAGATATAATTTCTAGAAAATAGATACCCAGTAAAATGATCTGTTTATCTTCTCTGAGAACTAAAGAGTAGGGCTGTAAACAAGCTGAGCTAACTCGGCTTGGGCTCGGGCTTGGCTCGCATGAACCGAGCTTGAGCCCAATATTTAAGCTCGCTCGGCTAAAGCTCTACTCGATTTAATATATAAATTTATGTATATATATATATATATACCCGTAGGGGTGTTCTTTACAAATATTGCCCTTTGAGCCATCTTGTTCAGGAGTCATTGGTCCAACACTCGATACATGGGTCAATTAGAAAGCTTAAGGGAGC